>VZTM01025152.1:3213-20070 GCA_013400555.1 Jacana jacana
ACAAAACTCAAGAACTATCTCTGGGCCAGGGCAGGATTAAACAATGTGGAAACATGCAATTTCTGTTCAGGATGAACTGCTAAAGGGAGAACTGGGACCAGGATTATAGTTAGGAAGAAATGTTTGGGGTTTTTTCCAATGGATAAAATAGCATACTGGCATTCAGGTCTTCTGCTGTCATCAATCTTTTAATTTACCTATGTGATTTCTTCTGTCTCCTTACATTTAATGTAGACATTGAAGCAAATAAACTAATTGATGACATATATCCAGATCATTGGTACTGCGNCCAAAGCTGAGGGATAACCTCTCTGCCTTTGAAAATTCCCCAGCCAAAAATTTGTGATGTACAATCCATTCCAGGGCATTATGAAATTTGACTGTCTTCAGGGGTTTTGACAACTCTAGATTATAAAAGAGCTAATAGTTATCAACTGTTTTACTGTTAGCTCATTTGCAATGAGTTGATGGTTTTTGTGGGCAAAATCATTGCAAATGGTTTTTTGCATTTGCACTGTGTTTTTTGTATTGCCTGTGGTTTCTGTTCACTAACAACTTCAGGCTGATTTTAGGGATGTTACAGTAAGAGTCCAGATGTTTCTCAAAATGAGAATGAAATGCCATTTTCATTGTTCATATTAGAAATACTCTGATCACCTCATTTTTTTTTCATTAAGTGAAGCTTGAATTTAGTATCTAAAATTTGGCAGGATTGCACTCTGTGAAAGTTTTCGGGTTTTTTTGGCTTTCCTATTCCTGTGAATGGAATGTGTTTAAGTCTTGGGCAAAAATAAATAAGTCATAATTTGGATGTACTTATTAGAGATTTGTGATACTGCCATTAGTTCAGTCCTTGAAGGGTGCAAAATGTATTTGGACTCTTCAAATCCAGAGCTGAATGGAATCTTCCTAAATCTAATTGCAATCCCAGATTGCTGTCTCCATGTTAAACATGGGCAACTGCATGGGGAGATTTTATTTTCTTTGCTCTTAAGCAGTTGTTTCTGCACGATATAAAGGCACAAACTGATTGGTCTGCAAACGGGACATAGATACTGGGAATACAGGTGAAACCCAAATCTGGATGTTAGTTTAACAGATTAGAGGTGCAACTAAGGAAAAGGAGCAATGTTTAGTGGCAGGGTGTTGATGACTAAAACAATTTGGGCAAGGACAATATAAGAAACAAGTGGGATAGTGATAAGAAAGATATGAAGATGGATGTGGGTTTGAAGAGAAGTAGGGTTGCAATAAGGAGCCTGGAAGCAGAATGGGAAATGATGTACAATACCATTAGATGAGCTGGTAAGTTTTGCATTGAACAATGGTCAACAGTTATTCCTGTGATCAAGGAGCATCAGGATTTTGCTTTCATGGCCTCAGTTTGCACTGGATGTAGTTCTGCAGAAGGATCAAGCCCAGCCTTCCAAAAGCAGCCACAGCAGGTGTAGGTAGGGACAGCTTTGTCTCTGCTGGAACCACATTCATCTCTTTGTAACCAAAAGTTTCCCATTCAGCTGCAAATCACATCTCCATCGAAGAGACTTGCTTTGGCATGGAAGGTGATGATTTGTGTAATGGCTCAAGCTTGAAATGGATGAAGGGGGGTTCTTTCCATTTGGTTAACAATTGTGGGGGATACTCCCAACATCCCTGGCTTCTGCTTGCAGATGCAGAATGAAGCTCCAGTGAGCCTGGCTGCTTGTGTGCCACTTCTGGGCTGAATCATCAGCATTAAAAACCACATTCAATGCTGTTACTCAGAGTGCGCGTGGTATTTCTATAAGGGAAGTTACAGTCACCCTGGGTGGAGGAACCTCCCTGTCTAGCTATGGGGATAGTGAATACAAGGAAATGCTTGCGGTTCTGGACACGATGGCATCTTTTGGTATTTCTCTGCTATTTTTTGCACTGATGCATTTCATTTGGCAGTTGAGGATTTCATAGCAAACACTCCATAAGATGCAAACACTCCGTCCCAACTCTTTATGTTTTGGAGCGTTAATGGGTTGATTATTTTTTTTCCCTCCCTTGCTGAATGTTTCTTTTTCTAAAGTGGAGGTAAAGCTCCATGTGAACTGCATACCGAGGGGGGCTGCTGCCCAGCTGAGGCAAGCACACAGATGCTTTTAGTGCTCCTGAGCATCATGAGTGGACTTTAGGAGGCTCTCACAACCCCTCCTGTCCAATACTGGAGTGTTCTTTCCCTTCTCCTCTCTAAATGTTGTGCAACATGCCTGTGGTCCCCAAAGTGTTTCTTACACTTCAGATGAGGGAAATCATCATTTATTCTGGTCAGCAGCCACATAGCACTGGAGAATGGACAGTGCTCTGCTTTACATTCTGCTACAATTGCCATATGCTTTTTTTTTTTTTTCCCCCCATCCCAGCAGTTTCAGCCAAGGGTGAGAAATACTTCGTGCCCACAGTCTCTGTTCATGTTTTCTCTTTAATGGGACTTTTGGGATCTGGAAGGAATATTTTGTGGGACTCCGTAAGTGTGAGTTCCCATGTATTGTGATGAGAAGTGCCTATTACTCAAATTTTTGTGGGCTTCATTGTATTGGCCTAAACTTTGACCCTGTACCACTGTGACCTGGCTTCCTGGCAACTTCTGAATCGAGGGCCTTTCATCCCAGCTGTGTGATAGATCCCAAGCAGGAGCGTGGAGTAAATGTGGTTTCTTATTCATGAATTAAGCCTTAAATGAATTGAGCAACACTGGTGTATTGTAAAAGGCAAGGAAAGATTGAAAAGGTCTTTTTAGAGCACCAGCGCTGAAGGTGTTTGGTTTGAGACAGAATAACTTGGAGGAGTTACAGCTGGGCGGATGAGTTTATTATTTCTTCAGATTTTTAAGGCCTCCTTTCACTTATTAATAAATTCTAGTCTGCTATCTTTACCTATCTAATTTTGAAGAAAAATAAAAGTGATCTGTGGCATAATTCTCCTTTCTTTAGTCTTTGTTGATGAAAGGAGTGCTTACATGCAACTTTTAAATAATGAAGGCTTCCAATGTGCACTATTTATATTCCCTCTTGTCTATACTTATGTTTTCATGAAAATGAAACTTGACTGAATATACTTTTCATTTCCTCTTCAATATTTCGTTAGTGCACAATCACAGTTTATTGAGTTTTGCACGGAACAAAATGCAGCCTTGTAATCAAATTAATCTCTTTTGAATGTGGAATATTAAGATATAATCCCTTTTGCTTTCTGTGTCACCGAGCTTGACAACAGACAGTAAACCTGACTTTTAGAATATTTTTGTTAAGTCTGAGAAATCTTCAGTTTGTTTATCAGAAATTATGAACAGCCACCGCTGTTACCACTGACTTGAGTTGAAATTTTGGAGTGTCTGCCACTCTCTCTTCTGAGAAAGACATTTACCTAAGATAGAGTGCTATTTTATAGTCGATGTGCAAGCTGGAGAAACCTTTGATAGTTAAGAGACAAGTGGAAATACAAGAGCAAATGAACATCTGTAGTCATTCCTGTGCCTGTTGCTGGTTGTAAGCACCACACATCACTGCATGGTTGGAACACCTTCATACGCAGCCCATCTCCAGCTTCTTGGGTTGCTCTTGGCTACTGCTCTGCTGCTAAAAGCTATTAAATTGCTGGCTAATATTTGAATTCAACACAGCCTGTCTGTTCCAGGTAATTAGTGTTCACACTTAAAATCAATTGAAAAATATGACAGTAAACTGCATCTAGTATAAACAGCTGCCATTGAATGTACAGGACCTTCTCACCACCTCTCAGTGAACTTCTGTGCACTGGAATGGGTCATTTGTAATTCATCTGTGATTTGAAATGTGGTGTTTTACATTCATGTACATGTATACTTGCATCTTCAAGAAAGCTGTGGATGTTTTTCAATTAATGTTTCAGCGCTGGCTAATGAACCTCTTAAATATATGATCCCCCTCACTTGTAGGTAGTAATTTTGTACGGTTGATCAATGAGTCCTGTACGTGTGGGTCTGTGGTACTTCCATGGAGAAGTGAACCAAGTGAATGCAGGGCTAAGACTCGATAATCACAAGAGATCCCTTCTAACCTAAATTATCCCGTGATCCTGCCATGGCAGGAGTTGGTGAAGCAACTGTTTCCAAAGTGGTGCAGGAAACTCTGCCTCTTGCCTTTTTCAAAGCCAAGATTGGGAACAGCTGTTTGGAGAACAAACCACACTGCCAGAAGCCAACTGCCCCCTCCTGTGCATGGCTTGCATGGCTGCCGTGGCTGTGCCTGGCTCTGCCTAGGCAGGGATGGCAGGGTTATGGCATTCCACCACATGTGTGGGGCCTGGTGCTCATTGGGGACCAGCTGGTGGGACAGGGCAGTTGTTTCTCCTCAACGAGTCTGGCTGAGCAGGGCCACCACAGTTGCTCTGCTCTACTAGACTTATCTCTGGATGCATCAAAACCTACATATAGATCCATGAAGTCAGTGGGCTCATAGAGGGAGCTTTTGGATTTAAGTGCTGAGGAGATCTAATAAAAATGTCTTCTCTCTTTTCAGCTGTTTGATGTTTCGTAACAAATAGTTAAATAATATGAGAATTCTTCTCTTGGTTCAGTGTCTCTGAGTTACTGATGTAATACCCTGGGGATTCCTGAGTTTAAAATACTCTGCTGCTGTCATTGTAGCCTTATATTCCATGTATTTTCATGCTGATCTCAATCCATGCCTTTCCAGCCATTAATGCCACACGAAGCTTTCCCTTGGGAAAGTGACCAGAAGCAGCCTGTAGTTGACATTAGGGACCTCTGGGGAGAAAAAGAGAGAAAAGGAAACTAACTGTAGCATGAACAATTTCTTGATGAAACAGATACCTTGTGGAAAGGGTATTATTATTTTTTCCCATGTGGACTTTTCCCTCTATTGCTACTGCGGTAGCAAATGTATTTTTTCATGGTAGAAAGAAAAAAAAAATGGTTTAATTCACACAGACCTGGCTCTCAGAATTTCACAGACCTGGCTTTTGCATTTGCCAAGTAAAGACATAAACATCTAAAGGTTTGACTCTGTAAAAACATACGATGGTAATAAACCAAACAAATTCATTATATTGGCAGCAATAACTCTTCTAAGTGGACTTTGAAGGGACTCTTATTTTATCAGGAATTAATCCCACCTGCATCACCTTTACTTCTATTAAGCAAAATATCTTTGCCTGTGACTGAGTGTACACGTGGTCACTTCACATGGTGGTAACCATACATACATACAGGGGAAGAATGTTTCCTGTGCAGTTTATTTCAATAAACTATTGTGTATCAGAATAGTTGCCTGCATTCCATTGCAATTTAGTTTTCAGCAGTTTGTCCAAAGAAAAATAGAAGATGAAATAGCGGAAATATCTAACTTCCATGTATCAGGAAATCATATGTAAAAGTGTTGTTATTGCTGGCTTAGCCCAATCTGCTGTTAGCCCTGGATCCTTGTTAGTGACCTGATGAGACCGGATTTCATCCCGTCTACCTGCTGGGTGGAAATGCATGTCACAGCAGCAAAAGCATCTGCTTCCTCTAGTTCAAAGCTTTGGCAGCGGTGTGTTTGATTCTTAAATTGGTCTTAGAAGTTGTTTGGCAAGTGTGTGCTTAGTCATCTGTATTTTTATTTTTGGTTCATGTCACTTGCAGCAGCTCTTGGTTACATTCCTCCATTAAAAATGCACAGGTTTGCTTTCTTTTATAGTTTTGAATATCTTTAGGTTTGAATGGTTAACACCCTGAATTGAACATCTGGGTGGCAATAAGAAGTGAAGAAGCTTTTAATTCATAAAGCTGGAATGATTGCTTTATGCACTAATAACTCCCCTGCCTTCTCAAAGAAATTAAAGTTTATGAATGGGGGAGCCATATTGATGCAGATGGTGATAGCACAAATAATACCTAATTGAGAACAAATATTTAAAGTGACTCACCTGTGTACAAACCTACTAGGTACCTGTTAACACACAGAATGCTGTGACAGCCAGAAAGATGTGTAACTTGCAGCTTATTTGATTGAGTGGTATCTGGTGCATAAAGTGCTTTCTCAGGCTCTCCAAGTTTCAGAGCTGTGTGTGAAGAAAATACATCACCGTCCTGCTTTTCTTGACAATATAGTCTCTGCCTCTTTAATAGCTAGTCTGTATATTTTAGCTCCCTCTCATAGTGTGTCTGTGACTCTGGAGGCAGATCATTCCACTACATCTAATTAGACTTTCTTGGAAACAAGTCTTGCAAGAATGTTATTGGTAGATGGCAAAGTTCTTTTATATTGCAAGAGTGTGATAAGGTTTAGAAACTAGCACAAATGAGCCAAGTAATGTCACTCCTACTCAAACATTCTGCCCAGGTTTTACCTGAATTTAAATCATTTTATGTGAACTTGACTTTAGTCAAAATTTAGTAGGAAGAGCAGGATGCTCAATTCTTTGTGCAGCCAAAAAATACTTGACCTTTTGTAGATTTTAAGAGTGGGGATTAGACCTAATACCAAATCTATTCTAGACTTCTACAGTACAGGCTGTCAAGTAGAATATTCATTGGTATCTATTATGGCTTTTATGTATACCTGCAACCAGGAATGAATGTGGGGCAACTACTAGCTAGTTGGACTGGCCACTGGGGAGTAAATTTTGTCTTTATACTTAAGTAAAAGCTCATAATCTGGCTAATGTTCAGTGGAGGAGGCAAATTTCCTGAGTACTTCTGAGGGGAGGAAGGATTCTAGGATTGTTCCCAGTATAAACTCTGCTTTAAAACTACAGGTGGTTATAGAAAAGTATACGAACATAAAAATATACCTGGTAAACAAAAAATGCCCTAAGGGGTTATGGTTTTGCTTGCAGATAGGAAATTCTTCAGGGTGAAGAGCTTTCATTTGTGCAGAGCAAAACAAAATGGCAACTTTACTACCCTGAAGATGCTGAGTACTATAGCAGCACTGGTCAACTCTTTATTTTGCTTTTTTTATAGCTTCATAATAAGCATCCTTAGTATTCACACTTAAACAGATAGGCGTTCTGTCAGGTAGGAACCATGCCACGTAATTTATTTTGCTCATTGTATAACTGGGGAAATAGAACAGAAAGATCAAGTTACATAATCCATGTCATTGCAAGTAAATAATGCCTAGAATCAGTCTTTTTCTTCTGGTTTCTAGGCTTACGGTGGTTCTTCTTCCCCCTGTGCCCAGTACACTAATAAAGATTTATAGGTAACTTTGTTTTGCAGAATAATATGTGATCGTTTTGAAGAAAGGTGAAAACTCATTAAGTAATGGAAAACACTTGGCTGCTCACCTAGACAAAATGTAACCAGTGTTAATCACCTAATATAATCTTCTCTGTATGGAGGTAAAACTGTACTGGGCAGCACAGGACACGGATGTGCCCAGCTGTTTATGTACACTGCAAAAATATTTGCAATACCTTTAGAAGGTCTAATACCTAATGGAAGCATTGATTGCCCTCTCTTTTTTGCCTCTACCATCACCCCATTCCACTGAAAGACTCAAAAAAAAAAATTTGTAATTAAAGTGCTGGGGTTAACCTACTGGGTGTAGATAACTGACCTTTTTGTGATTCTGCTGTCATATCATGCACATGGTTAATCATGAGAAGCTTCATCTTTGAGATATAATAAGGGCTATTGAACTCTAAAAATGTAATGTCACAAAAAAAGAATGTGTTTGTACTAGTTCCTGTTAGCTGTGATGCCGGCACTATAAAAGCTTCTGTACATGTTGCACTGTTTTATGTTTTAGTTGCGAACACAAGATACTGCTCATTAAAGAAATCAGAATATCAAAACAGCATTTTGAAATAATTTTGGTGAAAACATTCATGGAATGCATTATCCGTACATAAATAACACTACTACCATTATTCATTCTGACCTTATTTGTTAGCAAGAAGTTATCTCTTGAGCTCTGTAACTAGGCAGGGCTGCAAGGCAAAAGGGTAGAAATGGCTGAGCCGAAAAAGAAAAGTGAATTCTTTAAAAGTAAACTTGGAGCAGGGGGCACTGAAACATGGTAACCACATGGTAACACAGTTTATACAGTGACCCTGAGTATAACATTTATGAATCAATAACTTACATGTAAATTATAGTATCATCATAGACTTGGTTGGGTTGGAAGGGACTTTAAAGATCATCCAGTTCCAATCCCCCTTCCCTTGGCAGGGACAACTCCCACCACAACAAGTTGCTCAAAGCCCCATCCAGCCTGCCCTCGAACACCTCCAGGGGTGGGGCAGCCACAGCTTCTCTGGGCAACCTGGGATGGGGTCTCACCACCCTCACAGTAAAGAAATTTTTCTGGATAGCTCAACTGAATATCCCCTTTCTCAGCTTAAAGCCATTACCCCTCGCCCTATTGTTCCATTCCCTCATAAAGAGTCCCTCCCCATGTCTCCTGTAGCCTTTATGTATTGGAAAGGGTCTCTATGGTCTCCCTGGAGACTTCTCTTCTCCAGGCTGAAAAACTCCAACACTCTCAGCCTATCTTCATAGCAGAGGTGCTCCAACCTTTTCCTACCATTCTGGTAAGATTCTCCATTTCCATGAGCTGAAAAAAGAGGAAAATAACCCAAATTATAGCTCCTGTGATTATCTTGGCTTTAGCTGAACTAATTTTTAAGGAGTTACAGGTGCTGAAATACCTAGTCAGCAGGAAACAAAGCACTGAAAAGGGTGCTATTTAAGTTGTCCCAGTGCTACATAACTTACAAGTTAATCAATGTTTGTGAGTTCAAAAGAGAGGAAGGTCAACATGGATTCTGATAAAGTTTATCTCGCATCAGTAAGTTCAGAGGCTGGAGAGGGAAAATGAATTGGACACGTTTAATCGTATAGCAATTCCCCAAAAAAATTAGTTAAGGGGTTGCAGATAACGTGGACTTGTGTCTAAGAACATGCAGTGGGTTACTTTGAGAATCGCAGAGAGACACTGGGCTGTAGTATAGACAGTATATTTTTAAAGTCCCTTATTCACATCTTCAGTGTGTCTCCTTCTTCGTTCTTGTGGATAGGTTCCAAAAGGTAAAACATGCGTGGGCGCACACACAATACTGTTACAACAGCAAGAGCAAATCTTCTGAGTTAAAGATTCAAAACTCTTGACTGCATCTGAAGTTAAGTGGCTTGTTTAATTCAGATTAACTAAGAACCGTGCTAGAAACAAAAACCAGTTAAATTCAAGGCCCATTAAAGCCAGGGAAATTTTCCCAGGCTTCTGCTGAAGGCCTTTTCCACTTGCAATTTGTCTGGCTTTGATTAATAGTGTTGAGCTGCTGTTGCTGGTTGACTCTTGGTTCAGAATGTGGGACTCAGCAGGGCAAAAAGATCATACATTTTTCAGTGGTGTACAACAATAAGACAAGGGGCAATGGGTGCAAGCTGGAACAGAGGAGGTTTCACTTAAATATGAGGAAAAACTTCTTCACAGTGAGGGTGACTGAACACCGGAAGGAGCTGCCCAGGGAGGTTGTGGAGTCTCCTTCTCTGGAGACATTCAAAACTCGCCTGGATGCGTTCCTGTGTGACCTGCTCTAGGTGTTCCTGCTCTGGCAGGGGGATGGGACTAGGTAATCTTTCAAGGTCCCTTCCAATCCATGATATTCTGTGTGATTCTGTGTGTGTGATACCCAGCAGAGAAGCAAAGTCTGTTTCAGCATCAGGGGAGAACTTGACCAAGAAGAGCATTTGAGATGCAGTAGGATGTGGATAACTACATAAGTTGCAGCATTTTGCAAAAAGATGCATCTGCAGATGCTTCAAGAAACCCCTTCCGTTACTTGGAGGGGGGAAAAAAGGGAATTTGGAATAATCTGATCTTTTGCATTTTGGGCATTCAATACTGAAAGTTGCCTTGATGACAAATCTATTTTCCAAATAATTTATTATTTCTTTTCCTAGCAGGAAATATACTGGATACAAAAGTCAGAATGATGTCAGAAAATGGGGAACGTCTTCCAGCGAAGCCAGAGTTCAAAGATTTACTTAGACAGACATGCATTAGGGACCTGGTTGGGCTGGGGTGAGGGAGGATGAGTCTAGGAAGCTGATTTTTTGGGGCATAAACTGGTTCCAATACTTTTTTGGCCACATGTGGAAGCATATGGGGAAAATGCAGTTCATTAAGAATATTGATATTGGCATGTAATGTTAGACGTACTGGAAAGTCTTTTTTCATAATTATACCGTACATCTCAAGGTTTTTCCTTGTATTTTTCAGAGCTGTGTATTTTCCAGCTAAATATGACATGATCAGCAAGATACTGAAATAAACTGAAGCAGATTTGGTAAGGCAAAGACATTGCTTAGGAATTTAAGTGCACTTATTAGTAAATAACTGTTTCATACAAAAACTTAGACTTTGTTAATAACTTGAAATGGATTTATTTCCTTTAAGACTAGAATCTCTATTATTCAGCGTGCTGTTCTGGAGGTGTAATAATCAAAAATGGGTTATTTTTTTTAATGCATAGTGGAAAACTTGTTGACTTTTCATTGTAATGGAAAGGTTGTCTATCTCCAGATGAACATGTTCTCTGATCAGGAGGCTCTAAAATGGTTTAAAAGAGGATCACAGTTTCAAAATAGTTTTGCAATCTTTTCTACCTGTGAAGCATTTTCTGCCTGGCTTTCAAACTCCTTATGCCACCATCTTGGCATTCCTAAAGCCATAAAGTGTATTTTCCCCTCTATTTCCTTCTGTATGCAGAATCTAAAGGGGCCAGCCCTGCCAGTAGGGGTCAGGGAATGCCTGAGCTAATCCTGCCTTCAACACACCAAGGGGTGGTGGAGTAACAAAACTGAGACACCGAAACCTGCAACAACCTCTACCAGGTTTTGCACAGAAATGACACCTGTGTTAAGCTGTCATATAAATGGACACTTTTTTTCCTTCATTTTCCCCTTTCCTTAATTTTCCCCTTTCCTCCCTCCCTCCCTTCTTTCCTCCCTCCCTTTTTTTTCCTGTCTTCCCTTAGGAGTCACTTTTCAAGGTATTTTGATTAGTTATGTAATTAGCCACTCATACAGTTAAAAGCAAACTTTCGGGTCACATACTGTATGTTTACTCTTTGGCTTTAGGAGAGCTTCATTGAGAAGAAATTGCTATTGTTTCTTTGCCTTCCCATGGGAAAGCTTCAGTTCTGGAAACCATTCAACAAATGTAAGGTATGCAAAGAATACTGTAAAGACAGTCCTTGAGTTTGCCAAACTTTTGTTTTGTTTTGGGTTTTTTTTATATTCAGTAGTTACCAATTACTTTCTTCTGTACAAAGGCAGATATTTTTCTTATGCATGCTGCCGTGGATTGAGCTTTGATTTTCTGATGACCCATGAAATGGATAAACTGTCAGTGTCCTCTCCTCCCTCTCCTTTCTATCCCCTTGCTTCAGACTGCAGCAGCTTTTACAAAGGATGAAATGGCTTACCTTAACTGATCCTGAGTGATTACCTCAGCCGTTCTTGAGAAAAAGATAACATTCAGATATACGGTGATATAATTATCTGAGTTCAGTTCTATGCTCAAGTCTGTCATATCTCTTATATTTCCAGTGAAATGGATATGTATTTCAACCACAGAGAACTTGTTAAGATTAAGAGTTCAGCGGACAGCTGAAGGTGCTCAAGATTTTTATCAGGAAAATGCTCTTTAGTGTCCTTCCCTTCAGTAAGATAGATTTAATATACAGCTGTACTCAGTCATACGGGCTGAATGTGTTCCCATCCTAAATTCAAGGACTGGTGCTCAAATCAGTGGTTTCCACAAGAGGGTTTGGAAGGGCTGACTATCTGGGGATGGCTCATTTACATGGTGCCAGTTCTTACCAACCTGCCCTCACAGAATGAGCGAAGTATGTGTGACACAGAGCCAGCAATGATAATTTTAGGCAACCTGAGGGTTATGTTGGATATTGATAATGTCTGGCCAGCTGCTTAGAGCAGCTCTCCCATTATTTTTGGTGCTTCTGAAATGGGGATATCGGTTTTGGCAAAAGGTTTCAGGAGTCTGGTCTTTCTCAAGTGAGGTCTCTAGTAGCGTGGATGGAATATTCTCTACAAACACTATAAAATGCATTGTGCAGTTTGCAGCTGGGATAGCAATGTTTGCACATCCTGGGCATGACCGAGAGCCACCGTGCTCTGGGTGGGTGGTGGATGTCAGATGTACGTTCATGATTTCACTGGGGCAGTGGGTATGTGAATAACCCTGAGAAGAGAGCTGTTGCACCCAACCTACCAGTCAGTGTAAGGTCTATCTGGTTATTCATTTCTATAGCAACAAAGTCTTTAACTGTAACTGAAAGATTAATCTAGTTTGTGAAATGTATTATTTCAGTTCAAGTGGGTATGTAAACTTTCTCGTTTGCTTTGGTTCTAGGGTGAATTTCTCAATTATTTAATCTCATGTTATTATAGTGATAAGGTACTTCCTAGTGAAAATTCTGGGCATACTTCCCGAAGACGATTTTTGAATACTTAAAGCATGGATATAGTATCAGATAGATATCAGTATCAGGTATGTTTTTAGGTGTAGGTTATGTTAGGTTTGCCGGAAGAGGAGAGTGATTTTTTTTTATTTTTTTTAAAAGGCAAAAAGGAAAATTCCCTGTAAAATACAGTAAATTATTGTATAGTTAATGAAGTAATGCTATTACCTCATCTTTTTGGTAAATTTCAATCTTGTAAAATCCAACTGTGATGTCTTCTAAATAGCACAGTGGAAAATCAACAGACACTTCCAATTGCTTTGTTGTTTGGTAGAATTAAAACTTCTCAGAATTGTACTATTATATATATATATATATATATATAGTATAAACCATAGCATGAAAATAAACCATACATCTCCTGTTATAAAACATGAAAATTCCATCAAAGGCTACACATTATACCTTGCCTGTTGATATAATAGCAATGTGAATAAAAGAACCCCTTAAGTGTAACAGGGAACACTTCCGAGCTGCACCATGATGGTTTGGCTGGGAGAGACTGTCATGAGGAAGCACTTGGGCACCAGGGTTACATAAACTCTTTTCTATTTAAAGTCTTGAAGCTCTGCATAACTGTCATACATGTGATGACCTTTCCTTCTGTTGCTGTATCCCAGCAACTGAACTTTGACAGGCTGTATGGGACACTTCTGCTTGCTTGTTAATTCACCTTTTCTTCATAAAATCAGTCTTCTACACGTTACAAAACACACAAACTTCTCTGAGTAGAACTGCCCAAATTCTCAGGAAGGAAATTTCCTCCTGGATGACCACAATTCATATCTTCTGTATTTGAGTTGTTGGAGGTGACTGAAATACAGCACCTATCTTGTGCTTCAGTTACTGTCACGGAACACCTGCTTTTCTTGGACAATCTTGCCATAGGTCATTTTATTCTGTATTTAAAAGTAATGGCCCTTTGGAGTTTGCAGGGAAAATTTTCAGCAGTATTAAAAGCAGAAATTCTGACTTTGACTAACCTGACATGATTTAGCACAGAAGGAAATCTAATAGTTGCTGATCTTCTCCTGGGAATGCATGACCATTGCATCATTGTCCTGAAAGCTTTTGACTATGTTGAGTAAAAGACTCAACAGCACTTTTCTAGCAGGCTTGGAAAGAGCAGAATAAGGCTAGCTGGGGACACTTCATCACCTGAGCTGGGTAAGGACCTCCCCAGCCATGCTATGATGTGTCTATTTAACAAGGTGCACATGGCCCATGAGAAGGTGCTTATAACCATGAGTTATGGCACTACCAGCGGGATGGTTGACTTTGTTATCTAACACCTCTGCTAATAACTGGATTTTGTATTGCTCTTCATCTGAATTGTATAGTCACGCTGAAGCACCTTATGCCTTGTCCTTACTATTTGGACAGAAGGAACTGCAAACCTTGGAGGAAAATAAAGCACAAGTATAATGAAGTTGTGGGTGTTTGTATATATAAAAGCAGGGACTCCATATCAAATGACCCTGAGGGAGAGCTAACCATTCCCAGGCAGAGGTGTGGTGGGAACTCAGATAAAGGTTTGTACATAGCCTGCAGGAAGAAAAGCTTAGAGTAAAATCTAGTCTATTTAAATTCATCACAGTCTTGCAGCTGGTATCACTGTGGCAGACTCTTGGCTCCATAAGCCAACATTGAGACCTGCTTCCAGGTAGACCCTAGTGGAACTATAAGGGGAGGGGTTCCCTGTGTAACAGACTGTAGCATTGTGTGAGCCTGTATGTGTCACTTTTCAAGAACATGCTGATTATGCTCATTTCTTAAGTATTTGTGTATATTGTTCTTTCCCCAGCTGGTGTGTGTTTTCCAATTAGACCAGAGGAGTCACGTTTAAAGCCTGTGCTTTGGGATTTTCTTGCAATATATTGATCTTCCCTATCAAAACCTGTCCCCCAAAAGAGGGGAATAGACAATGGAGCTTTACAATGAATTTCTGTGAATGTCCATTTAACTCATTGATTAAGGTTATTGAGTTATTCTGAGGATATCCTTGCTCTGAGAGACAAAAAGAACAGGCTGCCTCCTCTCACCCACTGTTACAGGTTTATAGGATCCTTTGCTTTAATCATGACTTAAATAAATAAACAATATATCTGTGAGACACTCCAGATACTGAGAACCACATTGTAATGCAGTAGTTTAGGAGGTGGAACAATAGCAATTGTTTCTCCTGCTTCCTATTAAAATAACTGTTACCAATCTTCACAGGATCTTATTTGTAGGTGGGGACAGAAGTATCTGAAGGGACTTCTTTGGGCATTGCATTTCCGTTTTGTCAAGTATAGAAACTGCTCTCATACATCTGACTGGAGTTCTTTTAATCAGTATCTTATTGTCAGGCCCCAACTTATTGACCAGGATGAAGTACAGCAGGGTTTTATGAATGGAGCCACATAATGAATTTGGTTGTTTGAGCCTGAGAAATTATGTGAAGCTGCTCAACTGGAATTGCAGTAGTCCAGAACATGCACAGTGTTTCCTGGTCTCATTAACACTGAGGTTGATTGCATTAGGATGCACAAAGCTTGGGTCAACAATTTTTTATCTCTAACATAGTAGAAAAGACTCAGCCATCAGTTTGTTTAACAAAAAAATTAATTTACAAATGAAATCAAATACCAATGGTTAGTGTTTAGGAAATGTTTTTGGCAATGGGAAGTCATGGTTCAATTCACTGGAATCGAGCAGGGAATTAGTTTGATCCTTCAGCAGTGCAAGTGACAACCAAATAGGGGTATTTGGGGTAGAGGCACTCTTGATTCTTCCTTTTATGTCTGTTTTCTTGTAAATAAAACCCCTTTCCTTGATGATAATTTATTAAGAAGGAATGTGTCTTTTTACCATGATGTAAATTGTAACTTTTCTCCCTTAACTTGAATAATTAAAGTAGATCATTATCACATGAAAAAGTGGAATTTCTTTCCTTTTCACTGTCCATCATGCTCACTTCCAGAGTGCTATGGACCAGCAGTTCCTAAACTGCTGTCCCAAGTGGAGTTGTCATTGTTCTGAAGGTTAAAATGTACAATAGCAAAAACTCAGTTGGGGTTGGGGTTTGCTGCAGGACACATATAGAACACCTACAAGAGTTGCTGTCACACAGTTCCAATGTGAAAATATAGGAAGTGAAGGCATTTGGCTGGGATGCAGGTCCCCAGAATTTAGGATCTGATGGGTTAGAGAAACCAGAAAGGGGGATTTCCTCAGATCTGAGTGAGTATTTTCATTACAGAATTGATGAATGTGCTGAGCAGCTCCATTGTTTGACTGGCAAAGCTACTAAGCCCTTAATTTTCTTAGCTTGTTTTTTTACAATGGGCTGAAAATAATCTTTTGTGAAATGTGATAAATGAAGCACAAACATTTAGGTCTTTGTTTTACCAGAAGGTAACAAATGTAAATTTTTCTTTGAATGGAATTGATTTTACTTATTTATTGGGTCATTAACCATACCAAATACAAACATTTCATTCATTATATCAGTATGCTGTAAGAATTTAAATTTTGGGGGGTTTTATTAAAAAATGTGTTCCCATAATACCTCCTAGAAAGACCTTGATGCATTAGTTGAAGCTAATAAAAGTTAAAGACCCTGCAGGTTTTCAATCTATTCAAATGCTCTAGTATGTATTTAAAATGTTGAAATTCAAATGTCTAAATGTCAGAGATTCTATAACATATAAGTGGATGTGCAGAGTTGGAGCAGAGGTGTGCCCAGTGAAGCACACTGAACCCACTACTGAAAGGTTAGGGAAGAGAAAAAGAACATGGTAAGAGTAATACTGATGTTCCTTCAGAACACTCCCCTGATCCAGAGGAACAAGAAGTATATGGTTTTTTTTCTTTTGCAAATGTTTCCACTTTTTTTTTGAGCATGTTCAAACCCTTATCTTCGGTTCTGCCCTTTGGCAAGGAATCCCCCAGCTTAAACAGTGTCTGATTAAATACCTCCCCTCGTTCNNNCTCCCCTCGTTCACCTTCAATTTGTCACCTGCAAGTTTCATTTGTGGTTCCAAGTTCTTGTACTGGGAGCTACAGGGAGTAATTTTTTTGCTGTTCATTTTTCAGGACTAGTCATGATTTCAGAGATCTTAACCACGTGTCCCTCATTATTGCACATTTGCCAGGCTGAGGACAACTAGACTATTGTGTTACTGATTGTCTAGAAGGTGTTCTGTACCCTTGACGATGATTGTTACATTTCTTTTTTCCATTCTACATTTTATAAGAAATAGGAAACCAGAATTGCAATACTTGACCTGTGGGCACATCATGGATTGTTTAGGGGGGAATGATGGTGTTTTCCCTAGTACCTGCCCTCTGTTTTCTGACTATACTGGT
>VZTM01025152.1:21536-34377 GCA_013400555.1 Jacana jacana
TCACACACACAAAGTTTGCTGCTTGTTTTTCCCCATTATTCTCTGTTATATTTTATTGAGGCACAAAAGTATGTAGTGAGAATCATCAGGTGGACAGTAATTAGTTTGCTATTAAAAAAATCTATCATCTTTATTGGTGAATTTAACTTTCTTTCAACATAAGCCCCTAAATTATTCCCTTGTTTAATTCTTCCTTCTATATGAAGAACTTAATGTAGGTAACAATTTCAACTGGTCTCGGAGTTGTCATTGATTCTATGATTCAAATAAAATCTGAGACCTTGCAGTGCTCTCTTGCAACGTGAGAAACCAACAAATCTCACATAGCATTACATTAAAAAAATAGTCAGCAGCTTAAAGTTTATAGCAGCTTCCTACTTAGGACAAAAGGTTTTTTTTCAAACATTAGTGAATTCTCACAAGGGTTCTTTAGAAGGGAAGTTATGGGAACTATAGAAGATGACACAGGAAATCGCTGGTGCAAACTGGGAACACTCCCTGACTCCCAGTTTTGTGTAGTAGCTATAAGATCTTTTGTGCCCAGCAGTTCCTTTACTAACATGAAAATTTGAGGTGATGAAAACATGATCTGCAGTAAGGAGGTAAGCAAATAATAATAATGTCCTGCAAATTAAGGCTGATGGCAATTTCTCTGAATTCTGTATGAACAAATGGCAATGTGCTTAATTAAAAAAACATGAGCAAAAACCTTTAATGATGATGCACGACATTTTACTCATGCTTTCTTGAGCAAACCTGCTTTTAGGACTGAATTGCAGTCCACTGAATTGCAGTGGACCAGCTGGTAACTTTGCTTGATAAGCAAATGTTTGTATTGCTATCCCAGCTTTGGAGCACTACCTTTGAAAATATCTGTGTCAGGGTGAAAACCGTATGGCATCAAGCTGCTCAGACTAATTATGATCATGTGGAACTGGAGAGAGTGACACAGTTTTCTTTGACAAGTAAGATATGTGCTCTTAGTTCAAGAGGATTATCACTTGTCACTTACAGGGTTCTTTGAATTTTTAAACATTCTGTGAAGGAAGAATGTAGATGAATCAAATGCCACAGCCTAAACACAACTAAATCTAACGTTCATCAAAACAAATCTTACTGATCTAAAAGTACAAATTGTCAAAAGAATTTGTTTGATTTAAGCAAGTATTGTGCTAATGAAATTTCCAGAAACAAGTCTTGATTGCAATTATAAACAGAGACGCCAGCTTTTGTCCTTATTTCCGTCTCACTAGTACACCACGGTGGCTAAAACTGATGTGATTTATAATTTCCATGCTAACATTTGTGTTACAGGGTGCAGCAGTAGGGTTCCTGGATGTAGACTTGCACGTGGACTCGTCTATGCTGTAGCTCACAGTCCTGTTTATTTTAGTTTATTTCTTTTGAAGCAACATGAAAACCTTTACAATGTGCCTGACACAAATGCCTGTTGGAAAGATGAGGGGTGTCGAGCAAAATGACACCAATTTCATACACCCAACACAGGTCAATGGCCAACTGGTAAACATCCTTTCTCCCCAGTATCCAGGAGGAAGTACTTGGTCATATGTGTCAGGCTGCACTAAATGACCAGTCCAGTTTGTCTTTGTCCAATGAAGTCCAGACAGATGGAAACGGCCTCTTGCTTCTCTTTAGGGACCTATTTAAATGAAACCAGCAGTAATATTTTCCAGCCATAAAAGAGCCATACATTCAAATTCATTTTTTCTACTCTATGTTACAGTAGCTGGAGCTTATTCATGCTGTTCTTTGGGCATCCAGAGTGAGATATACACACCCAATACTTTACTGCCATTTATATCCGTTATTCACGCTTTTTGTTTTGATTAATTTTTCTGTTAATATATTAAAAAAAATTCCTTTCTTTTTCCTGCTATTAAATCTTCTTTTCCTGATTTACATAAAAAAAAAAAAAAAACAACCACGAACCCAAGTAGCATCCCCCCAAAAAATAAAGAAAAAAAAACTACTGTAGCTCGATGCTAGCTTTCAAAAACCTGGCTCATTTTGGTACCTACTTTCAAAGAAATGATCCATTGATCCCCATGAAAAAGATTGAAGAAGTTTCATTTGCACCTACTAAAAAAAAAGGGGGTGGGAAGTGAAGGGAGCGGGATGTATGAATTAAAAATAAACCACACAATTTTACATCCCAACAGGGGCAGCAGTGATAATTGCTTAGTTGAAAATAAACGTATGTGCGTGTATGATAACAAATGCAGAGAATAGGTAATGTATGCTATAAAATTAGCACTGTACAAGTATCCTTAAAATCACCAATTATTTTTTTATATAATATTTTGCTCTTTGAATTTCTCAATTTTTGGTCTCCAGCTGATGATTCTAGATATTGTGGTGTTCTTTGTGAGTAGATTCTGAATACTCTGAACAGCAACGTGCCTCTTACTTAAGAGTTTGTATTTGAGAAGAACAAAAGTCCAGGATAGGTGAGAAGGATTCACTCCAGTACTGAACAGTGAAAGTTTGTCTTGCGAGGCAGTAAGAGCATGAGTATTGTACCAGCTACATCCCTTGCTGGTAAATTAAACACAACTCATGTGACAAGCTGTTTATTTTAAAGGCAATGTAGATGCTCATTTGTTTTTTCAGTGTAAATTTGTAAATACTCATACTGTTCATAAGAATTCAGTATTTTGAAAGGTTTTTCTGAAGATGAGCCTTCTATTCCCTTTCCCCCACAGGTTAATGACTTTACAAGGAAGTTGTGTAATATGATGTGCTGGGTCTTGACTTCACTGTCAGCAGTTCTAGTAACTTAAGTAGCCAGTGTTTTTTCTGAAAAACACAGAATCTTAGAACTAGTGTGTGGCCCTAATAAATGGTGATGAAAATGATGATGAAATTCAAGAAGATGCCTATTAAAGACTTACCATTGTGGTTTCATCTGGGACGGAGTTGACTTTCTTACTAGCGTAACTAGTGCTGTGTTTTGGGTTTGGGATGGGAATACTGTTGATAACACACGAATGTTTTCAGTTGTTGCTGAGCACTCAAAGCATTTTCTGCTCCTCACATCCTCACACCACCCTGCCAGTGAGCAGGCTGAGGGTGCACAAGAAGTTGGGAGGGGACACAGCTGGGACAGCTGACCCCAGCTGACCCAAGGGATGTTCCATGCCATGTGATGTCATGCTTGGTGTATAAAGGTGTGGGGAAGAAGGAAGGGGAAGGACATTCAGAGCTATGGTGTTTGTCTTCCCAAGTAAACATTACAAGTGATGAAGCCCTGCTTTCCTGGAGATGGCTGGACACCTGCCTGCCCATGCAAATCAGTGAATCAATTTCTTGTTTTGTTTTCTTGTGTGTGAGGCTTTAGTTCTACCTAATTCAACTGTCTTTACCTCAAGCCACCATATTTTATTTTTTCTTTTTACCTTCCAATTCTTCCCCCATTCCAACTGGGGAGAGTGAGAAAGTGACTGCATGTTCCTCATTGCTGGCTGGAGTTAAAACATGATACAAATGCAGAAACTTTACTAATTGAGTGCTAGTTAGCTGAGGTTAGGCCTGTAAACCTGTAAAATGATATATTCTGAAGCATGAATTGAAGCATAGAGACAGTTGTCAGGGTTTTCAGGCTGGATGTCCACACTTCAGGCCTGGGAAGCTTGGGCTAGAGAGTTGCTTAGATGTGCTGTTAAGCATCTCATATGGCTGATTGTCTGCAATTGCATTTAACTAGAAGTGCTACTAGAAGCCCTAGTGGTGCTTTAGTAATAGTAGCGAGGTGGCCTCGTTACCCAAGGAAAACAAGTTAGAAAAGACCATCATCGTTCAGATCATTCCCATTCACTGATTGTTTATTTTGTAATATGCACAATGAATCCCATTTAGCTTTCTGGTTATTAGGAATATAGTAAAAGGTTTGAATCTGTGGTATATTAATATTCCTTGGCTAAAATTTACACTGCCAATAGATCTTAAAGAAGGCATGAAGCCTGTTCTGGATTCTCAATCAGGATTTAAGTGGGACTTTAATGGAGCATAGACTATAGATTGACACATAGTCATGAATTGCATACATAGAAATACCTTATATGCAAGTACTTTACACTGCTGAGTACAATTTGAGATGCTGATGTTAATGATGTCTCTGGTATGTTTACCTGAAAGTCAGCGGGGTGTATGACACAAATAGCTGCCTGAAGAGTGGAAGGACATGCATCCCTTGCAGGGTTCCTGTGAAATCCTTAACACCAAAAATATTTCAGTGGTTTTATTTCACTATTAAAAAAGTAAACCCCACAGATTCTTGTTTGGTGAGGTTTGGTTTTTTTTGACAACTGTGCAACAGTTTGCAAAGCACCAAGGTACAAGCCAATAATTAAAGGAAAAGGTTACACCCTTTTAAGTTGTGGTTTTGTTGTTTTGGGTGTTGTTTTGTTTTTTTTTTTTTAACTAGGAACTCTTTCCGTAGTAAATGTAAGCATTGTAAAGAATGATAATTGCTATCCCCTTCCCTTTAGACTCCTTCCTACAGAGAGGAAAGCACGAGTGTCTTACAATGGCCTCTTCCTTCCCTGCCTCTTTTGGTTACTTGACAAGGTGAAGTTAGTCCTTGTTTGAGAGGATGTAGAAACATGGCAAGCCTTGCACTATTAGTGTGCATCCACGTGAAATCACTTCCGATACCTTATCTTTTCAGCACGTGCTATAGAGCTGGGAACGCTGCTGGCCCATGTGATATAAGGCCCATGCTATATAGAAACAGGAGATTGTGGCGGTGAAGTTCTGAAACTGCTTCTGAGTTCCTCTCTTTCCAATGGATTAAGCAAGTAGTTACCATGAGGTTGTTGCAAAACCTTGTAAGATATTTTCAGTAGCTGAGTCTCTGGCTCCAGTATAGAAATCAGGTCATTTTTTCAAAATCCCAGCTCGTGTTACCGCGGAAATGAGTACAAAATACCTATCTGTCCTCGTTGTTATCTTACAAACCCTAAACTATTTAGCTTGCCCATGCATTGTGGTCCAAATCTTTATGTGGTTTGGATTGTTTAAATTTATATTTTGGCTTTTCTAAAGGTACACTATTTCTATGATTTAGGATGCTTGGTGGTATGCATACTAACTGTAGAAAAATCCATCAGATATTACCCAGAAGACTAGACAGGCTCCTTCAGGGCTGCTTTGGTCCATCACGTAAATACATACTTTGGAACACATACTGATGTCAAAAAACATGAGCTATTTACCCAAGAGGTGCTGTTACAGTATACTAGGCAATTGTGTATCTAGTGGGTGTTTTTTTAACAGCTGATTTTTCTTTTTTTTTTCAAACTGAGAAGGTTCAATCAGGTTTGAGAAAGCTGCCGTGACCATTTATTTGGAAAACATGCACATTTTCAAAGTTAACACGTGTGCCAAACTGCTAAACTCTATGCTGTTTATTAATATGAATTTATGTAGCACTGCAATGTGGCAAATAGCAACCTCTGGAACCAGGTTTCTAATCAGCCTATATATATTACTGGAGTCCTATGTAATGCTGGCTTTGTTTTGCTGGTAATTGAACAGGTGGATTGTTGTTGCTCACTCCCAAGCACTTTGGGTAGTCAGACAACTGCCAGGTCCCCATTCCTCAAGTCCTGATGAGAGATCAGAAACAATATGAAGATGCAGCATACATGATATAAACAGTGTGTTTTCGGCACATTAACCACTTAATCTCTGCATCTAAGGCAAGTGTATACTCTCAGCTTTATTTTACAGCTTGAGTAATATGTGGCATTAAGAGATTGAACAGGGTAGGTTTAGACTTGACATTAGGAAAAAATTCTTCCCAGAAAGAGTGGTCAGTCACTGGAATGGGCTGCCCAGGGAAGTGGTGGAGTCACCATCCCTGACTGTGTTTAAGAGCAGATTAGATGTGGTGTTGAGGGATCTAGTGTAGGAGAGAACTTTGTAGAGTAGGGCTGATGGTTGGACTCAATGATCCCAAGGGTCTCTTCTAACCAAAGGATTCTATGATTTAATGACTTGTCCGGTTTTACCAGCCAGTCCTGATGTGGGGATGCAATATGTTTTCTCGAAGTAGAATTTTCTGGGCTTTCTGTACATTTTGTCTCATCTCCTCTTATTTTTGAAATAAACAGATGTGCGATCAGACAACAGACAACTTCCTGTTCGTATTCCTGAGTAACGTCTCAAAACCAATAATTTCTGAAAGCATCTAAAACCCAATGTTTTAAAACTCAGTCTATAGCCCAATGCATTTGGTTTGAATATGCCCTCTGAGTTTCGGTATCTTTCATTTGAATCCTTTCAGTCTGTCTTTTAAGACCAGCCCTGTGGTGGTGCGCTCACTGAGAGGGATGCAAATGCACTGTAATCTTTTTCCTCTTTGATTTTTTATTTTATTCCCATCTCAACAGCCCATCCCCCTACTCTGATTTCTCAACAAAATGCTTCTTAATGTGGCACCTTGCAAAGTTTTAACACATGGCTACGTTTTGATGGCCAAGCTACAGCGCCAGCTATGGGATGGCAAGGAGGGGGAGAGGGTGCAGAGTAGGCGTGCTCACGCAGATTTTCCCCTAGGAGTGCCAACAACACAGCTATCTTAAATTATATAACACTAAAGCCAGAAGGTCATTAAAATGGTTTGAAAATTCCTCTGTTATACGGTTATCTTTATAACTTAGTCCTATCTATAGATGGCGGAACTGTGACTTTCATTCATGTGCCAACCATACCCTGCAGTAATTATAACACTACACTCGTAAAAACCAATTGCTTTGTGTGTGTGTGTGTACGGCTCAACTAAAGCTCAGCAGATGGGATTGTGATTACAGCCCCAGCCCCAAAAAGGAAAAAAAAAATCCGTGATATTTGGAGTAAAGACTGAGGCTGATGGGGTTATTATGCTCCATGTTCAAAGTATCATTGCAAGCTGGAAATTTATGTTTTGCATGTTAACTGAGCGGCCTTTCTTGTGTGTGTTAGTTTGAACGACAATGCATTTTTTCATATGGGAGGAAGCAACAAAATAATAGAGTGAAATTAACCAATCAAAATCATGGTAAATAAAAGTCTGTCTCTCTTTCTTTCTTTTTAAGACTCAAGAGGCAGCTGGCACTCTCAGGCTTTGTTATATTGAGGAAAGAGAACAGCAAACTGCATGCAGTATAGAGTCAGTCTCATTGAAACTAATGGCATGAATGATCTCACACTATTGTAGTAAGACGGAGATTTACTGTGCTTAGTAGAGAACCCATATTATGGAGAAAAGCATCGATCTACTTCCACATTTTATTCACATGAACGACAAACAAGTTATTCACTACTATGCAGTCACATTCAATCCCTTAGTGTCTAAGTCACAATGCCTTCCAAGTCCCTCACACTTTACAGCTGTGCAGAGCACCTACCCAATAACTACTTGTCTCCACTTTACAACCAACAGAAAAGGTTTATTAGCCCCTCTTACTTGACCAGTTTGCAGTTTTGACTTCTGTTTGCTGGACAATTTTAGCCACAACCTCCAATAACCTACAATAACATATCTGTCAATACAACGTCCTCTTTCTCCCTATATTTTTCGTGTTAGGCATTGGGCAGGTGGAGAGAGAAGCCTTGGCTACATTGCCAATTGCACTTTTTTGGGTCAGATTATGAATTTCTGTGGCCTAGACATTCTCCTTCTAAAATCCCAGTGCCTATTTTCTGTGCAAACAGAGTGCACATAAAACCAGCAGGGACAGGCAAAAATAAAGGATGGTAGGAAAGACAAGGAGACATTCGGTGCAGTCTGGGTGCTTTGGTGATGACCTTTCTGTATTTATTGAGTAATGTTACCTGACAGTTAAAAAGAAAAATCTATAACTGCTATCATAATGAAGGTATCATAGCATTAGCTGTTTTGAAAGAAGAAAAGTGCTGGCAAATTGTTTTTTGTCTGCTTATATTTCCTTATCGTTGGAGAGAGACCAGTTAAAGGTGAAGAATAGTCAAAAAGTGCCAAGATAAACCACATGAACATATATCTGTGCTTCAGCTCCCTGATTCTCTACGGCATCTTAACCATAAAAGGATGCTCATGGTATACAATCTATAGATTATACAGAGTTCCAGCCACTGTCATCCTTGTCACTTTCAGTGTAGCCTCTGGGGCAGCAGATTCAGGGTCTGACTGGGAAAGCTGTGTACTGTACTACCATTCCTCACTCTTCTAATGGTCTTTTGGGAAACGTGAACTTGATCTATAGAACATGTTTAAATAGGCCATCCCAAAGCCACATTTGAGCCCTTCTCAGTCACATGTACCTGTATTTCAGTCAGTATCATTGCAGCTCCACTTATATAAGACTTTGTTGCCTTGTCTTCATAAACTCTGTTGCACGCTCCTTAATTGCACACGTTTTCTATAATCTCAAAAGAGGACACAGAAAAAGAGGGCAGTAAACCATTGTTTTCTAGAATTGTCACACCAGATCTACAGTTATCATATAATTCATGTTTCTTCTTCACTCTTCAGTTTCAGGTCAGCCATACTTAGCGATTACCAGCACAATAGTTTTCAAAATGTTAATGTTTTGTAAAGGTAAATGATTTGTCCCAAAGAAACTAGCTGCCAAGTCAGGAATGGAATTGGTCTTCTAAGCTTCTGCTCTTTGTTTTAAAAGGCATCCCCTTGATACAAACTCTGATTATAATATGCAATAGATTGAAAAAATATCTTAGTGTCCCCGATGCTCCATATAGGTAACGCTCTATATCTTCATTTCTGAGTTTGCATTTTTAATGTATAGTTTTTGTGTGGTTCTTACATCCCTTATTTGCCCTTATTTGGCATCAAATAACTGCAAGATCTTGATTATAAGAATAAAAACCTTTTTGCTTTAAAACTGGCTCTCTGTGGGCAGCTGAGTACAGTAATCTCAGCATAAACAAGATGGGATGTTGAATTTCTTACTCTTCAAAAAACCATAGACTTGGCTAATATGAATTAGAAGAAGCACAATTTCACAATTTGGAAAACCTTGAGATACATTGGGACTGCAAACAGAGATAGAGGAAAACATTCTCCAGTCCCAGGAAATAAAGGCTGATTGCACAATGATTTTATCAAATAATTTAATAAATAAAATTAAACCAGAAAGAACTCCTGGGAAGCTAGCTCTAGGTACATGAAGAGCTTCCTGCTTGCTTTTCCTGAGGCAAGACTGGCTTTGTCTTTTTTGCTCTGCAGGAAAGCCATGGTGTTGGAGCTGAATACATTTTTTAGAATCTAGTTTTCTAAAGGATGCCTTTACACCTTTCTCTATGATAGAGAAAATACATGGGAGCATAACCTGTTGCAAAGCTAGCTGATTGGTGCACAGTATAGACTTAGTTTTCAGATGTGGCTTTTATGCTTGGGCCTGTACCTGAATATCATCTACTGCTTGTGACTGGAATTATACCCACTTTGAAGATTTAGCCATAAAATGCATGACTTGTTTTTCCTTTTCCCAGGGCTGGTCATGCTCAAGAAAATCCAAGCTGATTTTCCAAACAAAGCTAAGGACAGGCTTCTTGGAGGTGATGTACAGAGCATTCCAGGCAAACATTTGCCTTCAATTCAAAACCAGGTTTCTGAATTCTAGTTTCCCTTGCTCTTTTAATCTTTCTGTTGTCTCAGTTATTCTTTACTATTATCTATTACTGATGTTAATCCAGATGTAAATGGAAGTCACAATCAGTTAACAGTTTGGTTTCAATTACACAAACTGCAATTTGTTTTCAGACATGTTCTGTGATTCTTTGTTTTCCTACCTCCACACCTTGGAACTGAGGAAAGATAGGAGTGGAAGAAACCTCAAAAGATCTTCTAATCCATCCTTTTGCCCCAAGGCAGGATCAATTATATCCCTGTCATTCCTGGCAGATGTTTGTCTCCTTTGCTTTTAAAATCTTCCAGTGATGGTTATTCCACCATTTTTTCAAAGCATTATATTAACCCTTTAAGTTAAAAGGAAAAATTCCTGGGTTTCTGGTTTAATTTTAAACCAGCACTGCAAAGGACTAGACGTAAATGTGCTATGGAATATGATTTAAATAGGGCGTAAATCGCCTGTAACCTTTGGGCGTAGAACTGAAATTAATCTTTGCAGGGGGCTCTACATAGGACTTAAATTCATTTTTTAATGAACTCTGCTATCATGAATCTTTCACAGCTTCTGCTATCCTTTTAAACAAGATAGTTCTTGCCATTTGATTACAGAAATTAGTTTAATTATAGATTGATGCCAAACGTATGACGAAACACAAATATGCATTCAGAAAATTTAAATACAAATTCTTACCCACTCAACATAAACGGATTCCTGTTAGATAAATGCTTGCTTATAGGATCTGCCAATTTTATAATTCTAGTCTTACATAGAAAACCAGCATACCTGTATGCCAAGGGTGGAATATTCCTAGCTTCTGTGTACTTTGCAGCTTTTCCACTTATATGGAATTTGTTATTAAAAACGTGAGGTTGCAACTGCAGTTACAATACAGTTATGGCGACATAAAGAAAACAACAGGTCTAGTACTTTAAGACCTGGGGGATGGACTGTCAATCTGCAGCTGGTGCATGATACTTCTGGTGTTGTGTTGGGTGTAAATAATATATTCTGCTAATTTTTGAAGATGCTGACATTTTCTTGCCAGAAATGCACTAAAATCTTAGTAGATCAGAAGTCAGTCACCCTTTACAGGGGAAGTTCTTGGGTTTTTTAATGCTGAAGAATTAAAGAAAACCCCCTTTCTGTGACACCCTTAGACGTGGTAGGGAAGATAACCAGAATTCAGGGCTTTCTTTACAGTTTAACGTTATCCAAGATACTTTTAAGGAGGTGCTCTAATGCCTAAGATTTGTATGTACTGTTAAAATTTTATAAATGTATTGGCTATAAATTGCAAAAACTGCAAAGTTAATAACCACTTTATCCTGTGAATTTGCATACTTGATTGAATTGGGGTTTTTTGCAGGTTCCTACAGTTAGCTAGAGATGGTTCCAAATTTTCCATACCCATTTTATTCCTTTTTGCTTTCTTTCATAAGGTGTTTTCTCTTTTCCTAAAAATATATTCCTGTTCATTCTTTTATTTTCGGAAAATATTTCTTCTCATTCTGTGCTTGGAAATGATTGTATGTGCTTGCCCTGGGACTGCCATCCGTTCACAATCGTGCTGATGCTGATGTTCCCCAAACCAGGTGAAGAATGGAAAGTCTCCTCAGGAGAAACAAGTGGGATAAGTGTAGGCTGGGCCAGCCAGTGGCTATGGAGCTGCTCTTGGCTAACGAGGTACGTTTAGTCTAGTGTCTGCTAATCATCAGCTGAGAGAGTCCAGGAGGTCACCTGAAATCCATACACCCCTTTGCTGCTGTTCTCCTTCTGAGAGCTCTGAGTGCCTTAATGGTTTCTCAGCAGTAGAAGAAAGGAGGAGGAGAGATAAGGGGAGCACATGGGTATTATTCAGTATGGCAGTACACGTGTGACTTTTTTCTCAGGCTATCACTTAGCACTCACGCTACGATATTGTGCAGAGGGTTCTTTGGGTGGACAGTAACCAAGCAGCACTGGTTTGGAAAGCAGCGGATACCTTAATGCCTCTGGCATTTTTTGGTTCATGAATGAGAACAGGCACCTTTGGCTTCACAGTGAGAATGAACCCTTAAAGAATGATTCTCCCTCCAGTCACTCTTCTCTCTCATGATACTGTCCTGCATTTAATACTGCTTCCAGCTAACCTTCACAAAAATGCATCTATGTTTGCAGAGGAGTAGGAGGAAGAGATTTTGCTAAGACAAAACGCATTTGATGTGCTAAAAGAGTGAAAAACTCTGCAAGCAAAGAGTGTTGACATATCTTATCTCAGTTGTCAGAAGTGCCTTGTGAAATACAGTGAGATGAAATCCATGCTCTACGTATGGACAGGACAGGCATTTCTTGAACCTATTCTAACTTCATTAGGCAGCCTTCAGACTCACAAAAGGTGCTTGCTGTGACAAATGTAAGTAGATTCTTTCTTGTCTTTCAACTTTTTCATTTTGTTATTTCTTTCCTCTCAACATCCCTATTCTCCTCTTCTACTCTGCCTCTTGACAGCCTGATTTTGTTGCCTTTCCGTACCTCTAGTAGTTATGAATTGACAGGAAAATGAAGTGGTAACTTGTAACATCCATGTTTTGTTGTTATTTCTGACTTTTTCCCTTAGAAAGTTAGGGAGTATCTGAACACAGAACACAATGCCCTTTCCAGATACTGTCTCAGGATGGAAAAGCAGTCAAAAGTGAATTGAAGGGAAGCAAAGCAACACAGAAACTCACATGAAAGCGTTAGATACGAATGCAAGTGTAAAGCTGAAGTTATGCCAGTGCCAGTTAATGAGTTTCTAATAAGGTATGCAGATGGTATCCAAGAGGGCTGTGCCTGCAGGGAGTGTAGGTCCTAATATGCACCAGCAGCTTCATGAAAGAAGATGCAGAAACACTTGTGTGACAAACGGGCTGTTAATCCTGGTGCCACTGGTGGAGAAAGAGCTCCTTTACCTCTATCATTTAATTAAAAGTGTTCTACTTGGGTAGTTTGTTCTACATAGGAAGTTTGTTCTACATAGGTAGTTCTTGCTGTGGGCTTTAAGATGTTAGATATTGGCCTCAGTGCATGTGATAACATTGCATCAACAGCGAGCCTGTTCTCCAGTGTGCCCAGGCAGATCTTTCATTCAGGACAAAGGAAGTGTGGTTTGTGTTAAAGATATAGTTCAACTTCCATAATAAAGCAAGTTGTGAATGATGAATGAAAGCCCTTATTGAGCTGAAAGT
>VZTM01025152.1:43802-113113 GCA_013400555.1 Jacana jacana
AGTATTTTTTCCCTCCCATTGCATTACTCACCAGTAATCTCCACAGGCTTTTTTCTCCAAATTCCTGTGGCGTGATCTGTCTTTTATTCTGCAATAAACTCTTGCTCATGTAAGTGGTTCTAGTAAATGTCATCTCTACAGTCTGCGAAGTCCCAACACAAAGAATTGATTTTGCAACATGTATGCACATATAAAGTGACTGTGCATCGTTTACATGTCCTGGCCTGTAGAGTATTGTCAAATACACGGGCCTGAGCATAACCCTTTGCCTGCCCACCAGCTAGGGTTCCTGTGAGCGTTTAGTAAGGTTTTGAATGCATCACAACTGAAAGTGCACTTTATTTCTAAGACCTTCATCCTAGTTGCCCATGCTTAAGGTAATGTACCCTTAACTGTGTGAAAGGAACCATAAATCTAACTGTGTTACCGTCATAAACCTTTTATCTTACTCCATAAATTTGTATAAAGATGGTGGGCACAATAAAGAAAGGCTAGACGATAATTATGGACCAGAAATAATGAAAACACCAACTCACACAGGTCAGAGTCCCAGTAAATCCACAGGGGATAATCATGTAGGTGCTCAGCAGCATGAGGAAGACTGTGCAAAGCAACCAAATATCATAACGTGAGACAGTTACCTGTATGTGCAAGCTGTGGAGTGTTACAAATAATTGTACTATAGCTAAGAGCAGTTACCTGCAGTGAGTAGGAGTCTCCTGTCCATAATGAGTTTAAGCAGGTATGTGGGGTGAGCAGGTGTTTTCCTATAGGCACATCTCATGCAGGCATGTGTTGCTAGATGTACCACAGATCTGACATTCTTCTCGGTGAACTTGGGAGAAGAATGAGGTGGAAAAGGGAGGGGGAGCAGAAACCAATCAAAGAAAGCAATACTTTTTATCAATCATATTTGATGCTATTCTTTCCCTCTCTTTCATCACTTTGATCTCTCAAATAAAACTGATACTTTGGCCACTTTCCAAACTCTTAGCTTTGCAGTCTGAGAGGGCCCTGGGTTAGCTGCTGAGGGTATGTGTTTGCAATTATGCATTTGAAAGTATTTTCCCCTCCGCTGAGATAACATTCTTTTTGTGTTACCACACACTTCTGCTGTCTCGTTTTTCTTCTCCCATGGCACTGTAGGCTGAAAGGCCTCACTGCGTTCCCCCTCCTCCCCCGATCTTTGCAACTGATATCTGAATAAAATACTTTACTCTGCTGGTATTTTACCTGCTGAGCTTTTCACTTTCTAGCTGTGAAACAGACAAAAAAGGGTATCGTGCAGAACCATCCTGGCAGTTTCATTTCTTAATATGCCTCCAAGGTAAGGCGAGATTGAACAGGGGTGGGAAAATTTATACTCATGTTAAGGATCTTCAGGGTTTTATTTATAGATTAACATTCACTGAGAGCAGCTTTACATTTTATTTTCCAACCAATTTTTTTTCCTTACAAGAGGAGAAGCTTGAAAGCTCTTCTTTATTGTTTACCTGGCTGTAATTCAGTGGATAAAGTTTGTAGGAGTAATGATCTGGTTTTCATAGGATTGTTAGTCCTTTTTTTTTTTTTTTAGCTGGTAAATTTTGGCTTCACAGTAACGAAGATATGGAATTATGTCAGTTATTAGCATAAGATGATAGGCTCTTTTGTATTCACTGACAAATAGCCGCGTTTCTTGAATTGAAAAGCAAAATTCTGTGTCACCCTCTGAGCCCTTTACACCACAACCTGTTCTACCACACTTGATTTGTCTGACCTTGGGCTTGCTCATCGTGGTTCAAGAAGGAAACACTATTTCTTCCAAAAAACATATTGCATTCAGGATCAGCAAGGAACACTCTACAAGTGTAATTTAAAACTTATATATAGCGTGCGGCGTTCAATAGGCTTAAAGTGATTGGGGTCAATGAGAATTGGAGCACTGGTATCTCAGGTCTGATGTTGCATATTTCATTCTAAATCTCTGTAAAAATTAAACATGTGCAGTCCAATCCTATGGTAATCCTTCCCTCCCGCTGGCTTCGAAAGTTGGTTATATGCATTCTCTCCCTTCCATACCTGGGTGTGTGTCTGCAGCCACATGCACCCAGGCATGGGATTTTAAAGGACTAGCTGCCTCAGTGTCCCGTTTGCTTCCGCCTCTCAAAAAGGACTCCTGTTCTTGGAGAGTGGGATTGTTCCAGGTGCTCGGCACTAAAACACCTGAGCATTTCCCCATTAGGTTAAAACTGAAACCTTTTGGAAATTGTTCCACTTTTTAAAGGGTAGTGAGGAAGATTTTTGCTGGCCTGCAGATATCTGGGATGGAACCTAGACTTCTCCATTCCTTTTGTCAAGAATTGTTGGGGGGGACTTAAGTATCAGATGAAATAAAACTACTAGTCTAAATGAAGTCCCAGCTAAACGTTCCTCGTGGTAATAGCAATGTACATCCTAAATGAGGGCAGGATTCTATAAGACTAAGACCTACTGTCAAAACCTTATGCTAATGATTCCCAAGTCTGTTTTTTGATCATGATCAACTCCTAATGATTTTCAGAGATCCACATGTAAACTTGCATCGAACTTTACACTGAAATTTTATAAAGGAAGCATAAATCTTACTGTTTTAAAGCAGGCCTGCAGACCAGCTTGGCATAAGGATTGCTCACGTAATAGTCTTCATGACTTGGACCCAAACCCAGTAATTTAGGGTGGAAAATCCAAAAATAAAATTCTAAATAAATGGCAAAGTTAACTCCGAAATATTTGTAGGACATGAAAACAGTAGTCAATTAAAGTGTAAACTTTTCCCAGGTCATCTTTCTTTTATTGTTTCACCCAAGTTGTGACATGCATCATTACCACTAACATCCTACAACTCTTATCTAGCTGAGTGAGATGAATCTCTCTCTAGTCAAAAAAGGCATTTCAGAGAACTAATGATGAGCTGACTGGGGCTGTAGAGCCCAATCTTTGTGAGGTGCAGCAGAGTGTTCAGCGGTCATTGACACTCAAGGGAACATGTCCTCTTTCTACTGAAGTCCAGAGTTGGTCTTAATTGCTTTAAGGAAAGCACAAAGTTGAAAGGGAACCAACAGTGCTGAGTACTCGGCAACATCTGATCTGAAAAGGTAAACTTTTTGTGGATGTTTTCCATGCCAGGCTTGGGTGAAAATGCAATACTGGATGAGTAAATAGCTGTACAAATACCAGCTGTTTTGGTGAATCACGTCTTCTAAAAGGCTTAGACTTGCTTTGCTGTAAATTGGTGTGGTCCGAGGAGTCACGCTGACTTACACGAACGAGGGATCCATCCTCTTGCATGAACTCGCAGCCTATTTCCACTTGACCTCGGCACTGCTGCAGTCACATTTAGGTTATGCCACATGATAAAGGACGCGATGCTGGTTATCACCCAGCCTCCCCTCCCCCTGTTTCTGACTAATGTCTTTTCAGTGTGGGAGCAGAATCCTGATACGCGTGACACAAGCAGAGTACGTGGGAATTAGTTCCATTAAAGCCATGCCATATGGCTCGCAGGGTGCTCTGTGATACCACTGTGCTCCTTGACAGTCTTTCCCTGTGGATGGGATCAGCGCGTATTCCCTGATTTGCACTCTTTTTTAGCGTATCAACCAGGGACAGACTTTTAATTAAAAATGACATCATCACGCTGCTGCTAGCTCGTTGCAGGCAGTCCACATATTAATGCTGCTTGTTTCAGTTTTCAATGATCCTATTATGAATTGTAACCTCATTACACAAACCTTGCTATACAGTGGAATTTCAAATGGGGTTTTGTGGTTTTTAGAACTTAAACAGCTAGAATAAGCACAAAGGCAGTTGCGGTCAGGCAGCTTCCTCTCTTACCGCAGCAGTTGTGGAGATGCCATTCCAGTGACCACTGTTTCTACAATGAGTCAGTTTCATTTTTAACAATCTGACTCAGTTCTCTTCAAAGGGGGCAGCATGTTATTTCTGCATGATTTTTGTGTGCATGACTCTGTACAAAGGGGTCAGTGCCAACTTAACCCTTTGCGACCCAGCCTCCAGGAGCAGCCTGCTTTCTCCCGGTGGTGGGGAGGTGTACTCCTTCCACACCGTGGAATTTGGACAGCTGGGCGTATATCTGCTTTGCCAAACGTGCCTGGTGTTTTCAGCCTTCAGAAAACATGGTGTTAAGCACAGCTACTTCCACCACTGCCAGCCAACACTCTAGGTGACTGCCACTGCACCCTGCAGCCTTTGCAAGGAAAACGAGGTTAAACTGTTGCCCTTTTGAAATGAAAGCATGAAATAGAAGTGCATGGATCCCCCAAAAAGCAAAAAAAAAAAAAGTGGCAAGGAGTCCAGTTGTTCCCATGCACGGTGCAGTATGGATCTGCAAACCCCCACGAATAACTGTCAGTCGCCTCCTAGAATCAATGATTAAGTAAATAGGAGTTTATGGAAGTTTGAACTTTACCCAGCATTCAGCTGCAAGCTCTTAAAGCTCATTCATTGTAAATTTTACAAACAAGGAATGTAGGAGTTTTCAACCTTAATGAAATATAAGAATGTCTCTTTTTTCATTCTGTGTGACTCACAGTTTCGTTTTGAAGTTTTTGAGCTTCTCTTAAGGTTATGGAGTGGTCAAGCGAAGCGGAACAGGGTTTTTGAAATCAGGAAGCCTGGGCGCTGTTTCATTCAGAAAAAAAAAAAAAAAAGGAGAGAGGGAGGGAGGAAAAAAAAAAAAACCCTATTCCTGTGTTTGATTGAAAAATAAAACTGCTGCTCTCAGTGAACCTTTGAAGTCCCCCAGCCCAGTAATTGTTTCACGACATTTGCAGCTTGAGGCAGCAAGAATGTTTGTGGTTGTTTTAAAGGCATCTGAGTGTGGATTCCATATGGTTTATTTTTATTTTGGTTTTTTCTAATTTTTTTCTTCCCCACTTGGAGCCTCAAGTTCTTGCGCGTTGCCCGATACCCTGTCCCAGCCTACTCCATTCCTGCATGAACTGTCTGTGAAAGAACTGAGTGGATGCATTGTAGCCCAGAGATTCAAGCGTGCTTAATTCAGACAAAATCTGTGAATGCCTGTTGAGGCAATAGTTGATTTTAGCCGGGCTTTATCGATACTATATTTGGAGTGTGGCTTACTAAACAGTGTACGGTTTGCTTTCCTGAACAAAAGACCTCTTCATATGGCCTATACTTAGAGCATGATACTCCAAACTCTTACTACAGAGCATAGTGCTTGCTGTCATGCTTTCAATAGGTAGTTTGCAGTAGGCCTGATAGTAAGCCATTGGAGTCAAATAAAGGGCCTGATTCACCACTGTGTTCCTCTGGGCTTAGGGCAGTGAAACTGTTTTGTTCAGCGAAACAAGCTGAACCAGATCCAAAAATTCTGAAAATATGCACTGTAGAAACCAAAGAAATCTAAAGTCAATTTAAGACACATAAACTCAGAAGCATCAAGCCTACTTGCAACTCCCCCGTGAAAGGCTGCCCATTATACAGAATATAATAGGTAACACTATCTACATTGATTATGTGTATTGACAGGGTCCACTCCCGAGTTTATTTTGTGAATGACTATTTGCAAGTCATCTGTTTTTGGCTTTGCAAGACAAAATGCAGGAGGAAGTTATAATCAGCCAAATGCGGAGTTTTTAGCTTGGGTGGCAGTTGTTTCTGATAAGAGAGGAATTCATTCATTTGGAGAAGTGATACTGAGGACCAGCATTAACCTTTTAGTCCAGCGTGGAACCAGATGTAGTGACGGAGGAATTGAACCTAGTTGGCTCTGAAGAGGGAGGCAAACTAGAGGGCACTAGAGGCTTCATTCAAAGTGGTCCTTCACTTCCCTGGAGTGACTTCCTGTTCTGGGTCTGGTCTGCTTATCTGTGCAGTTAGTGTTCTCGCTGGGGTGACACCAGTCCACCGGGCCTGAGAGAAACTAGTAACAGGCTTTAGCACAAAAGACCTGACCTGCAAAGACAGTCATTATTGCTGCCTTCCAGTACTTAAAGGGGGCTTATAAAAAAGATGAGGGCAGACTTTTCAGCAATGCTAGTTCCAATAGGAGAGAAGATAATGGTTTTGAACTAAAAGAGGGTAGATTAAGACTAGGTATAAGGCAGAAAGTTTTTATGATGAGGGTGGTTAAACACTGGCCCAGGTTGTCCAGAGAAGTGGTAGATGCCCCCCTCCTGGAAACATTCAAGGTCAGGTTGGATGGGGCTCTGAGGGACCTGACCTAGTTGAAGATGTCCCTGCTCATTGCAGGGAGGTTAGACTTTGTGACCTTTAAAGGTTCCTTCCAGCCCAAATGATTCTATGATTCTAAGGCTATGTTTTTGTTATCTGTGACAGGAGCAGATCTAGAGAGCAAAATGACTGGTGTTGAGGACAAAGCTGTTCACGTAGCAGGCATTTTACTTTGGACTGGCCATGGGCAGGACCAGTTTTGCAGGTAGAACATCCACTGTTTGTAGGAGAGCACTAGTTCCCTTCCAGTTCTCTTTTGCCTGAAAGGAAGTGAGTCCCTGCTCTTAGTCTGACATGTGATGGGAATTGAAATGTGGCAACTAGGGACATTTGTAGGAGGTTCCTTCAAAGGTACCCCTGACCGGAACACTAATGCACATATGCTTGAAAAAGTTAATGTGAGCAATTTTTACTGATGGCATTTTTACTGTGTATGTTCATTAATAGAAAAAAAAAAAAAGAATATGCCTTTTCTAAGGGGGTGAGAGTGTCACAGAGCTTATGTTGATTAGGAAATAACACAATGCAGGGCAATATACTTGTTTTCCTGTGGTGTTACGTTGTTGGAATGGCCCATGACAAATGCTGTTGTGGCTTGGGACAACTTGTGTTCCCAGCAGTTCCTAAGCAAGCCAGAGATAGGAAGAGCCATGAGCTACTCCTAGTAGGCAACTCTCCTGTTTTGGAGAGCTGCTTGATGTAAAGGCCAGGGAAGGAACACTGGTACTATTTAGTGTGCAACTCTAGATGTAGCTTGAGTGACCATAAATACAGTAAGACTGATTGCCTACCATAATGAATATCAGATGAATAAAGTAGTCAGATATGTGTTAACCAGAGACACAAACGCGGAAGTTCCTCAAACAAAAACGTTGTAAAAGCAAATTAATGTTTAATATGATTAATGTCCTTTCTTCGTGGCTATCTGTTAGAGGGGACTCTGCTGTTATTTTATGCTTTCACCATACATATGCTGTGTATTGCCTTCATTCTAGTCATGCTGTCCTATTTAGTGAGGCCTGGAAAATTTAATAGTGGAGGGGCCTTTTAGAGGCAACTGGATGATCCTCAGAATCAATAGCAATGGCTGGCCTCGAATGAGGAACCCTTACTTCAGTTAATGGTGCTAGGATGGCTTTGGTGAATGAGCTAATTTCTAAGTCAAACCATGTCACCTGCAGGCCTAAACTGAAAAGAATGGAAACTTTTACAGGACAGCTTCCTCCTCCCCCATTTTAGTTTTGTATTTGTCAAAGTTAGATAGTTAAAGTATGACAGTTTTTCTAATACCAAACATGACCCTCTCCATCAACAGACCTCAGAAACCTCAATAAGTATTAGTTAATTAAGCTTTGTCTCACCCCTGAGTGGATAAGTGTTTACTTACCTGTACAACCAAACCGAGAAAAGGTCAAGAGATTTCTCCAAGATTATGTAAGAAACTTGTGACGTGACCTAAAGATACTGCTGGCTTGAAAGACAGACTAGAATCCATAAAACTGAGCATGAGCAGTGTAGATACGTTATGAGAAAAAAAATACACAGCTGACAAAAAATGCAACCCCAGAATCAATGCCCATTGTCACTGCACCTCTTTTGGACAGATCAGCTGAGTAAGTGCTAAACAGCTCTAAACCTTGAACGCCATTTGAGCAAGGGATATTTTTATTCAATGTCATACACGAATGAAGCATGCCATCTCACAGAGGACTAATTATTTGATCAATCAAGGTGTTTTCAATGACAAACAAAGCTAAAAATCCATTAGCACTTCAGCTGCAGAATCCATGTTTTGGTAATGCAAACAATATAATAACATGGGCATGCTCTAGTGGCAAGATTGTAGGGTGTGGGTTATGTGTTTGTGTCTGGTTGGACTTGGTGATCTCAGAGGTCCTTTCCAACCATAAGAATTCTGTGATAACATATGAGGGCTTAACCAGCACAAGGGCAGCTGTGCATTTCCACCGAGTACTGGAAAGGGGGATATAATGTCATAACATGGTATGGATTAAGATAGATAGAACCAGACACAACTATATAACATATATGTGGTCCAAATACACTGCAGTCATACTGATGGTGCACTAGTGCCTTCCCTAACTAAAGGTGGAACTCTCAAGCTCAGTAATGTTTCTGCATTTTATTTTGGAAAAATAAATTACATTTGTTTTGCTCAGAAAATGTATTTGTAAGATTGAAAGCTTTCGGGGTCAGATGTGACTACTTATCTGACAAAAAAAAAAACCAAAACACAATGCTGGAGATCCTGATCTAATATATATATTTCTTAAATCACAGAATTGGCAGGTGATTAGGTTCCATAATCCTAAAACAGAATCTGTAGCTCTGATGCATCTTCAAAGGTATGTGGTAGAGATGGAATGGCATTCCAAATGGGAATTAAAAAAGAACCATTAACATAAAAGTTCAGGGTTTTGGGGTAAGTTTGTTATAAATGATGACAACATTATATATTTTTGGAATGGTGAAGAAATATTGTGAATATTAGTTCAATAAGCTTTTAAGAGAATAAAAAATACTAGGAAGTGACAATTATGCAAGCACTTGTACACCAATAGTTGCACTGAAATTCCAATGCAGTACGTAATCTGTGGCTGTTTATATTAGGGATTATAAATGCAGATTTGAAAACAAACCAGCATGTTATTAAGATGAAGGAACTTAGGTTTCAAAAGAGAGAAGTAACAAAAATATCAGTCATTTATACAATACTGAAAAGTACTCAGGAAGCCATCACCCACCAAGCATCAAAGAAGAACTCGGTCTTTGGGTAGTGGGAGTCAAAAATGCTTGTCTGCCAGTTTTTATGTGCCAAACACCCAATTCACGGAAACTCTGCAACCCTGCCCTCTGAAACTCAGACCAAATCTGGGCTAAACTTGCAGTTATAGACTGACACACAGGGTGAGAAATAGATTAGCATAGCAACACAGCCGAGACATAATTAACAGGACTAAATCATTATCAGAAAGCAAGCACTGGAGTTGTAACTCAAATTACAAATGGAAATAGAATATTTGTAATGTTGTTTCTTGCTGAATGTGGAACATGCTAGGAAAGAATGGGTCCTGTTTTAAGAGTTTCATTCTAGTTATGCCAATCATACACTTGCTAAAAATTATAAATTGTGCTAGCTCTTACGAGATGAGTATCCAGAAGGGCTGAAGGGAAAAGTCTGGTGCAGCCACTGGGCAATCAAATAGTGCATTGTTGACCGATGGTGGCACTACTGAAGAGGTTCTAGTTCAGTGGGCTGGTATAGTTTTAAAGAGTAAGTTAGTTTGCTGGAGACTTCTGCTAATTATAGGGCAACAGTCTCGTAATTGTACGTCTGACCTTATGTCCAAAGGGGAAACACACGTTTGTTCTATTCAGAAGGGTTTTGGCAGTGGAATGATCTTTAAGATACAATCCCATCCTGAAGTTCTCTCCCTCTTTTTTTGAGATGGAATGTTACTTTGTTGTTCTTCATGGCTCGGAGTGAGCCAGTTGATAGAGATGCTTTAGAAAAGAGCCCTTTAAGTCACATCCATTTTAATTGGTGTGGTTTAATTATTCTGCTGTACTCTAGGATAATCTAACTACCCTGGAGAGTAGATCTGAAAAAGCTGTGGGGGCTCCATTGTGGTTGGGCAAGCTAGGAAATGTCTTATAAAAGGCACACTGTATCTGACAAGACTAGACTACATTTGTTTGGTATTTTAAATTCCACTAATTTTTGCATGTCTTTGAATTAATTATTCCTCTTTCAACATCAAAGGGAAACAGAGGACATTTTTACTTTTAACAGTTTTGTGCTGTAATAATTATCCTGTTGCTCCAATGACAAGATGGCATGCTTCTTAGGGTTTGGAGATTACAAAAGGAGATGCAGCTAATTACAGTTTGATAGAAATTACAGACTTTATTCTTTATTTTCTCAGTGGTGTTTGCTCAGGGTCGTTCAAATCCTTGAAGGTGCTAGATTTCTAGTGCCCGTTGATTGGGTCTGAAACAGATGGGGAGTTGAAGACACCTTGCAGAATCTGTCTTGGTAATGCTTATTGACATTGTTTTGCCACGTGAGCCATAAACATGTATCTACAGAGATGGGTTTCAACAAAGGTCTTGGATTAGACAACTCCTGACTGATGAGTTTTGGTTCTCCACTCAAATATTGTAGCTGACTTCTGTCTCTCAAACTGGCCAGGCAGGATGTAAGCATTTTCTTTAGCGTGGGAAAGTTCATTTCAGTTCCAGTTCACGTTTTCACAGTTGAAGCCCAGTTCTACTGAACGGCAATTTTTCACCCTTCAGAAACCATGATGATTCATTTATGTGAGGCATTTTGATGAACACTTAGATTTAAGATGACTCTTTTGAATTTCATGCAGCTCTCCATGCCCCAGTCCCCCTGCAGTCAGCACAGTTATGTTATCCTCTTCCTTCAAATCCGTTCATAAAATTTCCTTCTTTCAGATAGCATTTCAGCATCAGTTTCTCCTAATCTTATTATGAGAAGTGTCCAAAAATCAACCTTTGGAAACTTGAGGAAAAACACTAACAACCATGAAATATTTTTTGTAGGGTTGTTTTTTTTTTCTCCTGTGTATAATACGTCAACAGAGTGAGTGAGAAGACAATATCATCTCTAAGTTTTCTGTACTTGTTATATTCAGTTGTTATATTCGTTCTCTAGTCCTCTATTACAAGTTAAAGAAAAATTGATTAAGGAAAAAAACAATCCAGTTTCTAATCTAAGCACATATCTGGAAATTAGGAGTGCTGAGCAGGTTGTGTATACAATGTAGATGAGGTTCTTCTTATCTAATCTCATTTTTAATTAACTTTAATTGAAATAATATAGCAACTGCAATATTCAGACATATCCATTTTACCCTGTGAAGACTTCATCACCATGATTACCCACTGCAGTTTTTATGTGTTGGAGGCGGTCATCTGAGTTTCCTCTGCCCATTACTCAGCTGACAGCCCTGGGAGGGCCATAGTTTGATGTCCTTTCCAGAGATGGGTGGTACATTACTACACCAACCACTCAATAGGTTTCTGCCTTTGAAAGCTCTCTGAGCTATTTGGTGACTTGTTTGTTTTGATGCAAAAGGTTTGAGGTGATGGGAGGCAGCAGGTCCTGCCTACCCTTTTCTTGACCTTGATCAATCTGTGTATGAGCAGGAGAGTCTGAGGCTTCCTGCCCCTGACAGCTGCACCCTGGACAGTAGCAAAAAGAGCGATAGAGCTAGAGAAGTCCAGGGAAGGAAGTTTATGCAGAATGAAAGAGTCATATCCTGAGGAAATTGAGTGGAATATGTGTGTATAACTATATAGATAAATATAAACTTTTATTTTTAAGGAATTAAGAGCATTAAGTAGAAACAAGAATAGGTCTGAAGAGGGGGGAAGATGCAAGAAGCAATGGCAGTAAGCCCAGGGTCACTTTTTCTGAGCACAAGGAGATGAATGTTAAAGGAACAGGGACTTGTGAATAAGCGTGTTTCCTAGGAAGGTGTGGTTTTGTTCCTTTTGATCTTAAACCAATTTACAACCATAAAGTTATGCATCCTATCGGTCTGTATCAACACTGGGTTTAATCAGTTTTGTTGCTTTTCTTCCATCTCCCCTTTCGCTGTGTCTGTAATCGCTAATTAACCCCTGAACCTGCAGCTCAGCTCTGTGTAGAGCCCTCTGGACCTCAGCTGGGGGCTAAGGTCCCTCCATATGGAAATCCAGGAGAAGCAAGAAGGCAGATTTCTCCTTGTACAGGTCATGAGTCCCGGTGGGTTTGTACAGCAGTTGGCATCTGGGCGTTGAGGCTATGAATGGCACATTTGGGCACTGTGACTATAACAATAGTAAGGGTAAGAAAGGGCAAGCTATGAGCTGGTCCTAAAGAGAAAGTTTTTTTGCTGTGTGAAAGCTGACAGGGACAAGAGGGCCTCTTTGGGAAGCAGTGAAGGGGAGCTGTCACTGGAGCATTTGCCTGCTGAGAGCTCTCTCCCATGCGTTTTCATGTGCTCGCTGCTGTTAGAGGAATGTGGTTGCTGCAGCTTTATCAAACAGGTCATGTGAATTTCAGCAGTGACCTATCATCTTCCTTCCTTTCATGGAGCAGAGCTGGCCTTCCCTCTGTCAGCATTAGCTGCTTGAACTCTTTTACATCCTCCTTCCAAAGTATGGCATGAATTCATCTTCTGTGCTCCTTTCTAAACACACAGTGCACACCTGTGTCTTGCATTTTGCAGCCCAGAAACTGAGTTAATGGCATAACTGTTTGCTGGTGCAGTGCATCCTAGCATGGTGTTGAGTTGGTGTAGGAGATCACCAGACCAAACATGGGTCTAGGGGAGTCACAGGAGACATCAGACAGAAAATTACTGCACATGTTTTGGCATATAAAGTCATATTCATAGATGAAACAGAGTGGGGTGGAGACTGACAAATGGCAAAAATGGGTCTAAATTGTGAAATGAAGGGAGACATTGCCAAAAAATCTGGTTTAGCCATAATTATTGCAACTGTAACTTGCTGTGTCTTTCACTCCCTGAGAATTTTTGAGTGTCTTAAGTCCACAAGCTCTTGGATGCTTCTGCTCGAAGATTCCCCAAGAAACTCAAGTCTGTGTTAGGCAGGAGTCAGCATTAGGTGGGTTTTTACGTTTACACTCTGGTTTTCACTTTTAGCAATTTTGACAGATAAAGAAGAAAGCCAAAATCACCGTAACCAGGAGTCAAATCCAGCTAGCGGTAGGAGTTTTATTTCTAATTTGAAGGAAATTTTTTTATTGTTACTCTTACTAGTTTAGAGAGGTTTTTCATAATGCTTGGCCTGGGGTGGTATCACATGTGCTTCTCTTTCGGGATTGTATCACTGTCACTGATTAGATTTTTATTATTATTCTTCCTGAACAACTGAGAGTAGCAGGTTGTTTTCAGAATTTTATTGTGGTGAAGCCAAAAAAAAATCCCCTGTGACAACAGAGGGGGAATAATCTTTTGATGGTGAGTTTTAAGCCTGGTCTCAGCTGAGCTGATGTAAATCATGAGTGAGCCATTAGATTTTATTCAATGTAAAGCCATAAGGTAGTAAGGTCATCGTCTCGGAGTGGCTGTGTACGTGCCAAAAGACAATATGATCCCCATGCCTCTTACATTTTTTTGGAAATATTTGAATCTGTAAAAGTTCTCAGAGAAAACTGCTGAATGAAAATAATTTGAGGAAGGAAATCTGCAGTTATAAATTACAGTGCAATTTACTCCTCATGGTTCCTTTTCAGTTATAAACACTTTTGATTATCTGGGGTATTCATTTCCATGGATGCATTTTTCTCTGTCTGATAGATGGTTCTGAAATCCTAAAAGTGGTATATTACAAGTGGGTAGGCGTGGGAATACAGTGAAATGGCTTTTAAGCGTGGAGAAACTGAAAAGGTTTTATAATAATTTTATATCATTTTAATTTTTATCATATAATTTTATATCACTTCAGCAACATTCTCCCTCTCTCTCTGGATGTCTATGAATTAAAGAAAGGAAATATTTACATTATAATTATATTTCTGTTTATTTAATTAAGTTATTAAGCTGATCTGGCATACAGAGCAGCTCCCCTTAGTCCTAATTGTTTCTCCTAATGTTGCAATTACAGCATTATTGAAAGAATTCAGCGAAGAAAGGCCTGCAGTCTCTGTCAGGATGCAGCAGGAGGGCTGGGGGGGATTTGTTCCATGGGAAAGGGAGGCAGTGAAACGGATTGCTCAGCTGCCCCCTCTGAAACAACACAGCAAAACGAGACAGAAGTCTGCAAAGGTGGGGGTGGGGGAAGACAGCTTCTATCCCAAAACTCTCTTCCTAGTTATTAAACAGTTTACATAGGTCTGCGTACACGGAGCTTTTTTTCCGATCCTTCCACAAAGCCTTCTAGAATAGTAATTTTTATGTCAGGGATATTTATATTAAGAAGCCCACAAAGCCACAGTCTACTTTCCATACACGTAACTTGCATGGATCCATATAGAAAGTTTCCATTTAAAAAAGCCCTGAGTGTTGTATTTACTGTCAGGGCTTTAATTTCTATTTCTTCATTTATTTGTTTGATTTTCTGTTAGCTTTTTCCTGAAGACCCTTTTCCCATTCAGGATATCTTAGTAAAGAAGAGTGTGAGGACAAAGAGCAAAAAGAATTATGAGTGCCAAAGTATCCTGTTTTTTCAATATATATATAAATTCAGTATTTATGGATTTTTCACTGCTCTCATGAATTCTGGGCTGCCTATTCTTCTTAGTGTCTTAAGATCTCTGAAACCTACCTATACATGTGTCTGTCTGTCTATCTATTACAGTAGATCAAATCACTTCATTATTTTCATGCTGATGCCAGCGCTTCCTGTGGGTTATTCAAAGTTATTGAACAGTACTGGTTTAATGTTCTTCCCAACTTATCTTAAGATACTGAAGAATTTCTGTTAATTTTGGTAAAAGCATTCATCTGATGTCATTTACCAAGTAGGAAAGATGCTTTTGAAAAGGTTCCTTTTTAGGGGCAAGGTTAAATAAGATATAAAAAACTCAAGAAAGTCAGTGTGCAAAAGGGTAAGGCTTACAAACCCTTTTAAAAACTCTTTCTCGGTGGTTGATGAGGGAATGAGGGAGGAAAAAGGTTGGCACTGAGATACCTCCAGAAAACCAGATGAAGGATTCAGAAATTGGAAAACTGCAAAACTGAATGGATGGACACATAAACGTTTTCCCAGGGACAGCTGTGTTACTTTAGAGAAGAAATAAAGATTTGTTTGTAACTGTTAAAGATTCACTGGAGTTGTACAGTCTTGTAAAACATTTCTAGATATTTGTTACATCTTTTGAATCAAATTATACTTTATAACCTCATAAATAAATAATAGGTATCTCCAGTGTAAGGAGTGAGTTCCCCAGAAATGAGGTTCTGGGGTTGTTTTGAGTAGCTCTATGGAGAGCTCATTTAAAGAACTGGAGACCCTCTTTCACAGTCATGGTTTTTTTCCTATTTGCTGAAGGGGAGCAGTGGGAAAAAGCAGAGCAGCATTAACTGTTTTGGGAAATAGGTCCTCTGTGCTACACCTCACTGTGGTGCCTCCAGTCAGCTAAGTCCTGCTTCATTTCCCCAGCAAAGAGTAGTGCTATTGGCTTTAAGGCAGGAATCCATTAGGAAGCTGCTGGTGGAATCTTTTGGGTATCATCAATGACATGTTGTTTTTCATACTCATTATGCTCATTCACATATTGGACCAAAGGTAGGTGAAGTAGGGATCCACAAAGGCTTGATAACTGTTTTTCCAATACTCAACAAGATAGCCAACAGACATAGCCTGCAGAAAGACTTGGTGGCACGCAGTGGAGCCACTTCATGGAGTAATCGTGGAGGACAGAGGACTAGGCCCACTCTCTGAAAGACAATGCCTGTTTTGCTCCTCTGAAATCCACTTTCCAAGTATAACACACAGTGCTATTAGTATCAGGTGCAAATGTATATCCATTTATTTTCTGACTTAACACACAGACTCAAGGTGGGGGTGATGCCTCAATACCCTGGCTCAGGAGAACCCAGAGGAAGGCAGAGCTTGGCTTTCCTTCATTGTCTCCCGGTATGAGGAGGCTGGGCTGGGGTGAGCTATTTTATGCTGACTCCACACAATGGGAGAAAATCCACGATTCTTCTTTGACCTTTGACGCAGCTGGGTTGAGGATGGTGAGCCAACCACTGTGCACATTCCCTCCCTTACCAGTTTAGTTCCTAGTATCTGTTTATTAAAACACCTTGGGATCTGTAGTCATATGCAGGTTAAAACTCATATAAGATTGAAAACCAGCAGTGAAAATCATCATAAACCCATGTGTTACATTTGTGAAGTGCCAAACACTGCTCAGAGTTGAGGAGGCTTCTCTTTCAGTGAAGCTGAGACCATGGCCCTTCTCAGGTCAAAAGAGGGGCCAAACATAGCTTTTTGGCCCAAGTACTGAACCTTACTCAGGCTCCAGCTCCTGTGGTTCATCAGGGTTATGTAGTGGGAATTGGAAACTCAGAGACAAGTGCAACTGCCACCTTCTGGGACTGAGCTTTGCTGACTTTTCCTGTTGTGGGACTTTTCAATTGCTTTAGGCTGAGCATAAGGGACTGGATCTAAGGGTTTCCCATTTATGCAGCTTTGCCGCCACCCAAGCTGACAGCTGCCCGCTTGGCTGAGAGCGTGGCATCTAGTAGTAGGAGAAACTTCTTGTTCCAGCTGGCACTTTCTTATCTAACAGTCAGAGCTTTGTAAGTGTGGACAGCTGCAGTTTCAGAAATTGGCTCTATCTGTATCAATTGGATTTGTGAAGTCAGTGAAAGGGCATGAGGCAGATTCATGGGATTTCCTGTTAGTATTAGTAAATGGAATCTACTGCAGAATTTTAAAAGAATAGGAGACACAGTACATGAGGCCTGTGGTTAAGGAAGGCTACCAAAAAAAAAAATCACTGGTCAGGGAATATGCTGGGTGTGATGGGCTCGATTTCCAGAAATCTTAAATCATCTTGAAACAAAGGCCAGAAATACCTACGCTGTCTGTTTGTGCGCCCTGGATGGCAAAGCGATCGTTAAGAAGCAGGTGGTGCGTGGAGTGGGATGGTCAGCCTGTGATGCAGCAACATTTCAGGTTTTAAAAAGCATGTGCAAGGAATGGCAGGAATGCGGAGCCTTGTAGGGGTTCAGCAGAGGCTCTGTCGGGACCTGCGCCTTCTCCTCCCACCTCCACCATTGGTTTGCTGCGTAGCCCTGAGCAAGGCACATACCTTTTCTCTGTCTCGGTTTCCCAGCCTAGAATGGGTTTGATCCTGCTGGAACCGGGAGGAACTCGGCAAAGGCACCCGGCAATTATGCAACAGCAGAGAAGTAAAAGTGTCCGCTGAATTTCCACTCCCTTTTCTGCTCCTGCACGGTGCGGGGAGGGAAGAAAGTACTCCAAATATTCCTGTTCACTCCCTAAGTATTTCTATGGGTACTGTACTGGATTTCCCCAGGCTGTACCATCTGGGCCATGAGGGAAAATATTGACAGCGTATTTAACATAGCTGGGGGTTTCCTAAGTTTCAAGCTTAGTGTAATGTAAATGGTTTGCACCAGTTTCTATTCAGATTTGCTTAGCTGGGCCTAAACTACTGTAAACCCAGTACTGGCACACCAGGCAGATATTTTCCTGGAAATGAATGGGGGGGGGCAACTTTTGCATTGATATTTGAATGTCTGGCGTGAGGAAGTATGTCGTTTCACCTAACGAGAGATACGTGAAAATTTTCACGCAAAAGAGAGATTGCCTGTACCAAGAAAACTCCTACGTTAATTCTGCTGGGATGTTTTAGGTGTCAAGATTTTCCTACCTTCAGTTATGCCTAAAGCACACAGGGGTTCATCCTCTCTATTCAGGAGGGCAGTCTGGAGGTGCATCTGGAACTGCCCCATTTAGCAGCAGTTTAAGCTAAGGTGCAAAGCTCTGGATGGCAGTGGCTGAAGTGTCAGTGGAGGTTCAGGTCTCTTGGCTCTTCCTGGAGGGTGAGAAGAGGGCAGAGGTGGAGAGCCAACAGCAGAGGGAAATCGTGTCTTCAAACTAACGCTAGCATCTGTCAGAGCCCTTGCTTCATACATTAGTGGTGAGGACAATCATTTGAAGGAGAGAAGATGCAAGGTCTGGTCCCATAGCTGCTTTGAAGTTTTATCCCCTGGTTCTGATGTATTGATAGCTTCCTCTTTTTTTAAGATTGGAAGCCCTTTAGTGTTAGTAAGGACAAAGGTTTCTTATATCTGCCAGCCTGCTGCCAACAGTAATCGTAGAGGGATTTGGAATTTGATTGATGTAATTCTATTTCTTTCTGTCTATTTTCCAGTACTGCCACTTATTCTGAAAACTTATTATATAGCCTGTAATTTTGCATGACTTGTTACTTCCTAGCTAAAAGACACTGTGACTTCCCGTAGAAGCAACTATTCACAGTCTTTGCCCGGCAGAAACCCGGCAGACTGACAGTGTGGGCTGTATCACCTGAAAAAGTATTGCTGATTTTTTTTCTAAATGCGATGGTGGGGTTTCTTCTGCATTGATACTACAAAACCCGTCGTCTCCCATCGATGCTGCTGAGCTGTAAGACAAGTTTGCCTTTTGGTCTTCACACAGCAAAAGAAATGGTACTTCTTACCACATGATTAAACAGTGCCGGGAATTTTAAAGAATATTCATCGACAAAGAGGAAGTTACTATCAGCATATGTTTTGGGGTTTTTTGGAGAGTTTCATAGGACCATATGTTCCTCCTGTACCAGGCTGATGTGTGCGAGTGTAGGATCTGCAAAATGCAAGCTTAGAAAATCGCCGCGCAGCATTCCCAGGACCCCAAGAGACCATATAGAAGATGGAGCTATAAAACCTGTGGGGTGTAGAACCCTGAGCTTTCTGCTGTCTGCATAATTAACCTGATTTTTACAGAGGATATGAGCCTTTCCTTACAAAAAAAAAAAAAATACAATGAAGGTGTCAGCACATACCTTTAAACTGGACTCAAGCCTTTCATTCAACAACTGAAGCACAAAATCTTGTCAGCTGAGCTTTCTCCCTATGGGAGGCCTCTGACACACGTATATTTAGCCCCGGTGACATACATGTGATTACTATTTGCATTGCATTTCTCGTTATAATCTAATCATGTATAGTATTTTTCTGACCAGCCCCATCTGTACCATTGTCTGGACGCTGCCATTTTTCTCTCCAAGCTTTCTTTGGCATGGTACCAAGGAGGAGGTTTCCCACTGTTTGGGCTTTCTAGGTTGTGTTTGGAAGAAGTGAATATACTTTTCTTACAGCACAGTAGCTCGGAGGCTGCAGTACAGTGGGAAGGCTCACTAAAAAAGAGCAGCCACTTGCTGTCAGACAGAGAGATCTTTATTTTGGAATCATTAAGGCCAGAAGGCAGAAAGAGCAAAAGTCTACGTGTGTGGAGGGGAAGAGGTAACGCACAGCCTTTGTGTCTCTGCCTCTGTGCCTAGAAAAAAAATGACAGCTGCTTGTATGGATATTAGAGACTCAGAAATTTAAATATGCAGCATATGGAAAATAAGTGTTTTATAACCACATCCATGATGGGCAGGTGCAGAGGAAGGGCTGCTTACATGCCACATGTGCTACATATGGCCCGGTACTGGAAAACCTGTGTTCTGAACACACTTAGGCTTTTGGGCAGCCTCTTTACATGCTTTTCTTACCCTTCTTTCTTTGAAGACGTGCAAATCTGTATTTAAAAGTATTCTAATCATCTAGGTCCCAGCCTGCAGAGGCCTCAGCACTCTCAGTTTCAGTCAGATGCATGAGTTAAAGTCATGATTAAATTTTAGATCAATTTTGTTGCTTGTAAAGTTCAGAGCATGTGTAATTGTTCTGTCAGCTTCAGGGCAGGATGCCAAGCACCCATTACAGTCAAGTTCATAAAAACTTAAGATGCCATTGGTTTCCATGGGAAAGCACTAGTTTTCTAGAAGATGTTACCGGACTAGCCCAAAGCGTTCCTTCTAGCCCAGGAGACAGCTCCAAGGATTGGGTGGGATCCATCCTTGCCTACAACTCTACACTGAGCCTTGCTACTGTGATCTCAGCTGGTATAATTCTTAAAGTTCTGCCTTAAATGGATAGGTTTTCTTTTTCATTTTGTACAAATTTAAAAAAAAAAAAAAAAGGAAAGAGAAATTGGCCTGATTGGCCATCCATATGGCCAATCCATAAACCGGTCTCAGTGGTCAAGTTTACAGCTCTGCCTCTTGAGAAAAATGTAGCTGAAATTTTGTTGGTAGCAAAATTCAGAGCATAAGGCTTTTCATATTTGGAGAAGATCTGGAATGAACATCTTCTGTCAATCTTAACACCAAATCTAGCTGCTGCCTAGCAGTTTGCACAATCTATCCCTACACGTTGTATCATACGGGCAGTGATGCTGTTGAGCCCGAGCTGACCTGGCAGCCAGCCAAGTGACAGTCAAGCATCTGATGTTCTTTTTATCCAGTAAAGCTTTTTTTTTTTTTTTTTGGTAAATATGACTAGGGAAGCTCTCCATTTTTTTATTTTGCTACTTCTTTCCTCTGACTTACTGCAGCCCTTGGCTGTCTCCTGAGCGAAAAGCTGCAGCTAAACAAGCTTGCTTTTTTTTTCACGCTGAATAGCAAGTCTCAACGTTTTCCTCTCAGCCCTCATGTAGGTCTAGCTGCATTGTTGATTCCCATTACATGTCTGCTGGGATGTAAATTATTTCAATTCCCCCACACCCCGCCCTTCTGCTCTTGTACTTTCAAGGGGTTTAATCCGTGAAGGGGACTACTTCAAAGCTCTCGCAAGAAACTCATTTCTTGATGGATAGAAAGGCCAATAAAACAAAATTAGAGTTTTATCTCATTGTCTCTATAGGAATGAAGTATAATAATTATTTCAGGCAAATACATGTTGGAGACAATAATTAAGATCGCTATCGTGTCTTTAAGGACAAGCAGATTCTAAAATAAGCATTAGTAATGGGATTAAACATTATTGCGGTGCCCCGGATCTCAGCATTGCCAAAGTGCCTAGCACATCTGAATATATGAAGCTTGTTCTCTGGAGCGAAAAGGAACACACACACCCCCAAAAAAAAATAAAATAAAATAAATTCTGCATTTTACAGAACCTTTTCAGCTTGTGGCCCATTAAATAGCAGAGGCTCCAATCTGAAAAAAAAAAAATAATAATTTTGGGTGCCTGAAGGAAGTGGAAATGAAGTGGAATTTAGTGTCTGTGTCATCAGTGCAGTCCAGAAAGTCTGCTGCCTAATGGGTTAGGTGTCAGCGGTTTTACCAGCAAAATTCCCAGAGAATACTGCTCCCAAGTAAAATTATCAGCTTCTTAGCAGGGCAGAGCAGTCCGCTATTTAAGCTTATGTGGGGTCCACAAATCAGGTGTCCCCGCCCCTAAGTCTCTGAAGGACTGCCATGGCACTTGACTCAATTAAATGTAAGCATCAGGTTAATTATGCCACCTGTAAAATATTTATTCCCACCATCTGGCCTAAGTTTGTGGGAAGCTGACCCTTGGTGCAGCAGCTTCCCAAGGAAACTTTGAAAGTGGACAGTTTCTCTTCTCCAAAAGATTCTCTTCTCCAAAGATTTGTTCTTTTCTTCTTTCTTTCTCTTAACCTGCATCAGCTCTCTGTGCAGGCTCCTGCCTGTACCGTCCCCTCAGACAATTTCCTCCTGCCTGTTTTCACTGCTCTAAATTAGAGAGGGATTTTAGCCTGTTTCTGCGTACATTCATTTTTGTGTGGAAAAATGTTCAGATTGGGCCTCAGACTAATTAGCTGCTCAAAACTGAGAACCCTCTTGTGGAAAGACAACAGACTGTTGTGCGCTGTTAGTGCCTAATGCTTAGTACACAAATTTGAACCATCTGGCTATTGGTATTAGCTTTGATTTATGGTACGATGTCTTCACTGTGCCCAACACCTAAGGGATTGACATGAAACGAGGGAAGATTCTGCAGTCTTGTTTTTCAGCTCTTTTAGTCATTTTCTTTTTTTTTTAAGGGAAGTCTAGATGATCTTTCAAGGTCCCTTCCAATCCCTGATATTCTGTGAAGTTGGTCACAGTTACGATAGCAGGTATCATCTAGCCTCTTAAAATCTGGCTTAGTGTTGGTTTATTTTTATTTTTGTTTTAATGTTGAAATTTCCATGATTATCAAAAAACAAACTGTCAACAACCTTCCTGGCATGCTGTAAAATATAAAACTCCAGAGGCTGAACTTGTTTCTATATAGTTTGGGATAAAATAAGTGGAAGCAGCAAAGGCAACTCGGTTCCCCACACCGGCCAACTCATCCCTACAGTGAGTTTCTTATTCAGCAGGACAGAAATAAATAAATACTGCTAACTGGCCTGACCTGCTATCCAAATGTATTTAGTGAATTTTTTCCAAATAGTGTAAAACAAATATAAGTGGTAGCAGTAAGCAAAGCTCTAATTTCAACACTTACATCAGTCAACAGAACCCGCTACCATGTCTAAAATTTGGCTTGTTTAGAAGACAGGTAGGGCCTAAGGGAAGAGGACAGACAGGACTGACTCGTTACAAAGCATAACATTCATTCAATGCCTGTTCTGTGTAGCTCTTTGGAATTAAACATCAAAAAGAAGGGAAATTAATTTGGCAGGTAGGAGAAGCCAGTGCACGGCAGCAGCGAAACAGCCCTGCAATGCCCCAAAGCTGGACCTCCCCAGCTCTTCAGTCAGTTGAATCTCCCACTCCATTCTTAGAGTCTGTTCTCTCTCTAAGGGGGTATTTGTTTTGTTTTTCCCTTCTAATGCTCCTTTCATAGCAGCCTGTGGACAACCAGGAGTTAGAGTCTCGATAGCCAAATTAATTGCCAAACCGGGGGCGTTGGGAATTTGGCTCAAGAGCAATAATAACAGAAATGCTTAGCACTCACAGTCTGTCTCTGCTTCCTCAAAGCACGGTGTGAAAGCGGAGTGTGCCAAACGCTGTGTTGTTTCATGGGGATAACTATCTCCATTCAGAAGGGTATTCTTCCATTTCTGTACTTAGGGGACAGGGACAAAGTGTAATGACAAGGAGTACAGTTCTAGGAATATGGCATCAGTCGTGTACACTGTGGGAAGTGTCAAAGGGCAGGGTATTGTTTTGATTCCTCAATAGGTGAGGGAATGGTATTTTGGCTTTAAGCTCCATTCATAGTGAAAGCCAGAGTTACTGATGCTCTGGCTGTAGTCCATACAGCAAGGTCAATCCTTACCCTGCTGGATCTGTTCACCTGTCCTGCTGGTATCAGTTTCCCTCCGGTGTGTGTAGAAATCATGGCTGATACCCAGAAGACTAGACCCGGTGACTGATGGTACAAGATTTTACCCGTTAGCAGCAGATCTCAGTGGGACTGTGCCATCAAGCCGTGAATGATGCAGGAGTTGACTTGATTTAAGAAGCTGAAGCGACACGTGTAGAGCAAAGATTGTCAGGGCCACAAAGCAGGTTTCTTATGTTTTGTGTTGCACTTGCCAACAACAAAGTATTGTTTTCTTCCAATCTCTCTATTTTGCTTGGAGAAAAAACTTGGGTGAATTTATATAAGAGAGTTAAAGTTCAAAGGTTTTCTGGAACAATTTATGATGCTGTCAAATTGTATCCCTCTAAGATAAGTAGACAATGCAAGAATCGTATAAAGAAGTCCCTTTTTACATCTCATAAAAAGACCAGGCAACTTAAAATTTTTCTTGGATAACCTGAAAAGCTGTTCTTCACAAGAAGCCCAGAAATACCTTTTGGTTCCTTAGAAGGTGATTTTTCATAAAAGTATGATAACTTCTCTTTCGGCATTTGGTCTTAAACTAGCCTGAAGGATGTATCAGCAGAGCAGCAGGTATATTCAACTCGTTGGGAGGATAAACTTCAAGTAGCGACCAAGATGTGGCACTTGAGAGTCACAGTTCAGAAGCTGGCCTGCTTCAGACCCAGCACCGTGCTGGATTTTACCTGCTATGATTTACAGATTGCTCATTCTGACTCCTGCTCTGTTTGATTGAATGAATGAGGGAGGACTGGCAGAGCTCAGGGAGCTTTATGCACTTCTGAATAGTGGCAGGAAAAGATCCCTTCCCATAGGAATTGCAGAAACATGTTTCTCTTTGCCATCAGCACAAGATAAGACTTATATAAGGCTTATATCTGCCTATGGCTGAGTTGCTAGCACTGAAAATCTGCATCCATCTGCCAAGTGCCAGCCTGTGTGAAATGAGATACAAGGTCTCGGTCCAGTTCCTGACAACCACGTTTGCACTGATTTGGGCTATTACCTGTCACGTTAAGAGGGCCAGTGGCTGAATCAGAAGAAGAGAATGAATCCTCTCTTCCCTTGAATAGTAAGTGCTGCTCCTCAGTTTGGTGAAAATCTGTTCCATTTTTGAAATTACTACACACCGCTCTGCTGTTCAGTATTTGTTCACATTTACAAGCCTCTGAAAAGGGGGAGAAGTGCCTCCCAGAAAATACATTCAAGTAAGCAGTAGCTGGAAGTTTCAGAAAGGGGCATGACAAAAAAAAATCAATTGACTCATCTTAGGGTACACATTGTGGTGATTTTTGAAAATGTATCTAAAAATGCATTGAAAAAATTATAGGATAGATAATTAAACAAGATTTTGGAGTTTGATCTCACATAACAAATGCCATAACATTTCAGTCAGTCCTTGAGGATAACTGGATCACATCTTCTGGACAAGCACCTTACCTTGAGCTGAAGGTATCAATATACAGGGACTCCCATGTTTCCTTTGGAAGCTTGTTTCATGAGCTGATTACCATTGTTAAGAAAGGAAAAACATCTAACTTATTTCTGCTTTTTGCTTTGTCTGGATTTAATTTTCAATCTTCCTGAAGAGCCTCTTTAGTCTTCAATTTCTTTTCCCTGTAAATGCAATTATACTCCAGAATCAAAGCATCTCTGATAGTTATTTCTTTCCTGTGACAGTACTATGCAGACCGAACTCCTTAGCCCCCCTCTCACCAAAGGACATTTTCAAAAGCTTACTGGAGTTTGGGGGACTTCCCACTGCTATCGGTGGGTTTTGAACAAGGCCTAGAAAATGTCACAAACAGGGCTATATGTGAATAAACTCTGTAGAGTCAGGTCCCTGATAAAAGCAGCTGGCATTCTAAGCCTGTAGTTTGGTATCAGATCTAAGGGAGCTGTTTCATCAATATATGCTGAAGTGAACTGAAAGGACTTGGTCGTGCCTTTGAACGTACTAAGGATTTTGAGGAGGCGAAGTGGGGGGAAAAATAGGGACAGCTGGAATTTGTTTTGTTGGTTTTTTTAATACAATTTAAGGGTTTTGTTTATTTTTTTTAATAGTGTGAATGTAACGCTCATGAAAATGCTCACTATACACTGAAATCTTCTGTGAATCAACAAAACATGTACCAGCAGCACAAACTTCACCTTGCCTAAACAATGTGCGTCTCAATTCTGACTTGAAAAGACCACCTGTAGGGGAAAAATGTTAGTTCGGTATCCAGGGGCCATTCATTCCTTTGCCACTTTGCTGAGACTGCCAATTAGTGCCAACTTGTGGTGGCAGATTTTGTGATGTAGACACATGTTCTCTGGAAAGTGGGCTGAGATATTCGACTCATTTCACATGGGGCACAAAGAATTATTTGCTCTGTGCTATACAAATGAGAATTGTCCAAAGCTTTCCTCTGTGTTAGCCTCTGTACGCTCACTGAGTGTAAATACAGGGGAAATTGGTGTTATTGCAAGGACAAATTAGCACCAGAACTGAGCTGTATTTTTTTAAATGTGCTGCTAATTGTGCCCAATTTGTGCTGGAGTACTCACTCAAATGCAAAAGCACAAAACCAACTGAACACATTTCAGGGTGCCAAAGAGAGCTTGCACTTTTCTCTTAGCAAATTATCCTCCTGGTTTCACACTGCAGCAAGTGCCAATTGGTCCCACTAAGACCTTTATCTAGAGTAATCAAATTAGCACTGCATGTTAGCAAATTAGGTTTCATTTACAATGGTTTATATTTGCAGCAGGTTTGAGCATTAAAAGAAAGCATTTTCTAAGTTTTACTTTAAAATTTCTTATATGAGCGACATTGATTCTGTCTGCAACGTTCAAGAAGAGTGAGCTGCTGAAATGGAAGAAACAAGGCAAAATTGTTGCTTGTATTTCACTTCCAGAGAAATGTGCTTTAGGAATTCTACTTTAAGGTAGAACTGGGCAAGTGGATGGAAGAGGTTTATTCCTGTTCTCCCCGTAGATTCAGTCTTCCCTTTAGTTCACAGTGGGCCAAACCCATGCCACTGGTTATACCCAGGGAATCACTGGGGCCGCACAGCACTCAGAGGCAGGATTTAGCTCCATACAGCCATCGGGCACATCATGAGATTTGCTTCTGCCAAAAGCTATGCCACTGACAGAGTGGGAAATACAAACAGTGCCAAGCGTAGGAGTGAGCAGGATTGCCGAAAGGAAAACAAAATCGTGAGCTAAATTTCTCCCTGGCAAATACCCACAAAAGTCATCAGTTTTATTGGGGCTGAATTTCACCCACTGAGGTTAATGAATTAATGCTTGTGCCATCTGAAGATTAATAACGTAAATGCTAACTGCTATTGAGACTTCAGATTCCAAGACGGTCTTTTGTTTGAAGTTTGCGAAACTAGCCCAAAGCTGGATTATTTATTTTATGATGAGAGTGTGAAACCCAGAAGTGCGTCTGACAGGGAGGCACTATCACTTTCTTGCTTTTATCTGGTGCTTTCAGAAACACAAGAGCTGATCATGGGGGATACTTCAGCAGATCCTCTTGTAAAAGAAGGCAGAGGAATTCCCCACACAGTTACAAATGAGGTCACGTCCGGCGGCGCTGGCTGTGCAGGGGGTACAAGAAATAGTTCCCTTACTCAGTGACTTCAGGACACAGTAGCTCGAGTCTTTATATTTCATTGTTATCAGGTGTGAGAATTTATTTGGGTACAACATGCTATAGGATCTGTAAAGAGCACATGGAGAGACTGAATGGCCTGGGTTTTGTTCCTAATTTTGAGATCTTGGCCGAGACCTCGTTTCCTGATTCTGTTCCTTAAGAACTATATGCATATATAATTTCTAGCCAGTGCTATAAAAGAATAAATTACTTGCAATAGGTTTTTACAAATAACTTTATAACAATCACGTTTGTTGATCTGCTCTTCGAACACCGGTACCTCTGAAGTCTGCTTTTTTATTGCATTGGATGCCAATACCTATTCAAGAACCAAGCTGGAGGGGTGGTAACGAGGGCAGGACCAAAGAGGCCGCACAGAACCCTGAGTAAGCAGCAATCACAGCCTCTCTTATCAGCCACACAATGCTATTAGGTAGCTCTTGAGCACAGTAATGCAGAGTAGCGTCTGAAACGGGAAGAACCTGAGTGGTTAATTTCCAGAAACAAAGAGGAAACTAGGGTGGGGGGGAATCACTTTCCACATGTCCTGGTTTTTATTCTTTTTGGCTAAGCATCCTCCAGTGACAACTGCCGGGGACGGGATATGGGGCTACTTATAGCTTTGGTCTGACCCAGAGTCATCATTATGTTCTTAGAAGATACTATTGCTATTCTCCTCTGATTACATCCACAGGAACTGAATCATATATATAAAAACATTTTGTACAATTAAATAAGACCATAATCTTTGAGTAACAGAATAAACAGAGTTTGCTGAGGTGGATTTGGAATGAAAAACCATTTTTTTCAGAACAGTCCCTGAAGTTAAGCCCCCTCCCTGAAGCTGATTGCCTGAGCCGAGAGAGAGAGCCCATTCTTTCTAACAATGCCCTTTCAGCTACTTTGATGCTAAAAATAAAAAATGTTTGATAGCTCTCCAAGCAAAGAAGGTGAAAACAGTAATTTCCAGCTTTTCTAAAGGTCTTTGCCTATGTACATTTGACAAAAAAAAAATAATCAGTCACCAGCAAATGAAGTCGGGTTGTTTTTTTCCTGCTTTGTATGCCTATAAACTCCCTTTCTCTTCTCCGAAGCCTGGATAGTCAGAAACACTGACTCCACTGAAAAACTAACTAAAAACGCCTGCTCATTAATAAGCTTAGAGAGCAACACTATATTTTCAGTAGAAATAATGCCTAATCCTTATAGTTGCTGAAGTTTACTGTTTGGCTAAATTTATTTTATAACTACCAGAAGAGTTCCTAGCCTGAGGACAATAACAAGAATCCTCTTCATAGTGTTGCCAGTCACACGTTACCCTTTTAAGATAAGGCTGGGGAAAAAAAATCTCATGAAAGCATTTAGTCATTGATTTATAAAGGTATTTCTCCTTGGGATCTGATTTTGCAGCCCTGGTGACAGGGTTGAAATGGAAATGACAAGGAGAGTTGCTGATGCTTTTCAGTTCTGTGAGATGATGTGGGAAGTGTAAGCAATTAAACCAAATTGAATTTTTTGTTGTTGTTGTTGGAACTGATTCTTTTGTCAGGCTTTGGAAAAAGGAATTCTTTCACATGGAAATGCATTTATAATTTTGTTGAAACCCAGAATTCTGAAAATGGAAGTATTGGATGCCCTGCATTCAACCACTGCAGTGCTGTAAAAGAGTTAATAGTTCTGCTGTGTCTCGTCTCATTACTCCCTTATGGGTGAGACTCCCCAGGAGGTGTCATTTCTAAAGGCTCACAGTGATGCTCGGATCCCTGCACCATCTCCCCTGGTCAGGCATGGACACGGTACTGTGTGAAGAAGGATAAGTGCTGTCCCAGAGCCCCGTCCAAAGGAGACTGCTGGCACAATGCACAGCAGGAATATCTCCACAGTGTCTGAAATGTCAACTTTTCTTTCTCAGGAGAAGTGTGTTACTGTTTTCTGCAGTGGAAAAAAAGAAAGAAAGAAAGAAAGAAAGAAAGAAAAATCTTCTTGTTTTCCAGGCAGCTCTATTTTAATAATTTCAACTTTTACCAGTTTCTTTGATATACTTAGTTTTGTTAATATCACCAATGATATTGATAGTCTGAAAAATAAACCATCCCAGTATAACAGACAAGCGGTGTACGTGCTTCTCTTGCTTACAGGCAGGTCTCTGGCTTTCCTGCCAGATGAGTGCTGGCTGCTGCACCAGGTTTTTGATGGGTCGGTGATGATAAATAACTTGCGCTGACTGGGATGGAGGCTATCACATTTATTTTTCCTTGTTGGAATTTAAAGCCAAGTCTCTGGGAGTTAACCGCTGTCTATTTACTCTGCTACCAGGATCCCTTTTTCCAAATCTGGTGTCAGCAGGAGGAAGCGTAGCCAACAAAGTGATTTGTAAACACCGTTCTCATCTCAAAAAGATTATATAGGCTCTCATCCTCTCAATAGAAAATATACTGCACCTGGGAATGAACTCTAGTATGGAAAAATATGAACGTGTTCCAGAAATATCTAATTGCTGCTGATAAATGGTGTTTGTCTCTCGTATGCATTATTATGACAGATTCCTCCTTGAAGTTGAGGGAAGCTGAACTCTTTACATAGGCCAAATACAAAGCCTTGAATGCTTTGCTTCACATATTTGATACTGGATGCTAAAGCCTTAAAGAGGATGCTCAAGCATTAAAGAGGATAAGGAAAGTGTAAATAAAAGGAGTGTTTTGCTCATGCATACCAACCTTTGGTATGATTTAGTGAGCATTTTTAAGAGATTTATATTTTAGAATGCAAAAGTAGATTTCAAACATACTGATGAGAAGCGTTCTTGCAGCCACCTCACCAAGGTGCTCCAAGTTGCTTTTGGGAAAAGAATACCTCTTTCCATTGACCATAAAGGAAATATGGGCAGACCAGCATCGACATGAGGCAGCAGTAGGTAGGCTGTGTGCTCCTCCGTGCTGGCAATGGCAACAGTTGCTTTTTCGGATGGAAATGTTAATTTTTCAGACTGTTCACGTCAGTTACAGTGTGATTGGCTTTTGAAAATTAACTTTAGATGCCCAAGTTGTTTGGTTTTCTAAATTATTACTTGCTCTCTTTACTTTGACATAGCCTGTTTTGTTCTGGGGACTCTTTGAAATGTTGGAGGACTAGTGGGATTGAAACAAGTCATTTCATTAGGGAAATGAAATCTCATTAAGAAGGTGGTTGTGATTCTCTAATCCCTCCTTGTGAGTCTTGCTTCTGAGTCAGCATTTGGGTTGACTGAAGCAATGAGGAGGCAAAACGGGCACTGCTCCCCGGCACCACAGTGATGTAGAAGGACATCATGATTCCGTGGGTCCAGAACCACTATTAGCTTGCTGCTGAGAAGCCAACCTATAAATAAATTCACACCCTCAGGATAATTTCTTCATTTTCTGAATCTTAATCTGATTCCTGCTCTGATTCTCTGGTAACAACATGTTACTGGAGCACTCAGCAGGAAACACATAGAAAAGTTAATTCAGATGCCTGTCTCTTTGATTGCTTCTGGTTAGGAAAATTACCCCCTGTTCCAGGATGGGCAGGTTATAGAAGAGCCAACAGAGCAAATGGTCAATGAGAGGATGGTGTAAATCCCAAATTCAAATCAGGAGTTAGAACCTCTCAGTGGTGGTGTGGTTTACTCAGTCCTCAATATGTGAAAGTAGCTCATGTAACACACTGCATTCAGAGGGGAAGGGTGGGTTCAAACCCTCACACAGAGGAGGGAGCTGAATCTGTGTTTCCCACCCACTGAACAAATAACAGATCAACTGAGGATTTTGTTGATCATTTCTCATCTCCAATACCTTTTATCATACACCAGTATTTGAGGGAAGAGAAAAAAAAAGTCTTACTTTTCAGATTTAATTTTGTATGTGGGTAGAGTGGAAACACCTTTTCTTTTCAGTAGCAGGAATGGGAAGAAAATGTGATTTGGATCAAGCTGATTTTGAAGTGACTTTATTTTCTTCAGATTTCACTGCTAAAACAGAACAAATTTTACGAGGAAAAGTTTTTCCCAGTCTTACATGGGAAAAGCTAGTAGGGTTCCCCTCATTGCAACAGGTATCACAGGAACCTCCTGCGGTAGCTTTATCTTTGTGAGGTTAGTTTTAACAAATATCAAAAAAAAAAAAGCTGTTCTGAACCTGGTTTAAAGGCACACATTAACCTGTCCCTTGTAATGGGGAAATTATATGGATGAAGAAATGCTCCAGAGCTTATATGCTAACTCATATTTGCCTGGGAGGCTTGTTCCTCATCACCCACCTAAGTATTTGCTCTCAGCTTGCAACAGAGAACAAGCCTCACAAAGGAAAGCTTAAAAAAAAATTACATCACTATCTGATAATAAATACAAAACCTTGTAGATCTGGGGGTAAGCAGAGATAGTGAGACTTTTGAGAATGTTCAGGAAAAGAATATCATACTGTAATCCTGTTTACATCAAGTGTTGAAACAACAAGCAAGAATGTGACTGTTTCCATTATAAGCTTCAAGCACTGTTACAGGTCATGACAGGACCGATCAGTTAATCTATATGTCTATCATGACAGCACCCCAGCTCATATCAAGCAACAAATTTCATCAATATGTGCATATTTTTCAATTGCTTTCTGAAATCTGGTGTAAATCTTCCCTCCCACCCCCTGACCTTGTTTACTCCGCATATTCAGGAAATGATCTCTAAAGCTTGAACACTATTTACATTATCAAGATTTACTTATCTTTTCTTTTTTTCCATTGAAACACTAAGCAGTTCTTACATCAATGTAGGTGTGTTTGAGAATTATGAGAGCCTTCAATTCTCATACCAAACTACACCCACACAAGTCAATTCCAGTTCCAATGACTAAAGGTCATGTGAATGGCAAAAAGTAACAGGTAAGAACCTAATTCTGTTATTAAGAGCAACTGAATTTGCAGTTATGGTTTATTAGTGAAAGAATTAATGCCACGAGCAGTAAATCCTTTCCCTACTTACGTTTGTTGGTGTTTGTTCTCACTATTCCTGTTGTTCTTTTTAAAGACAATCCTAATGGGAAAATAAAAGCACTATGTGTGAGAACAAAGATTCATTGGAAGAGGATCCCCATTTGCCTTTAAACACCCCAGTGATAATGAGACAGCGGTGGGCCAGCTCCTTGCCAAGGCATAGGTAGCGTTTACTATCCAACTGCTTCCATAGGCCTTGCCTATAGCAAATGTTTGAGTGGTGGGAATTGTCAGGTTCCCTGAGGCTGATGGCCTCTTGTTTGTGCATTTTATCTTTCCCAGGATGACATATTCATATTTCTTAGGTTTAACTGAATTCTCACATTAATTTGGTGGTTCTGGTTCTTAGCACTGCTCTTTGTCTTCTTTCAACCAGAGATTCCCCAGCATGGTGGTCTCTTTTATTCATTTTTACTCCCATATCATACCTGTTTTTAAACGTTTAATTTGTGCTGCCCACCTGAGCAATTTGCTAATCTATAGACTCTGAAGACTGAAGTAATTGAAGAGTCTACAGAGACTACGTACTATAAGGTTGGTCTCACAAAGGTGTTACCACTCTTAGAGATTTTCACAGAAGATACAGCCTCTGAAGTGATATATGATTTCCCTGAATTCAGTCAGGTGTGGGCCATTAGCCTTCAGTGTTCCCCTCAGCATTACTTCTTGCCAGTGTACAAAAGGTTGCTCTGGGTGGGATATTGAGTTAGAGTTGCTGGGAGCAACGTGAAAATATCTTAGGGGAATTCAGGAGCAGAGCACTGGTTATGGGAGTTCACTTTAGTTTTTGGTTTAGGAAAATACTCTGTTTTAAGGGACTTGGCTAGTCTTGCAAATTACTTTTAGTAGGGTGAGTTTAAATAACAGGAAGACAATTCCATGTCTGTGGACATCCTTCTTCTGTAATAATACCCTCTCATCTCCTTGGAATCACTTCTTGACAAGACAGGACTTCAGGTTCAGATAATGAAAAGCTTAATAAACACTTGAGAAATTATCTTCAAGATATTAACAGCCTCACCTTTCTTGGTCTCTCCCTCTCTGTCTTCTGCTTTTAGCTGTATACAGAAGGGAAGTCAGTGGCATTCAGAATGGGGTGACTGATAGTTAGTTCTGTCTTTCCAGCAAAGTGATGTCTCTGACTCCTGGTGAGTGGTCTTCCGTCTTCTTTTAAACTCCAGCTACCAGACTTCAATTTGCCTTTCTTGGTAAGGTAGGACTTGCTGAGAAGTGAACCCTGTGTAATTATCTGGACAAAATGAAGTTATTCTGTAGCTCATCCTTATTATTTGTGACTGCTACAAAGCTCAAAGGTCAGGCTTTTTTTTTTCTGTCACAAGACTTGCAGTAGATTAAGCTGTGTGTTTAGGGTAATTGTGACCAGGCTAGTGTCATTCTACCAGACAGACGGAGCCTGTTTGACATGGCATGTGGTTTTCTCAGTTCCTCTATCTGCCCATCCCTTTCAATTTGTGCTGATCAGACTTGGAGTATATTTAATGCCCTTATACTGGTGTGATTTTTGTTTAAATCCATTTTTGATTCTATTAAATACAAAAGGCTATCATCACATTCTCTCCAGAAATGGGAGGTTAAACGTTGAGACCAGAAGAAACGCAAAGGTCCTCAGGGCAGACACAGGGATGGCAGAGAGGAACTTGGAATGAAGGACAGGAAATGGGAAAAAAAATCTTCTCTTACCTGAAATTGGGCTGGAGCACATGTTACTCTGCATGTTGCAGACAACGATGGTTTTAACAAAAGGGTAAACCAAAAAGGAAGCAGCTGAAAGTGCAAGGTTAAATAAAGCCATAAACCTCACAGTGAGAGCTGAAGTTAGTGTTAAATCTAAATTTGTGCCATGGATTATTTGTTACGATCTATAGGAAATCTCTTTGCATTTAATTAATTTTGCTATCTTCCAGAGGAAGAGAGCCTTCAGATCCTTTCTGCAGCCATTGCAATGTGTATTTTCTGTGTATAACTGTGTCTTGTTATACCTAAACAACATCTTATTCACCACAGTCAGATGCAAAGCTCAGTCGTAGTTTCCAGCACAGTTCTCAGCCTCCTGCCATGTTTGTCTACGCTTCCTCGGTGGTCTCGTCTGTGCTGGTGGTGTGGAAACCAATAGCTCCCCAATGGCTGCCAAATCCACTGCCCCCATCTCAATTGGTGTGGTGCTACCAGTAATTACATGTCTGTCCTAAGGCCCCAGTACTCCGATGACATGAGGGTTAAGTTGTTGTTTTGAAAGAAAATAAAATGTACTGAATTTTTGGTTGGTACAGATGTACAAAGCTGCCTTCAATTAGATAACCAGTAGCATTAATAAATAATAATAGGATTGTTATGATTAATAAAAGGCCTGATAATATTTTCCCAGATAGCATGGGAAAACAATCCTCTCCATCGCAAAAGCTAGCGGGTTAAGCTGTGTAGCTTTCCTTAGGTAGGACATCAGGATGAGGGATCACAATGGTCCTTTCTGATCCGGGAGTGTCTTTCAGTGCTTTACCCTTTGCGGACCTAACCAGTTGGGGAGATCCTGCTTCCAGAACACAGGTGAGTCAGGATTTGTGGAGCAAAAGGAGCAGCAGTAATGCCATAGTTGACTTGGTTTTTTTCCAATGCCCTGGCAATATTTCAGTGCCAGGCAATATGGTACCAAATGCAGTTGAGGATCTAATTGATTGCTGTGCTAGGAATTTTTTCCTTCAGTTTCAAGATGTTAGCTCCTCTGACAAAATACCCTGATGCTCCAGAGGATAGAAGGACAATGAGGTAGCTTTTCTTGAGACACATCAGACATTTCCCTTAATGCAGTAATGCAGAAACTCTGTTTGCTTCATAATTTCTAAGACTTCTTACTTATTCTCATAGTCTTTAAGTGGTAGGAAGAACCACGGCAAAATAATTAGGAGGATAGAAGGTGTGGTTTCCTTTTCAGATGAAAGCAGCATTCACATTGAAATACTTGATTGGGGTTTTGTTTCACATCTTAGGGGGACCTTAGTCTGCCAGAAGCTGCCACCTTTGCATAGCTAGAGAGAAACTGCTGTGTGGAGCTGGATTCCACTATGGGGGTGGCAAGAGAAGGGAGCTCAAACATGGACTAAAGGAAAGTGCTAAATCTAACATAAAGTCACTGATACAGGCAGACTTCCATGTTATGTAAGGCAGAAGATTTAAGTCTTGTTTGCAGGCATCGTTTTTCAGAGCAATTTCTGAGCCAAGCTTTAGTTAAATGCAAAACAAATCACAATCATGTTAGAATTTTACTACGTGGGTCAGGCTGTTGTTTTCAATGAGCAGTGGTAAAACCCCCGCTGTGGTTTAAGTATGGTTTAAAGTCCTGTTTTTGCTGTTCGCAGGGATTAAAAAAATAGCATGTTTGATATGCTTTTGAGTTCTGTGAATGCTTCTGTTTTAAATAATGAAGGAGAAAATTGTTAACAATAGGTTAATTTTTTGTTTGTTGCTCAGATGGGATTCCTTACTCCCTAAAATTAAACATTAGTGTAAATCACTGCCTCCACAGCATTGATAAGTTTGCTTTCAGATGGATTTATATTAATGTTTGGTTTTCTTTTTCTTTAATCTTATATTGGCTTATAATGAACCCCACACCAGAGTCTTCTAGTGAAGGAGGCAAGTATAGCTGTCTTCTAGCTCTTGCCTCAGCAGCTGTGATGTACTGGCTCACAGCAGAGCAGCTTTGTGTCTCAGGATTTTGGATTTAATTCACCTGGTCCCACTTTGTATATTTATTCATAGAAAAGCACCATTAGTTCAAGATGATTAAATGGAAGAGTGTGCAGAAAACCATGTAAAGAAAGGCAGTCCACTTGGTACTTCTTAGATCTAAACTGGTTAAGATTTGCCTGATTTTTGATTCAGGAACCCTGTGAAGCCTCTGAATAACATATAGTATGCTTTGCTCATCCTCTCAGTTAACATAATGAACTGAGAAAATTTCCAGTGAGGTGAGTGGAGTGACTCTTGTATTATACTCAAGTAGCTTCCTATCTAGCTTGCAAACTAGGTAGGAACATGAAAAAAAAAAAGAAGAAAATAACATTTGTAAATGCTAGTTAAGAGCAACATCAATGTCTGCATCAATGACACAAAATTTAAGCTGACAGCTGTACACTCACTGTATTTTTATTGGCAAATGAAAACTGGATATAAAGAAATCACAGTATGTCATAGAATCACAGACTAGTTTGGTTTAGAAGGGACCTTTAGAAGGGACAGCTAGTCCATTCCCCCCTGCAATGAGCAGGGACATCCTCAACTAGATCACATTGCTCAGCGCCCCGTCCAACCTGACTTCGAATGTTTCCAGGGATGGGGCATCTACCACCTCTTTGGGCAACCTGGGCCAGTGTTTCAGCACCCCCATCCTTCAAATTTTCTTCCTAACATCTAGGATAACTCTTCCTCCATTTAGTCTGTAACTGTTGCCCCTTGTCCTATTGCAACAGGCCTTGCTAAATGTTTGTCCCCATCTTTTTTGCCTGTTTGTTTGTGTTTGTTTGTCTTCATGCAAAAACATCGGTGTGTTCCTCTGAACACTCATCTTAAGAAGTTTGATTCCAATTATCCAGGTGTGGGTGACCAATACTGAGAAGTTTGTTACAGTTGGTACTAATATACTCCCTCCCTCAGTGTTCTGCACTGATGCTGTTTTGTGTTGCAACAAGCCTCTTGTCATCTTCATAGATGAATCACCGCAAGAGATGATCCTTCAAAATTCCTTACTGAAATAATCTGTCTCTCATTTTACCTTGCTCTTTGGATGGAGAGCACACTGCAACAGGAATCTTACAGAGAAAGGCAAAAATTATCTTTTAGTTCTTTGTTTCTCACTCTTTCTGGCATCTTGCAAGTACTGAACTACTAGAAGCTGATCAAATCTTTGAGTTAAAGCTAGTTCTCCATTAAGTCCTGATTGAAATGTCACAGGAACAGTCAACACCATAGTAATATAAACTAATTATCGCTAGTCCTGGAGGGAGATTAAGATATGGATTCCTATTTCCCTGTATTTGTCCAACAAATAGTTAGACATTGCTTCATTGACACTCAGCCTTAATGAACAATATGAATAATAGCAAAAGAAGCCATCACAGGAGTCAACTTAATTCCAGGGAGCTCCAGTATGGGGTACAAAGTATCTAGGAATCCAGCTTGTATTGCCCTTTTTGCTGGAACTCAAACTTCTGGTGGTTTTATAATATGCTGTGAAAGCAGAGGCCCAGATGTAGAACAACATTAAAACTATTGCAGGTCAGAAGAAAGAAATGTAGTGAGAGTCACTAAGCAGTTAAGCAGTCTGTCATCAACAATTGATTTTGACGAAGTGGGACAGTAAATATGCATGGGAGAAGGAAAAGTTAAGTCAAAACTGAACCTATACTCGGACTGAGGTCCAGCTATAAATAGAGAAATAGTGTGCTGTACTTCTGATGTTTTCATTTGTGTGTGTAGATAGGAAGAACTTGCTCTATTTCCATTTGGAAAAAGGACATTGGACTCTTAATGCACTTTCTGAGTTGAAGTCAAATAAGTGGAGAGGGCCAAGCCGGAAAGAGCGTAAGCAAATAGACCTCTGTTACGTCAATCAAGTTGTGGCTATTTATTTTAGAGCTGATTTTGGCTAGTGCATTGTGCTCGATATATTGCATTATGGAACAGTTTGACAGTGCTTCAGATTGCTCCTCTTGGAGTATGTGGTGAAACTATTCATGCAAAAATATAAACCCAAGTGTGGTTCAGTTGTATCACGGGAAGGATCCACAGAGAGCTAAAGGGGTTTGCGTGCAGCAGAGCCAAAGCTTGCTGTCACATCCTGAGTTCTTACCATGCAAGTGCGGTTTATGCTATTGAAAAACACTTTTAAATGGTATGACTTACATCAGGTCCATCAGTGAAAACAGCTACTTCAGCAAAAAAAGTAGTTCTGTGTGAGTATAACCGCATTTAGGGCTTTTATCCGTATGGAAATACCAAATTAAAAACCAACACCGCTAAATGACTACTACTCTACCGGCAAAGGTCTCTGCAGTGAACCTGGTCTCAGCCAGTTCTGAAGTGAGGTTGTTACCATGGGGGAATGAACCTGTGGGTACCTTCCAGCAATTTGTTGGGTTGAGTGATGAGTAAAGCAGAACTTTTCCCACCCAGCCTCATTTAAAGCATATGGGATATCAGTATCCATATGGGATGCTTCATGATTAATCATTGTGGAGATTTGTCTCCGTGGAAGATGTTTCATTTAGCCCAGGATTGAAAAACAAAGGATATGTTGCTGCCACACTAATCAAAAACACAGACAATCTGCTGTTCATATGTGCCAATTGTTGCTGCAGTGTAATGTAATTGCACTTAAAGATGAGAAAAATAATTACAGGCAACCATTCCAAAGAGAGCGTGGAGGAATATGGGCTCTTTAGGGGGACACTTTTAAGTGCATAAAAAGCCTTTCACAAACTCATCTCTGGTTTCTGAGCTCTTCTTTGTGCTTGCTGTTAGTAAGTTCATCAGACCGGAACACCTGAGTTGAAAACCTGCCCAGCAAAAAGCAAAGTTGTAGTCAAGGAGTGTGAGGAAGGTTGGTGCAAATATCAAACATTAGGTGTTTTTGTCTGCTATGATGGTGTGACGAGATACAAACTCAAAAGCTGACTTGAATCCCAGAGAACCATGTTTATTTATAAGTGGGGAAAATGATAGGTACAGCTGTGCCCATATGACCACTCTAGTTCGTTTCTGGAGTAAGTTTCAAAGTAACAGAAAAGCATGAGTATTGGCACTGCAAGATATCTGTAGAGAAATGGCTGCTTCTGTAGGTTGAATAATGTGTCAGCTGTGGATAAATCATACCTTTGAATAAATCAGGAGTGGCAAGGATATGACTGGTTTTGTTCATCAAAGTTTCAAAATGGGTTTTGTAATATTATTGGTTAATATCCAGGTTGTTCCTCATCTGAGGTTCGAATCATTACAGTATGAATAGGTGCTTCTACAGCCAGTTACCGTGAGAATTGTATCCTTCCCTTTCTCCTGCAGTTTCAATAGGTTCTTCTCACTTGTCCCAGACCTGTGAGGACTGTTGCCCTGGAGTATTGAAGAGTTTCCATTATGTCATTCTGCAAGCCCATACTTTATGCAGAGCTTGAATACCATACGTAGTGGTGATCATAGAATCATAGAATCATNTGAGGTCTCCCCTCAGCCTCCTCTTCCTCAGACTAAACAACCCCAAAAAAAGTGATCCCTCTGCTACAAAAGTAAGAAACAAAACTAAACACCACAGAAGGCCCAGAGAAGCGCAGGAAGAACAACCAAAAGTCTGAGTGAGGAGCAACTGAACTGCCTGGGATTCTTCCATTCAGAAAATAAATGAGCACGGTGGGATCTGATAGAAGTCTACAAATCAAGGGTGTTGTGAGCAGGTGGATATGACTTGCCATCTTTAACAAAACAAGAACTAGGGGCTGTCAAATGAAATTAGCCAGAATCATGTTCCAAACAAAGAAAAGTAGACTTCTGGAATCAGACTTCCTGCCACCAGATGCTTTGGATGCAAAAACCGTCTGTATGACTTTAAGGGGAGACAGGGCAAATACCTGGAAGGGACAGCTCTATTGAAGGTAACTAAATGGCCACATCAAACTCAGGAAATATTTGAGCTTAAAATAATTATGGACTGGGAAAGTACTCAAAGTATCATATATATTTGCCCCTGTTCTTAACTTACACGGGGTCTGCTTATGGCCATTGTTGAAGACAGGATGCCGAACCAGATGGCCATTCTGTAGCTCGTATATACCTATCTGCTATAGTTAGTTTTGCCAAGATATTTTAACCCTCAGTGTCTGAAACCTTAATGTTTTTTTCTTACTCCTTTGGCCTTCCAGGTCCCAGATTTAGTGCTGATATTTCCAGCTTCTTCCAGATCATCTTGCCAGCACTATCTGGAGAATTTATATGGTGGATTTGGGTGTGGTTGGAACAGGACTTTTGAAACAAAAATTCAGAGGGCATCGGTCTTTTTTCCACCCCTCGAACTATTATTGTGAAATTGACTGCGTCTTTCCTTTGTTTCCATCTGTTATTTCTGTGGCAGTAAATTCCCAAATATGCTGAATAGAACTGTGGACTCTCTGTGTTGGCTATTATTCATACATTGCTTTGCTCATCCCTAAACATTTCTCTTAAACTATCTTTCTCTGGACGTATAAGTCTCAGTTTCCAAACTAAATTTCATTTAGTTGTTTTTATCACAAATTCTAACCATGAGTTTTGGTTGTTGGTTCTTCTGGGGCTTTTTAGCCTTTTACAAAGCCCGGAGAACTCTGCCATTTGGGAATTCTACTGGTAAACTTTTGATCCATGATACATGTGATACAAGAACAGCACAAGTCTCACATCTCTGTGTTTGGTAGAATGCAAGGCAAGTACATAAAACAGTTCCTTATTATAATGCTTGGTAGTAGGTCTTGCTATTAAGTCATCAGTTAATTTCTGATTCTGTGAAAGAAGCATGTTTTGGGCAGAAATTTTCCAGGCCTAGGTTTGTTACAAAGTAAATTGTTTGCTGAATAAAAAGCTTTTAAGCAGATAGACAGCTGAAAGGCCTGAAATTCAACAGTTGCGGTTTGCATGGAAATTGTCTTTATTGTGGAGTTGTCTATAGGTTTTTTGTTTTGGCCTTCAGTTTCAGTTGTCTCCTTTGCACTGCTGCAGCCATCTTGTTTAGTCTTCACCATTAGAAAACAATCAGAAAACCAATGTTGCCAAGTACAAATGCATCTCATTTTTAAAGTTCAGCTGGTTTTTTTTTCCTTCTATCATGAATTTTATAGAGAGGCTGCTGCACGATACCTTTCAAATATGGCCAGATCTGTCAAATCTAATGAAAGGGCCATTTTGGCCAGACGTTATTGTCGCTGCCATTACAAGTTCCACCATTGCCAGACCTTTTGGGCTAAACCGGCACAATTTTCTGCCTTTGTATTCAAGGGGCTAACTGGCATAAAAGAGAAACCTGGCACTTGTCTAGGTACACAGCAGAAAGAAGCAGGTGCATACACAACAAGGCAGTGGAAAAAATAGGTGCAAACTAGATTGTGTCAAAGGATAGAATAGATTTCACAGATTATGGGAGACCAAGAAGCAGAAGCCAAGTCCATGTGAAAAATTAAGCACAGCTGAGAAGCTAAAGGAAGATGGAGGTGAGATGATTTAGGCAAGACACCATTTAGTAGCTTAGTGGGTAGTATTGGTGATAGGAGGATGGTTGGGCTAGATGATCTTGTAGGTCCTTTCCAACCTTGTGTTTCTATGATTTCTAGGTGAATACAGAGGCGTACAGACGCAATCGAGGCATCAAAGGTTCAAGGCTGAACATTCGGCAAGTGGAAATCAGTAACATTTTTAGATATTCTAATTCTCTATCAAGCCATGATGTTTGACTTTCACTGAACACGCTTAGTTGAAATAACTCCTGTCCTAAACTACATGATAGAACAGGCTTCTGGAAGGGCTTCTGAAGTTCAATACCTTTTTTCCCTCCACCTAGTTTGCTTTTCATGCACGTTCTGGTTTCACTCAGGGATGGAAATGAGAGTTGTCAGAAAGGCTAGTTCTGTGGTGAAGGAGGAAATGCAAGAGCTTACCAATGGAAACTTCTGTCTGGTGAGGTTTTGCTAAAATTGAATTCATAGAATTCAAGTTATGAGCCTTATTGATTTTGTGATGCACCAGTGAAGCTCTACATGACGTGACAACCTGGAAGTGGCATAGAGTAAGACTGCAATCAAAGCCAGCTATAAGACAAGCATCACTTCCAGCATTTGTGTCCCTGGTCTTGGACCGTAAACTGTAGCTTTTAGTTGGCAACGTAGACCAGAAGATGGCACGTTTTTAACTACGTATGGTTTGGGGGGAGCTTCGTTCTCTTTTCCTACCTTCTCCCTGCAGATGGTTTCAGGCAGTCAATATCTTTTCAAGCTGGCAAGGTGTGCTTCTTCTCTATTGCCAAACTGGTGAAATGGCTTCCAAGAGAAAAGAGTTGGTGGGTTATTTTGGTTTTCAAAGCTTCCGCTAATACGTTTTTTCCCCCTCTCTACACATCCTTTGCACTCAACAAACAAAACAATTGGATTCAAAAGCAAACATGCTCAGAAGTCAGAGTCTTTTCTGCAGCATTTGTAAGTGAAAGTGCAATCCAGCTGTTGGCAAATCATAACCTCATTGTTTTGGCAACGCTGTTTCATTTACTTTTTTTCTTTTATACTAACTTGTTTGCTCAGGTATTGGAATTCAGAGTTTTTCCTTCTTTTTAGAAATTCACACCCTTTCTGGCAAGGTCTGAACTGTTTTTATTGCTTACAATTATACCTACAGGTAAAATAAATACTTTCCCACGGATGCGCTGGAATCCGGTATGGTTATAAGCTGATGTAGCTGTAAGAGCTGAGTTGTACAACTAGTATTTCTGCTGTTCTGTCTTTTCCTTCTGACAGTTCTTAAAGACACAGGGCTTGAATCTGTTCTTGCTCTGGAGTAATCAGAGTAATTTAAAGGTCACAGGGACTCCTCCGCGCAAAGCTGGCGTGGATGAGAAAAGACCAAGTGACTCCTAAAGACCTCTAAGGGAAACCTAATGTGACTTTGCAACGCAAATACTGCTGTGGCCTTTCGTGTACAACTGAGCAGAGCTCAATACTGTGCACACAGAAATGACATTGAAAGAACATTCTGATGTCACAAAGAAAGGCATGGAATAGTTAGGAAATGCCCTAATTAAAGTTGCCTGGGTAATTCATTATGATTCATTTTTTAATTATCTGATCACATACTATTTTTTCCGCAGAGCTCTCTACCTCTGTGCACAGGATGTTCAGAGCACTCTTAATGAGCAGCTAGTCAGTAGTTTGTTTTATCTTCATTGTTCCATGTGTGGCCCAAGGCCTTATTTACTGCATGCTATTAAATCCTGTTTTGAGGGCTAAATCCATAAAAAGACTTTGGCCTGGTGACCTTGTGTGCTGATGTATCTAACGTTTCGACCCCCTGCTGCCTGGTGTTGAGAGGTAGAGTTTATGACCCAGGTGTGCTGTTGCAGCTGTATTGCCATCAGAGCAGGGCTAGTTCTTCAGCTTGGTACTGGTACTCCAGTCTGTTGTGTGGAACCTGCCAGACCCGGCTGCTCCTGGCTTAGGTAACTTCAGGAAGCTCATGCCATTCTGGGGCACCAACCTACTGTCACACAAAATTCAAATAAGCATCTCCTTTCATTACACAGTTAAACGGGAGTCCTGGCCTTGTGACTCACGCATCCTGTTTTCAGCAGTACCACTTACAAGTTGAAAAACCTTTGGAAAAGTATTTCACCAGTTGCGACCCAATTTTCCTGTCTGTAGAATGGGAATAATGACATGGGGCCAAACCATGTCGCAGAGGTGTTCTCTGGCTCCAAGGTTTAAAATTCCAATGGAGTCTTGAGCATAAAATATTAATGAAAGACAATGTATTGCTTCTTCAGCCAAAACTGAAAGTCCAAGTTCTGGAAATATCCCCTTGTCTTACTGCCTAAGCTGGATTTACATTAGAACTCTCAGTGATTCGTTTTTTCCATAAGAAAATGGGCTGCTTCTAGTGCTCTTTAAACTGGGATCTTCCAGAGTCATCCCAGCAGTCCCACCATCACATTGGAGAGAAGGCACGAGGAAATCATGGAGAGATAGTGAAATGCACAGTTTTCCTCTCAGTTCAAACTATTAAGATGATATCTGTAGCCTAACACAATGAGCCGTGGGTGATTCTTTAGCCTGGAGATCAAAGAACAGGGTATGACTCATCCGTAAGGCCAAACTCACCCTTCTCCCCTCTCAAAAAGCCAAGATACCTTGGCCATGCTGCCTGGTGGAACCAATTGGTGACCTTTGCCATCTCTCAGATCATGTTTAAACAAATCTGGGAGTCGTTGGCAAGAGCCAAAGCCCTGTTTGGGAGTAGGCTAAGAACATTGTGGACAAGCATAGACCAGGCTTGTGCCTGTGCTCTGATCCTATTTAGTCTCTTGATATATATATATAGCCTGGGAGTTGTGATGGGTGCTCAGCTTTCCACAAAAGCATTTGACAGAGTGAATGTGAGGAAATCTTTATGGCCTGAAGTGTTTCATTGTTTTACGTCTGGGTGGTTTGGAAGAGTGTGCATTTTATACATCTATATTCCTTGTGGTCAGAGCTGACTAGAAATGCTGTGACGTAATGACAGTAAACCCAGTAGTCTTTGGTAGAGTTGTGGGAATGTACCAATTTGGATGTTTCATTCAGGAGACGTTGTGCAACATAAGAATGTAATTTCTTGGGAAATAAAGAAAGTTTTTTCTCTCTCCAGAATATTGCTGGGCTTTACATTTTAGAGAGGGAGAGAGGGTCAAAAAGTAACTACTAGGTCCTGAATCTCTTATGGTTTAGGATAACATCAAACCATGGAATCACTTGTCCTATGACTACTTCTCTGTTTTTCTTTTGTTGTTTGGAGGCAGAAGTGGCAGGGATGGTCATTTTCTGTTTTGGCAGAGGGCAGGGAGAAAATGTCAAGAGATTACTGGAGTTGTTCCTTGATGGGGTTTTGATGATGTTTTCAAGGGCAGAGAAACAATTTGCTCCTTATCTCTACCCCATGGCCCTGCCAGTGTGACCTCATGTTCATTTTCAGCCAAAAGCTGCATTGATTTCCTTTCATTTGTGTTTAATCCGAATTCAGAAGCAGGACAATGATACTTGAATTGTTCCGTGATAATTATGAGAAATTTTCATCCAAGCATATGCACTCACATAGCAAGTCAAAGAGACCACAGTTAATAAATGTAATAAGAACAGATCTGTGAGAAGCAGGCTTGATTGCTCAAAGTGAGTGTACATTTCTGGAAAGAAAACTTTCTTCCGCCACTACGGGCCTGACTGGTCTTTTATTTAAGCCTCGGTGGGCCAACACATGGGCACCAAGCTCTGGAGTGGGGAACAATCTCCAAGGTTCAAATTTAGGATTAATGCAGATTAGCAACCTCGCATACTGCATAATTGCTCTCTGCAATAGGATAGATTATTTTTTGTAATTTCTAGCAAAGAAACAAAAACTATTCAAAACATTTATACCAAATACGTTTTCCAGGAAATGAGACTCAAACTTGAATTAAATTGTACTTAATTTCTGTCATTTTTCTCTGCGGCCCCTTGTGCTTTGCCTCCGACTCCTTCCTTCAGACTGATCAGGAGCTGGATTTCACTGTCACTAGTTCTGACCACGTCCCTGTTTTCCACGCTGCTTGTTGAATCGGATTTGGGGACCTATGATCAGTGCTCAGATATTTTCCCCATCTTTATTCAAACCCTTCTGAAGCTTTTTGGTTTCTATAAACGCGATGATTCAGCCTGACTGGATCCTTGTTGAAGGCTATGACACAACTTGGGTTAACTTCAGAATCAGCCCTGCTGGCAGAACAGACTTTCTTGCGAGATTTATAGCGCTTCCTGCTTCTAGCTGGGCTGCAAATAGAACAAGAACAGCCTTTCTCATAGTATCTTGGCACAGCTCCTTCTAGAGGGAACCCAGAACAAACAGGATACAATGAAAAATACCAAACTTTCATGAACTTTTTTTTTTCAAAAAAGCCTTTGCTTGTGGTTGGATTTGGTGGACTTTTCTTGGGTTTTTACATACTTTATTCATGCCAGTTCACTCACCATTAACTTTTATGAATATAGATATAGTGAATACACAAAGTTATAACTCAGTAGACTAGATATAATTTGAGTTGCATTGAAGAGGTGACATTTTGGCACATTAAACTCTCAATGTTAGCAACTCTTTTATTTTTCTTAGCGTTTCATGTGCACTGTCGCTTTTTGTGCTTAAATCAATCATTGAGTACCTTTTTACCAGTGAGCAAAACCCTTGAAAACAGGCAGAGTCTGTACATTTGCCTGAGTCAGACTAATGGCAATGAGCATTAAAGTCACCCGCTGAAGACTGCAAAAGGGGGAGTCAGAGGAGCAGAAAATCAAGCAGAAAAATCCCCAAATCTTCTGTCAGGTGTAAAACACAGGATGCTATTCCATTGAAAAGCATAGATGTTTTTTTTATTAACTTCATTACCCTTTACATAAAACTCTGAATACCATGCATGATTTTTCACCTGTGAAACGTAACATCATACTTTTGAAATACGGGAAAACAAAGAATTTAAAACTTGAGCTGAAAACGTGGATAATGTGCACCATAAATAGTTTCAAAATAATGAGACATTCTAAATATTATTACATTAGCTAGCCTCAATTTGTTTAAAAATTGTGTATGCCACCCTCATAAGCATACCAGCAAAAGCAAAGACCAGTACCTAAACAGGTTAATAAAAAAAGTACTCAAGTTTAAAACCTGTTAACACTAAAAATACATTTTTTGGTTTTCCACCTGACACAGAAGCCCATGTAAACAAGCAGACTTTGTCTAATAATAAATGCAGATGTTCCAAAGTAGTGTTTATATTTATGGTCTTGAGCCCGCATTTCTATTCACAAGCCACGTGGTTTCTTTCCTGACACTTTGCTAAATATATATAGACTTTAAAAAAAAAAAACCAAAACCAAAACAGTCTTTATAAAGCACCTGTGACCCAGGGTGATCTCCAGCTCATTTTAATATAATCCAAGTGATGTCCCTTCGTATTTTTCTAAGATCCTTAGAGCTGTAGGTCCATAATTAATGAATCCTATGGCTCCTTCCTTTGCTTCTGATAGGCAGATACATATATGTATGTGTGGTTTTCCCTACCAAGATGAATGATAATAAGTGACTGGGTCTTTTTTGTCTGATTGACAAGAGTTCTGTTCTCCTCCTTTTCTTCTCACCTTTGCATGTGATTCTTTAACACCAATGAATAAGGAAGCCAGAGGGTGATCAGATAAATATAGCTGAAGAGTCAGGAGTTTAATTGCCTCATTCCTGGAGCTGTTTAGTGGGGACAGTGCATATTAGCAAGGTCTGAAAGATCAGCTCCACTGAATGAAAATACCCATCCATTTCCTATGTAGCAAAGTATATATTGGCTTCTTTTTTATATGCAGCACATCCTGCATATTCTTCAAATGGAATTTTGTTAGTTGCCTATATTCTATTTTAGAACTTTTCATACCTCGGGAGGTCCCAATGCTCTTCCTTAATCCATCCCTTTTTTATCCTACTCTAAAATAAGCAGAAATACTTACATATCAAAGAAACCTCATTAAAATAATTTAATCGGGGCAAATAAATCCTAAATCCTGAATGAGAGGAAATATTCAATAAAATTTGCATGCAAGAATAAGGAGTTGGAGTTTTTATGGTATTTTTCCCTCAGAATACCCACTTGCAAACAAACATTTGTCAAAAGGACCACTTGAGGCCAAGCACTGTTAACTTTATAACAGCAACCTTTGGGTGGCTGAGGATGCTCCACCTGGAGCCCAGTGCTCCCCAGCACACCCAAGGGATCAGTGATGACAACAAGGCACCAGTGGTGACAACAAGGTGTACCCTGCCATTTCTCATGGTTCACTGGGCATCTAGTTTCTCATGAATCAACTGTTTCCTGTAGCTCTCCTTTCAGTTTAAATCCCGGTCCTTGACTCTTAGCCCTCCTCGTTACTCGAAAGGTAATATCAAAACTAATTAATTGGCTATAAATCATAGGCTCAACATTTGCTGTATGTAATATTCATAAGTGGGCAACCAATGGACACACTACGGAGAAACTAAAGTAAACAGACTGCTTAGGGATTGGTATTAAAAATAAATGCATTTGTTTTATTGGTTTTAATTTTTATGCAATATAATTGTGGTAAGGAGGTAGCAATTAAGGGATACCCCAGTAACACAGTCATAAAACCCCCATGTTTTTGTCTTAAAGTAATAGGAGTAGAATTAAAGACTGTTCCAGCTCTTTGGATACAACAATAACATTCAGCTCTCCTTTGTAACTGCTAATGGATTTCTTCTCCAGTATGCCTTGGAGGAAATTATTTTCCTTGCTTTAGTGGGATGAGAAGAGACTCAGAAAGGCTGGGAATCTGTTTGTCTTTTCTCTTACTCAGATATAAATCAGCTCAATCAGCCTTCAAGCCAATGGAGTTTAAGGCAGGTTTAAATTGTTATTCATGAGATATGAGGTTTTGCAGAGAGTTACACAGCTGCTCTGAGAGGTCTTCATCATCTCATGGTACAAAGCAGGGTGAGGAGCCTTTACAGCAGCTGTATGGCAGCCGGAGAAACCCTTAGTAAGACTCTTGGTATAAAGCAGGGGTTCCCAAACTGTGATATGCATACCATTGGTGGTACGCAAACCATTTCCAGATGGTAGATGAAGGCAGCTTCTCCGTTCCTATGTGAAGTTGCTTATAAAGCTATGGGGTAAGTATTTCCACACAGTTACTGGAAGTCATTCTGTGCCTTTGTGCAGACACCCCGTGGCACAAATCAGTTCCTGCCTGTAGTGGTTAACTCCAGTAACTGGCAGTGTGGAGGCGCTGACCCGAGCTGGGAGTGGGTGTCTCTGCAGAGGCTGTGACCACCTGGGAGCTGGTGGGGATGGGCCAGTTAAGTGAGGGAAAGCTGCTGCTGGCGTGGGCTGGAGATGAAGGTTCCATATGTGTGGGCATGAAACTGGGAGCTGAGGTGTCATTACCTCTGCTGAGACCTGTGCCTACCGAGGCCAGTGGCATTCATGTAAACTGGGTTAATAAATCCTCAACATATTCAGTTAATAAGCCCTTAGCACAGGGGACCTAACTTTCTAGATTAATAATGCACTAGAGCACTCAGGCATTAGATCCATAGGACACTGTGTAGGATCTGACCTGAGTGCGCTCTCAGACACAGGTAAGGTACGTGTCTGAGCCAGCTCTAAAACCCCTTTGGCCTCTCATCATGTTTTTGCTTAATGCACCAGAATAGAATAACTGAGACAAACAGTAAAAGAGACCTTAGGCTTTAACCCAGATGTCTGGCTGTGCACTTCTGTGTAAGTAAGGACACCTTGTTATGACACCTCACTGACCGGCACAAAGCATTCAGCGATGCCTGAGCTATGACAGAGTGGGGTGAGACAGACCCAGTGTGAACAAATCAGTACAGGGCAAAGACTGAGTTGATTAACCTGGCTGAGGGGCCTTTGCCTCGTGCTCTGCAGGGTCAGGATGGATTTTTTTCATTCACCAATGGTGCAACCAGCAACTGGTTATCACTACACACCAGCTCTCCTCAGCCAGGGCTTTTCCTGGGATTTCCCTGTGCCTCCTCTTGGTTAATTCATGTCATTCTTCATTTCTGCATGTGATTTCTTTTGTTTGTCATCTCATTTTTAAATACTTTTCAACAGCAGCACGATGCACTTCACTTGAGAAGTGACCACTTAAGTTACCTTTCTGGAGATATCCTTATAGATTTTTAAGTAGCGTTGCACAAACTATTTACTTTCCCCCTTGGTTTTCACTGTCCATGACACTGTATCTGTTTTCTGGTCCTGTACTTTAATGGTAATTGATTATTGCAGTGGTGCTATTCTTTCAGCAATGAAAGAATGCAGTTTTAATCTTTGGGAAGCATGGATGGTCAGATATTTCAAAGATAAATTTTTTTTAGGGCTGTTCTGACAAGGAATTGTGGTGAACTCTTACTGAAATGAATTGTCACTGCAGTAATGCAGTGGCCCTGGTTGGTATGTGATGCCTAAGGTGTGCAGAGCAAAATGTGGAATGTGATTTGTTGAATTTTGCTCTTTACAAGTCTTTCTTTACTAAAAATACCTCTGGACCTTTAGCCATCAGCAGGATCTTTGTTTTGCACCTCATTGGTGCATCGAACCTGAATGACATAGATCTCCCCCACCCCTGTGGAACGCTTGCTGCTACTAACTGTAATAAAAATACCTTTTTTCTTCACAACCCTCCAACACAGTTTTTAGATTCAGCCAGCTTGTGCATTCTCACCACTGATCGTTTCTTCAGCTGCAAAATAATCAACAGTTCATCTTTTACAAAAGCTTTTTTATTCTTTTTTTTTTTCTGGTCTACTATCCTTTTAGTCTCCCATCAAAACTTTGGGCCTAAATTGAGAACCTTTCCTATTGTCCTGCTTCCTAGTCCGGATTACTTCTCATACCCTTTAGTGCTGTAGTATCGAAGCGCTTCCCAGTAGTGAGTTAACCAACATGACTAACATCTGTCACGTGTGGTTTGTTCTTTCTCTCATCCTCCATCCAGGGCGTCTTTCCATTGACTTCAGTGGGCTTTAGATCAGGCTCTAGGTTAGTCTGAAGACTTTGGGGTGATGGATGGATGGATGGATGGATGGATGGATGGATGGATGGATGGATGGATGGATGGATGGATGGATGGATGGATGGGAAAGANATGGATGGATGGATGGATGGATGGATGGATGGATGGATGGATGGATGGATGGATGGGAAAGATGGATTTGGGAAAGATGGATGGTTTTGGTTGCTGTTGCATTTGTTATTTTCTTCATTTTTGTAAATGTCTACTAACTTTGCCAACAGCCAGCAAGTGGTAAAGACAACTAGAAAAGTGGAAAAAATAAACAAAAGGAGGAAATTGTTGCTAGGACTGGGACTATTCTATTTTTTTCACAGGAGATTTTTTTATTTCTTCTTGCAGCTGCAGCACTTATTGCTGATGGTCTAGGACTGCCCTTTCTCTGCTATTCTGTCTGTCTCAGATGACAGGAAGAGCAAACTTGTACTTCTGTCTGCTGGAACCTTTTCCCCACAGGAATAACAGTAATCATATATTTTTCATAATGGAAGAGAGCTTGTAGTTATTAATTTCTATTTGTTCATCTGTGTCTTTCCATTACAGCGCTGGTTGGGCTTATGTTCCTCAAATGACTTCTTTACATACGTAATTTCTTTATTTTACATCAATTTTAGCTTTCTTTATGGACATAACCTGCATATGTTTTTTCAACAACATCCAGTGGAGCAGAAGGAATAGTTTATAAGTGATCCTTTGAAATGTTCATTCAGGTGAATGCAAGGACAATGCTAATGTTTGTCTCTCACTTGCATATATTGCAATGTATTTAAACTGAAGAGCAACCTAAACTTTTATTAGGTGTGTGTGGAATTGATCCCCATATACAGCATTACCATAGTACTTTTGTGCTGCCACTAAATTAAAATAAGCTTTGGATATCCCTTTATAAATTCTCATATTAGCCAACTAGTGGAATCATGTATATATGTACATACCTATCTCTATGTACCTATATATGTATAAAGATATTAGTAATTCTGTAGGCTGGCTTTCAATGTCTTCTAGAGCACAATTCCTAGATCACAGCTTGGGGAATGCTTGTTAGAAGGAATGGGGGTAACCAGAGCTCCTCATTACATGATAGGCTGAATTATCTTGAGACGTAACCCAAAAAACCCACAGAAATCAGTGCTGTCCTTTCCAGTGACTTTAATACCGCTTGGAGAGAGTTCTTGCTTTCATACTGAAGTGCTCTTCTGGATTCTAGATGTTTGGTTTTGAGCTGTTTTGTTGCCTTCCATGAGTCTTGGGACCGCAGAAACATTAATCTCTTCTGAGTGTTGACTTTACACACTGCAGAGGGCTTTGTGAGCTCTAAGCTCCTTCTTGCTGAGAACTGTTGCAAGGTTTGGAGTACCAGTTACCAATCAGCTTGAGCTGGCTATCAGTTTAAAAATAATTGACATTTTTGTTGAAGAAGGAAAGTAACTCTTGCCACAGTTTCTGACTTGTTCACAGCTTTTGCACAGTAGCAACAGCTGTAAACTCCCGGGCTGTCAGGCAATCCTTAAAATATGGGGGGAAAAAAAATAGATATTTTTCTATGTTCCAGTGAACATTGTGAGAATCATGGAATCAGGTCTTCATTTTTAATCTTTGCTGCTCAGCCTACTACTTTATAAAGGGTATAATTTCACATGACGACATATTTCATCCCCAGAAGATTCTACCCACAGTTAACAACGGAGGGTAAAGAAGTTCCAGGTTCTGTCCCAACCTACACATTGATAAGCGTCTGAAGCACAGCTTAATAAGACTAGGAATTACACAATACATGGCTTTTGGCCCTGTTGAAAGAGTGATAATTTTTCCCAGTCAGTACTGGTTATCATTGCAAATGTACAAGGATGAACTGTTTGTGCTTCACAGAACAGTAAATTTGTCCAAAAGAGATCTTCATTTCATTCTTGTGAGAACTGTAAGTCAGCAGACACACGTGAGAAGTAAAATACCTAGCTGAAGGTCTGGCTAGATGAGGGAGTGAGATTGGAGTATTTCAGGCTCAGGAACAAACACAGCAGAAGTTGTATACGACCACTCTTTCCACAGAGAGACACTCGGTTCTCTGAGCCGTTCTTCAGGCAATCACCTCTTACTTGTGGGTTATGAATGCCATTTGCCTGATCCTGTGTTCAGTTGGGTGAACATGAATGAGGAACAGGTCTGCCAAAGCCAAGAGGATGATTCTGGCTGAAAGGAGATGGAGGGCCCTAGAGAGGTCCTTCGACAGCTGGATTAGGAACGGCTGAAAGTCCTCCAAGCTGCGGTCAGCCTGGCTGGGTTTGAACGCTTCCATTTGACTCACCTTGTTCCTCTGTGTTTGCTGCAGTTGCCAGTGTGGTAGACCCTCACCTGCATTGTTTGCTAACCGGTGTGAAGCTATAGCACATTTCTGGTTGGAAATGCTACTGGCATCAGTGCCATCATGTTTGCAGGGAGAAATCTTAGCTCCAGTGCAACATCTAGACCGCTTTTGGTATCTAAGCTGGCTGGAGAATTTCAGTGTTGCATGCTCATATGTTATTAACAGAATTCTTCTTGGGGCACTTCTGCCTACAGAAGCAATTTTCCTACCCTGTAACTCCCAAAGGTTTTGGGTTGGTATTTTTTTTGCATTTATTTGCAATAATTCTCTCTGACTTTACCTGAACACATTCATTGAGTGAGTGATATTGATCAATACAAAATGCGTCAACATAACTTGCAAGCAAGGCCTAATTTCTGGAAGGGTACTGGGTCAAAGGCTTACATTTTTGGAGATGTGCCTCTGTAAATAGTTGATATGGTACATTTTTTCTCCTTAATTCCCTAGGGGACTCACCTGGAGTCCTCCAGAAGGGTTTTATTTTGCATAGTTACTTGGTTTTGCATTAGTTTCTCTTTGGAGCCCTAGCCTTGTCCAACAGTCAGTCTAGGATGTAAAGCCAGGAGTCTCAGGCTTCTCCCTTGTGCTGCTGAGCTGCTCTGTGGCCTCAGAGCACTGTTTTGTGTCTCTACCTCTTGGTGTTGCTATTTTCGAAGTGGGGAGTGGAACTCCTTAAGTTTAAGACTGACCATTCAGGCTCAGTGTCAGTATTCAGCAGTTAATGCTTGTTGAGTGTTTGGCAGATATGAAATCCCATATTCTCAGATGCATAGATTCTAGAGCCAAGGACCATTGTTCATTAAGGCGGATCTATTTATTGGAGGGGGGCCCAAATCTAGACGTTGGATCAAACATCCCCAAACTCTGGGGAAGCTCAATTCTGAATTCAGATCTGGATGTGAGCCTCACAGCTCAGTCCCATCTTTGTAAACACCAGACAGGAACGCAAACAAACTATTTTGAATATAGGGAAAGCTTGGATCCAGAACTGAGCCTTGTTCCAAACTGTCCCAACCACTATAAAGAGGTTTCCCAAATCTCCAGAAGTTATAAACATTTTAGTTAGTCCAGAGTTAGTTAGTCCAGAGTTATAAAACTCCAGAAGTTAAAACATTTTAGTAAAGTTTACACATCTGCACAGAACATTGCCCTCAGCAAGGTTACAGTAGCAAGTTGGCGAGAATTTGATCCTCAGGATGCTGGTAAAAATCTGGAAGAGCTCCATTACCTTTTGTGCTGGAGATTAGAATCTAGGTTTACTGTGTCTCTCTCCTCCTGTCTTTTTGTATCCACTGATTTCAGTAAACAAGAAGGGAAGGAGAGAAAAGGAAGGAACTCATCATAGGCTTTGAATGATGCAAACAGTTTAATTAGGAAATAATGCTAGATACAGTTTCCCTTCCTTTGCTGTTTTTCAAGCAGGATGCATCCTTAGGAAACAATAATAGAACGGGGGATTACAAAGCCTTTGTACGTGTTGCAGCCAAGTGGCCACACAGGAAAGTGATATACGGACAGGCGCTTGTGTAACGTGAGCGGAAGTTATTCAACATTCCTTGAGGAAGCATAGCACTAACTCTTGGGATCAAGACAAATATTCCTGTCAAGCTGAAAGGGAAGATAATGCTGGGCACCATTTTACATTGTCTCTCTTTGTGAAGTTTGCTGATTTTGTTCGCCTGTGCCTGGCTTCAAAATAATAGCATGAACTAAAAATAACTACACATTTGGGCCTTAAAATGTCTGCGTGACACAGGGTCAAACAATAATGGGCATTTCCTACTCTTTAACCTTTGTAGCAGACAGAAGGAAAAGTGTTCAAAAGGGGCACTGCTATGGAGGTCAACCTGAAACATTTGACCCTGAACTGTTTTGGTTCTTAAATTCTATATCCAGGAGAAGGTATGTGGAAGCCTGAGAGACACCAGTTTTCAACTTGTGTATCGGGAATTTCTCTCTGTACTATTTATAACCGTAGTGATGTTTCACTGCAGAATAGCAGTGTTTGCAAATGCTTATGCAATTAAACCTGCATTAGCTGGGCTCGGGGGAGCTAGATCCTAAAAACCAGGGCCCCCTGGTAGGGAAAAGCCCTCATCAATCTGAATAGGTTTGGTCTGCAAGTGGCTGATAACTAGAGCTCACAGCTGGGAGCCAGAGGGCCTGTGGTCCAGTCCATCACCCCGTCGGTGTGCTCTGTGAGGGCTAGAAAGGTGCACTACATTCTCAACCTCAGCTTACCCCAGTTTTTACTGAAATTATGGGAAATTTCCTGTAAAATGCACAGCTAAAAGTCCTCATAGTTTTACACTGGGTTTTGATAGAAATGAAGAGCCTTAAAGAATCATTCTGTTCCCCTCCTCTGGGCATATGTACCAGGTAAGGTTTTCATACACTGGTCTCTCATCAGAAATTAATTGCAAGAGAATACTCTGATTATGCTCTCATCAGCATATTCAATACCTCATGCATTTTCAAGGGTGATTCCTGCTCTTTGTCTGCAATAAAATGATTCAGTTTTTCTGCTTTTGATTGTGGAAAAAGTGAATTTAAGGATGGTATTTAACAGTATGCCTAAAATACTGCTTATTTTTTTCCTCTCTGTGCAGAGCTCTTTTGAAAGGAAAACTATTGTCTGCTCATGTTCTGACTACTACACCCTCTCTTTTTAGCCTTTGAGCACTGAATTTCTTAGTGTCCTCAATAGTATGCATATTTTTTACTAGAATATCACAGTCTTAACTCACCAGTGTGCCCACAGCAGTCTTTGAGGCCTTCAGAGGTTCTACCTTCAACCTAGTCTTTTACTTTTGAGACCCTGCATGACTTAGAGGTACTCTTCCCTCTTGGCTTATCATAAAAGTGATTCTTCCCACTCATTATCTTCTGTATTTTCATACTGCTTCATCTGGAATGCAAATACCCGCCAAGAGCCCAAACCTCCCTTGGAATTTCCTAGTATCACACAAAGGGTAGTCAGAATTGATTTTGAGCAGAGAATAGGGTTTTGGACTAACTGACATTTTTCATAGAAATTACTGTAAAATCCACACAGCTTTATCTTTTACTCGAAAACTTAGAAACCGAGGAATGAATTTTTCTAGGCCAAAATGAGAAACAAACAAACAAAGCACCAAAGAAATCCTAGAGGCTGGGGCTGGGGGGGGTGGCGCTGTTTCTCAGCCAAATCTTCTCTGCTTTCACGGGCATGTTGTTTTCTGTCTGTATTTCTGCTTAGATTTTTGTCTCTTTGGGACATCTTTGACTAACAGTTCCACACAGAGACAGTTTAAGTCAAAAGAAAGTCCCTGTCCCCTGCTGTATTTCTGCTGACCATCCACTGCATGTGCAGAATCAATGCACTCTAAAGTACTTCGACGTTCCTTAAGTATGAAAGGATCTATAGAAAATCAAACTCTTCTGGTCCCTGTGATCAGCACTGGAAAATGCTTTTGCAACAGCCTGCTGGGATTTAAGCGATTTATTACATACAAATTCTGATAGCAAGTTCAGCAAGTGGTGTATATGGAACAGATTCTCTCGGTCTTGGGAGCGGGAAGGGAGAAGGCAGCTCTGAAGCTGTCAGCAGCAGAAGATGAGAGCGACCGAGCCATTCCTCTGCTCACCTCCCAAAGAGAGAATTGTCACCTCAGGGCCAGTGCCCTGGGGAGGAAACGCTGCAACAAGCAGCCCCCGTCAAACAACAATGTGAAGAAGGGGCTCTTGCAGGTGCAAGCTCTTCTGTTTCCGACTCTGTATGGGGCACCGTGATCTTGTTTTGCTTGAGACTCCAAAGACTCAAAAGTTAGCTCTGTACAGGGCTCCCAGAGATTAAATAAATTCAAAATGACATCCCTGCATCCTTAGGGGTCATACCATTATGCATACCATTTTGTGCAGAACATTTGTTTATGATGAGATCTTTTATTGGTGGCATCATTAGTATCTAAAGAGTGAGTGAAGATTGATTTGCTTTGACAGAGCATCAAACATTTTTGTTAGAGTGTAAATCCATGCAGAGAACTATAGGAAAATTAGAAATAAAATTATGTAAAGAATATTTTTAAAAATAAATTAAAAAAAAACAAAGACTGGAAAAAAATTGCTTGGAACCAGACCTGCTTAAGTTTGAAATAAGTTTGTAGTTTAAAGCACAAATAATGAATGAAATCACTGCCTTGGTTTCTTACTCATGTGGGAAAAAATAGTTCTGATACAATTCTAAAACCAAAATCTGAGTTAATTTCAAACTGTTGCACCTTGTTATCACAAATACAGGCTCATGGTACTTAAGGTTCTTCTAAATTTATCTTTGTATGGATGACGGGATGAGGTTTTTAATATTTATTGTGATGATAGGGGGGGTTTATCCTACTATCAGCAGTTGAATAATTTGGGTCTTATCCTAACCTGTACGTCAGAGAATCAGTTTTCCTGCTTCAGGACCTTTTCCTGTCATTTCTAAGCAGTATGGAAGTTAAATGAGGCAGAGCAAGGAGGATGTACATCTCTACTGCTGAGATGAAAGTATATACATGATACATTCCAACTAAATAATTCACTTTGAGTGAATGAATGATTTAACCTAGTGTGGAATATTGAATTTTTCACTTTATTTATTTTTTTAAGTAGAAGCACTACCTATTTAGACGTGTTGAGGCAGTTGTTTGGGTTGTGAAAGAAAGCGCTGTCTTCAAAGCTGGATTAATGGCCCTTGGGGCTACACAGAGAAGATGGTGGAGAGGCGACAGGGGGGATATGCCAAGATTGAGAAAAATATATGTTAAAACTGTGCAGAAAATCCTGAATTGGTGTTTTTGTTTATTCTGCCAAGATTCTTTCCTGATTTAATGAGCGTATCTGACTCGCACTGACTTGAATTGTCCGTGAGCAGAAGCCATCACATTATTTTCACCACATCTAAGTCACATATCTTTCATACAGACAGAATAACTGTTGCTTGTTGTTTTGGGATGGTGCTTTATGGGAAAGCGAGCACACGTAGTAGGTTTTGATCTTGATCTTCCTGGTGATTACCTTTCCTTCAGTCTTCTATTCATGGGGAGCTATTCCAACCAATCCCATCTGTTGACTTCACCCTGGCATTACCCGTTCTCTCTGTAAATCAAATCCAGAACAAGGGGTCGTAACAGCTTTAAATTAGAAGGGGGCAGATTTAGATTAGATACCAGAAATTCTTGACTTTGAGGGGTGGTGAGACACTGGAACAGGTTCCCAGGGAAGCTGTGGCTGCACCATCCCTGGAAGTGTTTAAGACCAGGTTGGATGGGGCTTGGAGCAACCTGGTCTGGTGGGAGGTGTCCCTGCCCAGGGCAGGGGGGTTGGAACTGGATAATCTTTAAGGTCCCTTCCAACTCTAACCATTCTATGATTCTATGAGTTACTGACTTGCTCTGTTATGGCCTTGACACCTCTTGGGCCAAAGAGAGGAGAGGATATATCAGTCAAAAGATCCACAGCACACTGCAGTATCAATGCCTCTGGGCATGTTGGATCATAGTTTTAATTTCTCTATGAGCTGCCAGTCAAACCTTGTCATGGCAATTTTTACCTCAAATTTTGTATTAAATAGCAGGTGTTTTATCTTCTTATCTCCACATGAAACAGTAACATGGAAGAGTGTTCAGGATCAATCTTGTACTTAATGAAAATGACCTGGCAATATTCATTTACCAGATAATTCTCCTATATTTCAAAACAAAACCAAACAAAAACTCCCACCAGTGTAACACTTAGGCTGAGTTTATCCCTGGGGAGATGATGGGAAACAAACAACACGTGATGGTTGTTAATAACATTGAGTAATATATTACTGGAAGGCTCTCAGACACTGCAGCGAAGGGCATAGTATTCAGACTAGTGACTTTGATCTGAGGTTCACTTTGGGTTATGTTGTGGAAAAAAAAAAATAATCAACAAACCTTGTTGTGTTACAAAGATAAAAAATGACTAAAACCATCACAGTGAACTTTATGAGCAGGTATCAGTAGATGTTAGGAACATGCAAAACCTGTGTAGCAGGGTTAATAAGCACATCAGTAGTATGGTTATGTGCAAGAGTTAAAAGCAAACTAATAATTTGCAAATTCCACAATATTTTATTGCACATTCATTATTATTTATTGCGTATAATAAACTAGATTTATTATTCATTCATTAACTTTTCTTCACCGTTTGCAATTACACTGAAATTTCCCATGCAGTCAATCTACCAGGGCCTGATGCAAGTCTTCAATAAGAGAATCTGAGATTGACAGTAAATGTCAGTGGGAGGGCACCTCTGGTCATCTAATCCCATCTCCTCAGAGCAGCTCCAGTTAGAACAAGGTACTCAGAGGCTTGGTGAGCTTTTAATCTCTCCACAATTGGAGAGTCTCCAGCCTCCCTGGGCTCCTGCTCTGATGTCTGACCACCCTTCTTGTAAGAGGTTGTTTTCTTTTATCTTGTCTGAAATTCCCGAGTTGCAGCTTGTGCCCACTGCCTCTCATCCAAACCACGGCCACCTCTGTGGAAAGCCTGGCTCTTTCTTCACTTCACCTTCCCATTAGATACAGAAAAAAAAGTAGTACAGGCCTCTGATGTTTTATTGAGTTTCATTTGGAGCCAAGTCACGTGTTGATTGGTCCCTCTGTTTAAAAGGCACTGGATTTTCTGGTTTCTGCCCATATAATACAACTCTCTGGATTCTCTTATTTATATCTGTACTTTGAAAAACTAGGCCTGAGAAATTAATATATGCCATCTTCCAAAGCTGTCTGCATGACACTATGGAGCACATTGAGTAGGTTTCTACTTCAAAATCACTTTTATTTTAATTGTTAAATATAAGTACAATGGTGATCTGAGTGGTACTCTCCAACTAAGTGATGGGCACTTCACGAAAGAATGTGCCAGCATTTCCCAAAAAACAGTATTGATTTAGATGTTACATATCTTTAAAATGCCAGGCGCTTTCTTTGGGAATTTTATATCGATTGATTGTGACTATTATGATTTTTTCCTCTCTGTGTTCATGGCTACCAAAGCACTCTTGAACGTGAGATTCATTTGAGATCAGAAGATAAAGTCCAGCAATGTGTTTTGGAAACGAGCTGTACACTAAAGGAAGTAGGACACAATCTGGCCTTTGATGGGGGGGTATTTGCAAGATTACATACAAACCAGGACTTTCATTTTTCATTTCTCTAATTCTTGGATGCTCAAAGGTAGAAAAATATGCAGCAATAAGAGCCTGTGGCAGATGACCATCAGTTATAAGCCAAGAAGCTCTCGCAGTGTTCTTTGCCGGTGCTGCAGTGGGAGATAGATGGCAGTGCAAAGTGAAACGAGGAACCATAATTTCTCCCTGCTTTCATTTGATCTGCTTCCTTTCTCACATCTCTGTGTGTGGGTCGAGGGGGAGGGGAAGGAGGGTGAGGAGGGGAGGACGAGGGTGGGAGTTTCCTTCATGCTTCAGCAGTGGTGCTGAATGTGAAGGAAACAATAGTTGGTCTGATTCCAGGCATTCGCCTGGGCAGGGGCTGTTGGAGGAGTGTGCACGGGCCTGGGATACTCAAAGGTACCATTGCCAGTGGCTGGGTTACCTGTGGGGTATACGGGAACAGAGAAAATTTGGGCTCTGCCCTACATTTCGTCCTCGGAGTTTTTCAGGAAACAGTTTATTTGTTTTTTACTTCTGGACCAAGCACTCGTTTTCAAAATACGGCTTAACACCCACCTGCCAGGGTGACACTTTCTCTTCTTAAATGATAGGCTTCATTTGATCTGGGGGTGCTGAAGGTGCGCGTTGCTTTCATGTGCTCAAGGGCACCGTGGAAAAAAAGAAAAAGAAGCCTGTGTATTGTCACAGGAAGAGGTATCTGTCACCGAAAAGGAAATAAATGTAATCAACTCGCTGGTAGTTGCACCACAAACTGACTGAGCCCCACACGCCTTTCTCTTTGCTGCCTGTGATGAAGAGGCCTGAATTAAAGATAACTGCTGCGGAAAAACGCGAGGGCAAGCATCCACTGAGCACTGTAGGCAAAAGAAAGCAATGATTCTTCTCTAAAAAAAGATAAAATACTGCCTGCCTTGGCCTGACAGCAGCCAGACTTTTTGCTCAACTGTTCTTTTCTATTTTCCCCCCAGAAAGATGAGCTCGATTCCTGGGCATGCATTGAGATTTACGTGGGGTAAAAGCACGTTACGCTTTTATAACATCTCAAAATAGTTTGAAGCTGTTGCAATTTGCATGATGCCTTATCTACTGAGGGAAAACTTTCATGGTGAACACGCTTTTTAAAAGTGCTATGACTAGACTACATGATTTACTATGGCTTAGGCATGAACACAAACAGTCTAGATATTGTCCAATCTTATTTGGCCTACCCAGGCAGTCTCTCACTTGCAGGAGGGACTCAGGTAGCTAATAATGAGCTTCTTGTTGAGAATCTGAGAGTACCTTCCTTCTGATAACAGCAATATAAAATTAGTCTTGTCCTTGTGTATTCTGCTCCCTTTGGCTCCAGCTGGCATTGTGATTTACTGAAAATGAGAGCAAAATTCTACCTGAACTTTATGTGAACTCTTCCAGTTTTCTTTTGGGTTAGGTTCAAAAGCAAGTCAGACATATGCTATTTAAGGCTTGATTGTTTGCTCTAGACACAGAGCAGAAATAAGGGATGGAAAAGAGTGACACTGTGGTGGCAGGTGACCAGTGAGGACAATCTCTGCTGCTTAAAGGTTCTGCCTTTGTAGAAGCTGCTTTTCATTGCTTTCATCCCTTCATGGGCTCCTTTTGTCTTGGCAGAACTTTGCTGACAAGCTTGGCCCTTCTGATGAAGCAGCATTCAGGAGCTTTGGTGGAACAGTTCCTCTACCATCTGAGCTGTAAAGATGACAATTTTGTGCTGGTCTAACACAGGAAGCCCAAAGGTGTCAGGGTAGACACCTTTGGGCTTCCAAAGAAGAAGAATTCCAATTCCTGTTCTTCCACCTGCTTCTACCTATAGCGTAACTCTGAATAAGGCTAATCCTGCCCTTCAGTGTTAGGATTTTTTTAAAAGACCTTTCTCATTCTTTCCCCCACTTCTCCCCACTTTTTATTAGTAGTAGAGTTATGTGTGTTTGAGGAGGAAAAGGAGGCAGGAAAAGGGATGCGGGCAGGAGTGTATGTGATGCAAAAAAACTAGCTTGAAGATAGCAATCTGTTTGGGAGGGGCCTGTGAAGTGAGAAAAAAAGAAAAACAACCCATGCAAAATGATGCCTTTGTTTGTCTTGGGGAATTTTGTATCGAGATGAATGTTTTGACTCTGTTTGGGCAGGATAGTTTCTGCCTGTGTACACACACACACACACACAGAGCGTGTGGGAGAGCGCACATTACGTAGCCGCACGAGGACCGTGCCCAGCCACGCTGCCCTCTTGCACGAGGCAGCGGATTCTTCAGCTCCTACATCACTCCTGGCTGAGGCAGACATGCCCTGCAGACAAGCAGACAGCAGAATACCATGCTGTTGTTTGGATTTCAAGGCTCTGGGGCCTAGCTGTCAGCTGTGCTGTAACAGGACAAACAGCAAACGCAGCTAACTCAGAGGTTGCAGGAACTAAAGGAAATATATGGATTTTTTAAGGATATGGATGTTGGGGGAGGAACTGCTGATACGACTGTGAACTCTTGTGATATATTTAGAAGCCTGCAGTAAAACTCCATTTCCATTGAAGTTGATAAAAATATTGCCATTGAAATCACTGGAAATATCTTTTCTATCCTCTGTCAGAGGAATGTAAGAGTTGAAAATATACATGGACAACACTTTCACATCTGGGTCTCCAGGGAAGAAATGACACTGTACTTCCATAATGCCTACGCACAAACATACATCTTTCTGAAGACGCTGTCATGAACCCTGAAAACTCTGTCTTTTTAATTCTTTTCTCAGCTTCCAGGTCAAGTCTTGGGTCAGGTCATAGGTGTTACCACTGGGGAGGAGGAAGGAAACTTGTCCCACTCACTCCAACCCAAGCAAGTTGTTCTGTTTTTTTCTGCAGGGGTGCTGTGTTTTGAGGTTGGGTTTTGTTTTGTTTAGTATGAGTTATGTTCTCCTTTCTATTTTAAAAATAAAACAAAGTGCAGATAAGTCACATACATGGCCACTTTTAGGTTTACTTGTGCAAGATTCCCCAAACCTCTTCACAGAAAAAAAAAAGGCAATAATATTATAAATGAGAAGAAAGCATTTTGGTTTTTCTACCGTACCTGAGATCTTTGGAACTGTTGGAAGCAGGTGCTTCATACCAATATCAAATTGGTTTTAGTCTCAGTCACTTGGATGTGAGACTCTACTCTAGCTTTGTCTCCTGTGGTGTCTTCTTGGGAAATATTAACTGAACTGACTTTGTCATTTTTCCGTGGCTGCTCTCTCTGCAGGATGTGCCCTGTGCCAGATGGTTGACTTGAATGAATTCTCTTTACATCGTTAAGAATCACTTTCTTTTATTATTCATGACTTGTTTCTTCCATCTCTCGCGTTTCTCAGTTTTCTCCCTGCTTCATAGACGGATAGTCATGCCAGATTGAGATGAGGCTGCTATTTCATCTTATATTAGGAAGCCATGTTGGGGCAAAAAGCATGTCAGAAGGACAGAGGGCATTTTCTCAGATTCCAACTATTTTAACTTCCAGTGCCTGCATTGCAGGATGATATAGAGAGCTGTTGTTTATAAAGTATCCACGCTGTCATTTTTAGACTGTCTCAAAGTTTTTTGTCTGCAGTAAATAAGTAGGAAATTGGAAAATAAACGACGTGGGAAGTTGAAGTGTCTGTAATTTTGCAATTGAGTTCTACAGAAGTACTCTCATTATACATGAAAATCATAATGACTCAGTGTCCTACATGGTTTAGAAAGATCAATAACTGCATGTAAAGCTGGCCTGATGAAAAGATTATGCACTCAGTTGCACATACAGTGCATCTGGGTATCAAAAATCCGGCTCTGAAGTATTTGTTAAAAACAGCTCTAGCTCCATTGATGTCAAGCGTGCTGATTTTCTTTGGATAGGGATCTATTGCTTTAAGTTTATATTCAATATAAACATCATATGCAATAATAAATCTTAGAAGCACATGCTCAGATTGTTTATTTGATTTATTATTTCATTTAGTGTAATGCTATTCCATTTCATTCCATTCTTGTATTTCCAGTTCCTCTGTAACAACCTTGTAAAAGTGACAGGGAGGCTCAGATCTTTGCCCAGCAAACAATATATATTATTTGCTACATGAAAGTGGTGCACAACTCTCTTAAATGTTCCCTAGCAGACTCCTATTGCATTCCACAATGTGCCTGCACTTGAACCACCTCCATTCATATCAGAGTCTTTTTATCCCAGCACACATTGAGCAAGCTGCTCTGAAGCTTAATTCTCCTGACCCTTCAGTGCAGTCGGATATTGTCACCTAATCCCCTTTTTTTCCTTCTGTCCCATGTGTGGTTTTGACTTCTTTCTCTTCTCAATTCCTTTTTCCTCTTCCCTTTTTCTTTCTTTCTTATTCTATAAGCCTCTCTCCAGGCTCCACATTCCAGAATTCATCCTTGCATTAGAGCTGCAATACAATGCTCTCCCAGTGTTAAAGGATTAGACATTAAGGAGACTGTGGCAACTCCAGCCTTACTATATGCACAGGGGGAACATAAGGGGATGGAGGAGAGCTTGCTAAAGAGTAAGGAGACTGGGAAACAAGGGGGGAAAATGGCATCCGAGCAAAACCAGAGTGGACGACAAAGAGATCTGTCTGAGGGATAGTAGTTGTTTCTGCTCAGTTTATGTTGTCTCTGGAAGAGAGTAAACCAGTTGGAAAGCAAAGCAGTGTTACATGTTACACATTGATTGGGATGTTAAATGCAACTTTTATTTTAACATCCATCTCTGAGAAATGGCCAGTTTGAAACATGGCTGTGGTGCCATGCCATTCCAGTACGTCTGATGAGAGTGTTATCTGAAGTGCCAGCGTTAATCAATATTGTGTAGATGATGTTTTTCATAGATAATTGTACCTCCAACCCCCAGATTTCCAAAGTTCTTACTACTCCCAGAGAAAGTCTGGCGTCTTATCTTCCAAATATTTCCTGCAGGTTGGTTTTCATTTGTTTTTATGTTCCTGAAGGGAGTGGTCTTTGTTAAATGTCTCCTCCACTTTCGTTATTGGATTGGAAATGAGTGTATTACTTTTCAGTATATGCAGGTCCATAAGAGTGTAGAAAAATGTATTTTTAAGAAATTAAGGCTAATTCTTTTCTATGCCACCCCTTCACCCCTGCAAAAGCAATTCTGCAAAGTAAATTTAAGAATATAGTCAACCTCCGTTTAAATTAATTAAAAGTCTCCAGAAGCTGTTTTAAGAATGAAATCCTTGAAACAGGCGTTTTTTTGAAGCACGCTGAACAGATCCTGTAGTGGCGCGGTAATTGTCTGTTAGAATCTGTAGCATGACTCACAAAACCCTATAGAAGGGTTCTTGTTTTCCATCAAGGTTGTTTTGCTGATTTGTTGATAGGGTGGGAAAACTAAATTGAAGAAGTAAGTTTTGCATTTTGCATTGGAGGCGGTGAAGTTCGTGGTCATCCTAATCTATTACGGAAGTGAGTTCTACAGTCGTGGGCCAGCTGCCGAAAAAGTTTTGTCACCCAGACTCATGAGTCTCACCCTTGTGGCTGACAGTTTCATTGTTCCTGAGGAACGTAAGTGTCATGGAAGGTCATGGTTGCATTATTATTATTCAGCTACATTTGAATAAATGTACTTGGCTCTATAAAGAATGCTACAGGCCTACTTACCCTGCTGTACCCCACAGGCATGTGGTGAGGCTTAAAGATTGTAAAGTGCTTTGAGTTCCTTGGAAAAAAGGCACTATATGAATGCAACAGATTCCCATTTGTTCATATGGCATCTGGTCCCACATCACTGGGGTTATGATATACAGGATCAGGCCCGGAGTGCTGTACGTGGGTTTGATTATTCCCAAACATAAACGGCGATATGGCCCCAACCCCAAGGTCTTTAGAGTGTTAAGCACCGACCTGGCAGCCTCCCAAACACACCTTCTGCGAGGCACCAAGCCAGTTCTTTTCGCTCATCAGCGTGCAAGTTTTGAGTTAGAAATACACCAAGCAATTAAGGACGAAAACCAAGATTCGAACCAGACAGGAAAGAGGGCAGAGACTGCTTCCTTGGGAAGATGAGCGATATCAGTGCCGTAGGAAGAAAAAGTCAAATCTTGAAATTAGGGTTGGTTTGAGTGTAGAAGCGATGACTTGGGCACATCTGTGTGCTTGCTTTCTGTTTTCTTATGGAAATACATAATGTGAATTTGATGAGAACAGAATGAACAAAAACCAGAGTAGTAGCAGTAAGATAGAGAGCATCATTTTAATAACGAACAAGTAGTAGATGAGGCGAGTAATTCTGTTGGCTAGATTCTCACCCTGCATCAACTGGCCTGTATAAAGGAAGAGTAATGCTTCCTGGTGTTTTATTCCAGCTGTTAGATTTTTAAATTTTTTAATTTGCTTTACAAAAAGGAAGCAAAACTCAGGCAGAAGAAGGACATTTATGCCATTTGCATGTGAAGATTCTTCTGGCAGCAAGGTGCAGTTTGCTGCCTACATGTGTTAAAACCAGGCCATGATATTCTCCGATGCATAGAGTCTGCAGTGGCTTTCAGGCTTTCATCTGAGAGCTTCCCCAGGACCAACACAAATGGAAAGTGGGTAAAATGTGGAATTAATACTAAAATAACACACTCCCCCACGCAATGAAATTCAAGGCTTCCTTTTTGCACATAGAGCCTCTGTTCTTCAGGGCTAATAAAAGAAAGTAGCTGTTGATAGTGTTCACAAAAGCTGTAAGAGCATATATGCTATGTAGTAATTAGCCTAAAAGAAAATGCTCAGAATGACACTATAATTTTCCACACCTGTTCCCCAAACTGTCAGAAGGAAACACGTCTCTTATTTCACTCTGAATAAGATGTAGTATGTTTGTGGTTTGGGAGATGATGGCTTGATTCTGTCGGTTGAAACAGCTGGCTGCTGTGATGTGAACTGTAGCCAGGACTAAGAGATTCATGTACCTGCCTTGTTTTCAAGTGTCTGGTCCTAGGGACAGAAATCTTTGCTTGTTGCAGTTGAATACTCAGCTGTTTTACTAGGCCAGGACGTTAGTTTGAATCTGTTTTAATATAATTTTTAAATAGTAAACATGGATAGTAAACAAGGTTGAAGGTTTTTAAGAAACGCTATGTTGGTTACTCAGATGTTCCTCACACATTGTGTTCCAAACTGTTACTGAAGACTGTAATACAATTGCTGAGTGCAGATATTTTTTTTCTTGCTACAGAAAGCCATTGACAAGTCTCATCTTCCATTTAATCTCACTGCTGAGAACCACGTAACCTTGTATCAACATTGTAAAATTCTTCCACACCCTTTTGTCTGCCTTCCCTACCTACCTCTATCGTTTGTTCATTCTCCTTTACCTACTTCCCATCGCAAATCTGCTCCTGTAAAAACAATCCTCAACTTCTCAGGCTGGTAACGTTGAGTTAAACTGCTGGTGTAGGTTGTCTCAGGAAGAAGTAACCTGCTGCTGATGGTGGGAAGCCTGCCCAGGCTGACATAGTGCCTAGGAAAGTCTGTCACGGGTGGAGAAAGTAGGATCTCCTCAGGCCTCTCCTTGTCCAAGTCAAGGCCATGTCATAAAAAGAGCTGACTGGTTGCATTTTGACACAGTCACTTCTTGTACTTTCTGGAAAAAGAATGTTTTGTCTTGTGAAAACATAACTGAAAGGTGAATGACTGAACAATAAAAGCTAGATTAAGTTTAAATCTCCTATTGCAGTTTTCATATTTTCCCAGTTTTTCCAGGATGTTAACATTTTTGGGAAAAAAAAAAAAAAAAAAAGCTAGAAAAGAACCCAAAGAAAGTGTCTATAGTATTTGATTTGTGCAAATACCAACCATTCTTGAAAGATCTATTCCTACATTAAAAAAAACAACAAGCCCTAGTTCTCATTGCAGATCGTGATTTAGTCCTTTTATACTACCTCCCCAAAACAGAGGAAAAAGAAAAAAAAAAAAAGAAAAAAAAGACAAACCAGACTGAGAACTAGTCCCATATGATAATAAAGTGCCTCAAAAAAGTTGAGAACAAGCTGCATTAGCCGTCTAGCAGATGGGATTCTTTACTGCTTTACTCTTAAGAGACACTGGTAAATCGTTTGGCATTATTAAAGATACCAACCACAAAAAAGGATCTGTAAAAATGTATATTTCCAACTTTTCATCATCTGGGATTCTGTAGTTCATAGTGGTCCATGAGTCATTGCTAATATCACTATGTATTCTATTCATTTGGATAGGTGCCACCCATAAGAAAAAAATGATGGTTTCTTATGCTGACATATGTAATTGAAAGATCTCTTTTACTTGAAGTGGACCTTTTAAGCTGTAGTCATAGATACAAAATACAGCAGATAGAGCAGGTCTGTCCCACCACGGTACTCATCTGACTTTATTCAAGTCAACTCAGTTGAAAAAGCTGGAGTTAGGCCACCATAAAATGGAGCATTTTGGCCACTGGTACAGCTCTCTCTTGCCTTGTGTCCTCCTTAGTCTTTTGTACCACACAAGGAAGATGCACAGAATTATATAACTAACTCAATTACTGATTTCGGTAGATGTTTGTGGTACTTTAAAAGACTACCCAGTGTGGTAAGCAACAGAGAAGATATCTCACCATCCTTGTCAAATGCTTTAGCTGATGGATTGTAATTTGTTGTCCAAGAGTGGCATTTATAAATGGTGATGGACTAGGATTTCTTAGTGCAGTCAAGGTGTTCTCCAATACACCACCCTTCTTCATCAGCATCCAGAATTTGGGATTGAGACAGCCTTTAGGACAGCTGCGGAAATAAACGTCACTAAGACATAAGAAAACACATTACATCTTGCTTTGTGATTTTTGGAAGTAAAGGTAATAGTCAGGAGACATCATTTTGCATAATTCCAAGTTCTGATGAGTACCGTTTAACATGCTTTCAGCAAGCAGAGGAGCAGTTGTTTCCTCCAAAACTTTGTATCTCCCAGTTTCTTTGCATATGTGCGCCATCTGTATCTTGCATCAACAGCACCCCCAAGTAAAGGGGCAGGATGGCATTTCAGGGGCTTTCTTCCTGCAAACACTCAAAGTTACTAAGTAAATTATCAAACCTGCCCCCAAAAATGCAGCTGAAAAACAAACGAGATGTCTGGAAAGTCAGGAGTTGATTCAACATTTCCTATTTATGCACACAAAAATGACAGCTTAATACATTTTTTCCCAGAAGAGGCAAGGGTTTAGTGTGTAGTATCCCCCTAACCACTCAGCACTCTCCAAGCATAAACTCAGTAAAGCTTATATAAACTAACTGCAGAACCTCACAGCTGCTGCAAAATTTTGTGGGCCAAACTCATTTGGTTTAAGTGGAACAAAACCCATGAAGGTCAAAATAGGGGCTCAGTTTGACCCTTCCTTTTTCCAGATAATGTATGGGGACTTTCTATTTGCCTGATGTGCTTCAAGTCTACGTAAGGAAAATAAGATCAACATCCCCACTAATTTAAGCAGTATATAGACAGAGAATCATGCCATTGTATCACTGAAGTGAAAATGTATGGGGGAATAACTGGTTTGAGTTACTTCTAAGCTGTGAGATTCCTGGCTGTTTCT
>VZTM01025152.1:113187-128302 GCA_013400555.1 Jacana jacana
AACTTGAGAGACTTCATCTAAAATGCAGCACTGGTGTGTGTGCATAAGCTAGACAAATAAATATCAATCATCTCCCAGATGGTGATAATATGCCCCATGGGAATGGAGCATAGGCTTGCTTCGACACTTCTCCTCGTGTGTACATACATATATGCATTGCATTTCTGATCTCTCCAACAGTCTGGCATCCTTAGCTTATCTCCAGTTGTGCTGGTGTTACTTCTTGAGTATTTCTTGAAACTAGTCTGTTGTTTGGTCCTTTTATGTCTGAATGCCTTCCTCCTCAGAGCCAGGTCTTTCAGATTTTGGTACTTCCTGGTTTATTTTCTTCTACTGCAGCTTTTATGCATCTGGTTTTGAGTGTGTAATCCCGAACACTGAATTAAGTATTAGGCTCAGACTGGGCCTCATGGTAGTAAGTTCCCTGAGCAGAGAGACTCCTTTGCTGGTCAGTAGGAAATTACTTCAATTCTGCAGCTCCTTCTCCTGGGCTTAAGTGCCTAAATACAAGCTGCAGTGAGGTATTTCCCTGAAACCTTTCCTGGAATAAGGTACTTATGTCATTTTCTTGGAAACTACCATGGAGATCATTGCTTTCTTTTAAAGTATAGCCAAGAAAGGAGTGCCAAACCCCTTTATGCAGCACTCACATCTCCAGAATATGAATAGCCCTTTCCCTGGTCTCTTGGCTGGGTTTCAGGCCCATATGGCCCAAGTGCCCTGAGAATCCCCTAACCACTAAACCATACTTGGGCCAGGGAATAGTTTTTATCCCTCCTATTGAAGCCAATCTACGGTGTAGAAAAGCCTTATGAATTTGCTGAACTAGAGAGGCTGAGAGAACGTGTACTAATGACAAATTGGAGTCCCTGACTGGAAACTGTGGGGAGGATCTGGGTTCTAGTTCCTGCATTCCTGCACTGATGACTGTTCCCACAGTTTATAATGAACAGTTGTTGGATGAGAAGTTGATGATAGGCATCTTTTCTCTTAGACAATGTCCTAATCCTGGACAGGAGAGTTTGTCTTTGTCTTTTAGCCTCATGAAACTTAGTCTTTATAGAAAAGTCAAGAGCTTATCCCTTCCTGACACACAAAGCTCAGTAGGTGCCCCCCATGATAAGAAAGGTCATGAAAGAGTTCATCTGAGGGCTTTCTGTCCTTGTGCTTCAGGGCAGAGAACACGCTCTCCTTTTGCTTCCTGTATCGCTATTCTTTGGGTTGCAAGTGCAAAACACTTTTGACTGCATGAAATCACCCTTCATTTCCACACCCAGCAGATGCTGGAGCACAGAGATTGCTTGGAGGTTTTGCTCAATGGATTCTTCTGGGAATGGTGTCTATGCTCACTGTAGGGTGGTTTACATGTCTCTGGTATGGCAAGTTTATGAATTGTTTCTATCACTGTACCACAAAGCTCCTCCATTTTTTTCTCCTCTAACTATATTTGGGCACAGATAAGCAATGAAATTTTTTTTTTCTTTTATTTTCTGAGAATATAAGGCTGGGAGCAATATACACCTCAGTATTCAGGGCAGGGTATAAGTTCATTGTGTGATACTTGAACACACAGGCAGGAACATACCTAGAAAATTTACTGACACATCCATTAATCTATTGCATAGGTGTATCTATTACTTAAAGATTAGTGTCTGAGATACCTTTTTGAATACGGAGGACGGTAGTAATTCTTTTTCTCTGTTTTCAATAAAATTCAGGCTTTCAGATTACTCAAAAAGAAACTTTTCTTTCCTCAGATGTTATGAGTGGTTTTGAAGTATATTTCCCATCATCAAGTTCAACCAATCTGCATTTATGCGGGGAAATGAAAGTAGAAGATTATTCATAAGGATATTCAGTCAACACAACTTGAGTTTTGTATCTATGTTAGTAGGTCTGCTACTGGCTACCAGATTATTTTTTTTTTCCTATTGTATTTTCTCAATTAGAGGAAACAAAATACTGTGTTAGCTAATGATTATTTTAAAAGAAAACGGATGTTAGTTGATTATTAATACTAAAACAAGCAGCACTGTCTTTCGGTTTCCATTGAGAGCTTCATCCTTCAATGCACATAATTGGCGTCGCTCAACAGTGGAGCTGTCTTGACCTCCACCAGCTGAGGACCTGGTTTGTCAGACATTATCAAGTAACGTATGACTTGCATTATAATTGCAACTCTGAATGAACAGAGACAACAGGATTTTGTTCAATTTGCCATGCAACTTGAGCACAAAATATGAACCGAGCTTGCTACAGAGCACATGGTACTTGCAAAGAAAATAAAAGGGGTGGAAGGGAACTGCGCTCAGAAGGAGACTGTAAGTAATAAAATTGGTCTGGTACAGTAAAGTACAAGTAGAAAACAAATTTACTTTGAAGTTTCTACTCAATTATCTTTTCCTGGAATAAGAAAAATGATATCTAGCTAACGTACAAAAGAATACAAAAGCATTAAAAAGTTGTTGGGGTTTTTTATTATTATTTTGGGGAGCAATGACGATTTTTAGTTACATTGGCTTTTCATCTCTTTTGCTCTACTAGGTGAAAGGTAGAATATATCCCTTAGGGTAGATTGCATTTAGTCTGCTATTTTAGAGCAACTAAGTTATTCTGAATCTAGTGGAAACTGGCAAAGTGAGCATGAGAGGAAACTCCTGAAAGCATAATAAACTGGTAGACTAAACTGGTAATTGAGTTTCGTGTAAAACAATTGATGTTTTTACTGGCACAATGTACTCATATCATCATGCAAGGGCTACTGAGCAAGGTAGTGTGGAAGACCTATCTAGATGTTATACAAATGGCTCTGATTCAGAGGGGTGACTGATTTGGAGGGAGACATCAGTAGAGGTTCAGGTCCCCGGCACCTTATTCTCCTTCCCTTTCCAGGGTTCTCAGCTGGGTCTGGGAGGCACCAGTTGAACAAGAGCAGGTAGCAGCCCGTTGTATGCTGTGGAAACTCATGCCAGGTGTTACTTGTAAGAGACCAGGGATCCTCTGTGGACAGCTGAGTTGTTCCCTCAGCAAGTTAATGATGCTGTCTTGGCCATATTTCCCATCATCTACCAGGGGGTACAGACATTCTGCTTTTCTGACAAAGCTTTCTACTCTCCAAGAGTACATTAGTCCTTTCTGCTTCAGCATGTAAGTATTGCCTGTGGAGTTACCTGCACCTTGAAGTTCTAACTCCTTCTCAGCAGCTCTGCTTTCCCCATTATAGGTCACCGTTTTTTTTTCCCTCTGTCTATTATTTTTCATACAGATGTAATATTTTATTTGGTCAAATGGGCCACAGTCACGTCTGCTCCAGATTTTTCAGTTCAAGTGTTCTTGTTCTTGCCTTCACTTCTTATGCTAGCCTTTGCTGGAGATAAAAGGTGGCTGGCTTTGCTTTGGTCTGGTTTGGTTTTATAACAAGTGTTATACATTATTTCAGAACATTGATAAAAACACTGAAAGGGTTTGGCCATGGGAGAATCCCCTTAAATGCCATTAGGTCAGTTGTGATTCCCTATTGATGGATTTAAAAAAAAAAAGCCCATTGTTAATGCTTTTAACATGTGCTTTATTGTCATTGTGTGGTACTATTTTTAACCTCAGTGTTGTTTTGTTGATGTAATATTCAGTACAACAGAATTACTAGTAATTTCCACTGAGAATGAAATCAGGTTTGTCTGATATGATCTATTTCGTGGTAAATACATTGAATGGCAAGAATTCTTTTTCCTTTCTTTATTTTCTTCTTAGTTGACTCCTGCATCCACTGATTCATTATTTTACCCAAGACCGAGGTCAGCCTTACTGACCTTCTGCTGCCTGTGTCACCCTGCCTGCCCTTTTTGAATGTAGCACTCTAGTATTTCATGGGAATTTCTTGGTATTCCAAGATACATTAAAAACCTGCCAGAGATTTTCTTCAGACAGGTCTTTAGGACTATTTGGAACCAAATCTGTGGGCTGCCAGGTTTAAAGTACTTACCAGTAATTAGTGCTTTTTACCGTCCTCTATGGTTACTAACAGACTGGGAAGCACTTGACTGGGAAGTCATCCTCAAGTGAAAAGAGAGTGCTTTATCTTTTTTTATTCTAATATGGGATAGGAATACTTAGTGAACGTTTATCTCATCTGCATCTCTAACAGTGTTTCTTCTTCAAAAAACTTGAACCATTGGAAACTTTCTCAGACTTAAATACTTCAGAAATTATCTCTGTATCTTTTGGGTATGGAAATGTCTCTGATGCTTTTAGCCTCCCTTTGTCTCTGCTCTTCATTGCTTTATACATATAAGTTCATTGCAATCTAGTGTCTGTTATCCCTGTTTTGCTCCCTCTGAAGCAATGTTATACATGTGCAAAAAGAAACTGTGTGTATATCTAGAGCTGAGTAAGGTTTCCTTGGTCCATTTTAGTGTTGCCTTGAAACACCCAAAGTCTTTACACTTTGCTGAAGGAGCACAAAACTTTGAAAGCTTTGGATCCTCAGCAGTTACTGTGGGTCACTGAAGAGTGAGAAGTAAGTCTACCACACACTGAACCTGAGTGGAATGCATAAAGGGCATGAGAAGGGAAAGTAACACTTTGGCTCGCCTGTAACAGAACCAGGGTTGCTCCAGCTTGGTCATTTTTGGAGTAAGTTGTCTAGATTTTGCTTGGAGAGTGAGACAGCTACTGTTCCATGTATCTGCTTCATTAAATTTAGACTGTATTTGTCTCTGTTTGCTTTTCTACTTGTGCTTGGAGTGTGTCTATCTGTGCTCTGTTTCACAGAGCCTGGAGTTTATTTGCCTGAGTTTGCTTTCCACTGCCTTTGGACTCTGTTTGCACTGAGCTCCATTTCATTCAGTCTGGACCTCATAGGCCCAAGTTTGTTCCACAGCATTTGGACTACATTTGTTTTGCTTTCCAGAGCATGAGAATGTGGCTGTATATGGCTTGCCCCTGCCTCTCTTCATGTTGTGGTAGGACTGAGTATGCTCCAGGGCCTTCGCTCAGCTGTTGGCATCTGCCTTGCCCGATGCCCGGCTTCTGAATTTAGGTTAACAGGGTTAATTCGGGTTAATTCTGGATACAGTTAATGGGGAATATGAGATAAATTGAATCATAGAATTGTCTAGGTTGGAAGGGACCTTTGAGATCATCTAGTCCAACCATCAACCTAACTCTGATCATAAAACAACAATCCATCACTAAACCATGTCACTGAGCNTTTGGGTTTTGATGATTTTGAGTAGTTGATGTTTTTACTCATAAAAGAAAAAATGGCTATAAATGAAAGAGGTTGTGGGTAATATGTGGGTTATATAAAATCTGAAAGATTTTATATTAAAATGATAAAAGTACATGGAGGAGTTGATAGTTCTGAAATATTGACTGGACTGATCTCTAGCAAAGTTTGGTGATCACCTTTAGATGTCTCGAGTCTGGAAATAGGTGGAAAATACTGGGGACTGTATTACATCCTGAGGAGGGGGAAAAAAATCTGATTTTTTATTTTTTTTTGCCATGTTACATTGGGGTAATAGTTTTTCCTGTTATGGGAAACTGATAATTTCTTAAGTAGATTTATTGTAAGACACAATAAAAGTCCTATAAAAGTAGGTGAATGAGAGCTTCCCCTTTAGAGAAAGGGAATGTGAATTCTTCCTGATTTCAAATGTCAGCTCAGCTGATAAAAACCCTCTATAACCTGGTCTATCACAGCTCCTTTCTGCAGGTAGCAAAGCAGTACTTTTATCAGCACTTAAAATTACACGAGGGGAAGTGGGGAAAATGAGCAGCAGCAAACATGACAAGCAGTAAGAAGACCTTTTTTATTTTTTTTTCTGAAACCTTTCTTCTGTTATGGAATTCCCTGTGTACTTTTCCACTGCCATTATGAGCAGGTATCTGAAATCACTGGGAAAGGGCTAGAGTGGAACTGGATGGATCTGGCATGCAGGTGTTCATGTCTTTTCTTGCCAGCATGGTGACTGGTATTTTTCCAGGAAAAGGATGGGCTGGGATACCCCTCTCCTGTAAGCTGAGTGGAAAAGACAAAGGACAAACCTCCTCTTTGGGCTCAGGACCTACTTATTCCCACGTCCAAGACTCAGGATGTTATTTAAGAATATTTTTTTCAAGCTTGTGAACTGTCCAATTGACTTTGTTGCTCCCCTTACATGCCTAAATGTAGACATGTGCTTACTTATCTTCAGGCTTCCATAAAAATAATCAGCCCTGGACAAGAGAACGGCTAAGAATGTCTAGTTTGGGAAACAATGATACTGGTGCTTAGCAATAATTAGCAATTCTGTACTTCAAGCCTGGTTTTAACCATTATCAAAGTGTGCTGTCACTGTATTCAGAATCATTCTGTATGGCCATTTATCAAATCTGTTTTCAACAGATGTTCTAAAATCTAGGGGGTTTTATACACTTTTATCACTCTTTCTTACCAAGATGATAACGTTCTTCCACTAATTTGGGTTGTCAGTCTCAGCTCTGAGTCATAGCACTGATTTTATTTAGCCAACAATGAGATTTTAAGCATTTATTGACTAGATAAGCCCAGTTCTACTTTCATTGCTGAGGTAACACTTCTACTGACATCAGTGCACCACATTTAATTTAGCAAAGGACCACTGGAATGGATTCAGTGGGCAAACAACTTTTGGTTGTTTTTTGTAATATTTTCTCTTGGCATGAAGCTTGGCTCAGTTGCTTTTTCAGGCCTGTAGCTACCTGTAAAAAAAAAAAATAATTATAGCAATGAGAGTGTTCAAGAAATGACCAAACAACCTAGGAAATGCAGTGAATATTATGGTTGCACTCAGAGAAACATTGGATGGTGTTTAAATCCCTGTGAATCCAAAGAGGACCAGAAAATAACTAGAGGTTGCTATTTCATTTATCAATCTTCTCTATAGTACTACTGTGCCCCTGTGGATATAAAATAAAGATGTGGGCAATCTAGATATATTCTTAATGATGCTGGATGAAATACAGTCCATTGCTAGCATCACTAGAGCCAACACCATAGCCAGCATCTTTTCTGTGGTCCAACTGGTGGTATACACAGATCTACATCACTTGTGCAACCTGTGTGGAGCTACTGCAGAAGACTTCTTAGTCAGTGGCCACCGCTAGCAAAAATTCAACTGCTCACAGAAGTCACCAGAGAGATTAGCCCCTTATCTGGTGATTGCCAAAATACCAACAAGCTATTAAAAATAAGGAACCAAGCAGGGTATTGAAAGGGAGAAAAGGGAATGTTTCTGAGAATATGCAATACTTATGCTCTGCGTTTTAGTAGTTTCTGAAAGTCTTTTTGTGCAAAGTGCTTTACAAACGCATATTAAGACATACTCCCTCCCTGAGTGCTGGAAACGCCAACAAAGAGAGACAAGAATATTATTAGATCCATTCTGCACAGAGATACCAGGGGGATTAGCAGAGAGATTAAGTGAACTGCCCAGGAGCATGAAGAGGGTCTGAAAACATGGGCAGAATCTCCAGTCCAATGCCTCAGACATATTTCTTCTTTAGCAGCTATACTTTCTAATCAGACCTGGGCGTCTTTCCCTACCCTCAAAACCCCAGTAAAGATTTCACTGTTAATGTCTGCTATTTGACTGAAAAAAAACCATCTTATTTCTGGTTTTCAAATAGAGAGCAAGTGCTGTCTAATGGCTTATGGATTAGGAGGATACTCTCATTTTCCACATGCCGTCTGGCTCTGGCTGCTGCTATGAGATGTTTAGAGAACACTCCTTGGAATAAAATAGAAAAAAAAAGAGGGGCCAAACCTGATGATATGTTAGACCCAGTACAATTGTATTGCTTTTCCTCAATGTTTTCAATGGCAAGGAAAGAGCAAGTTACATGAGACTCTGCTTTACAGACCCTTGGCCAAAAGTCTGAGAGCTACAATTAGTTGTGTGGGAAGTTGAAGGTGGGAGATGTGCAGAAAGCAGCCCCTGTAGACCAGCCAGGGGATCCACGTGCAACTTCTGCCCTCTCCCAACAGTTCTGGTGTTTGCAGTTAAACGATTATTAGGTCAGAACTGCAGGTTTGGTACCTAAAATCCCTTGGCCTAAGCAGAAAACAGTGGCTAAACATCAAACAAATGAGCAACTGGTTAAGAGTGTACACACAGCACATACTTTAAATATCAATAACAGACCATATTCCTGTACTTGGGTACCCTTTGGTACCCATGGTAGTTTAATCTTACTTTTTCTTGGCAAGATCAAGTAGGTATCTTGGCTGAATAGATAGAATGGAATAGCCTATACACTTTCTGGACTTCACAGGAGGAGGGAAAACCTTGAAGTGCTTCTTTCTATTCCTTTTGTTTAATAAAATTTATTTTTATTACCACCTTTCTTTGTACTCTTAAATTTGAATAGCTATTGGTTGGGTTAGGTGAACTAATGGTCTAATAGGTCAGAGGAGCAGAGACCTTCTGAAGGGCTAAGACCACCCACCCCTCTCCTTTCAGATCTCACAAATTTGAAAAAAGAAATAATCCTTCAGGTTTTGGAAGGCTGTTTTCACAAGTCCCAAAACGAGGAAAGTCCTCCTTCGATTGTATTAAAAGTCCATTGAAAAAGCATGAAAAACTTGAAACACTTGAATTTCCGTTGTTAAATCTGATGTGTGTTGAATATGTTACTTTGAGTGTGTTAATATAAATAGGTAAAATAAATATGAATAGATAAGAGAAATGGTGAAAACTCCCCTTGAAAGCCATCCACTGGTAAGGATAGTGCTACACAAGCTAAACTCAGATCCTAGGCAGTAAAATTCCTGCTGTTTGGAGTGGAACCGATTCGGCCTAACGTTGTAGCACAGATTCATCTCAAATAATATTAGAAACCTACCTGTGGTACCTAATACAAATGTAATTCCTGAAGAAAGAAAGAAAAATGTACCTAGAGAGCTAACCTGTCCTGTTGTATGGTAGTGCATAAGTAGCTCTATATTGACTTTGCAGCAAACCTCTTTAAGGATGCATCATAAGTTATAAACAATGCCACTTTTAACATTCCAGCCTTAGAAATTTAGTCAATTTACTGTTCACCCATGAAGGTGGCACTGAATCTCATAGGTTTTGACTCTCCTTTTACTTCACAAGATGCTTCACATTCCGAAGAAAACTTAAGTGTCTCAAATACAATTCCATGCCTTACAAATATATTTGGCTGCTGCAGGGAGGTATCATTTTGCTGGAGGGGAAATGACTTGCTCAGCTGTGAAGAAAAGAGGAAGAGAAGCAGCAGCCTTGAGCTAAGATGTGAGAAACCTATGACAGAATTTTCAGATTCTTGATTTAGAGGATCGGACATACCCATGTATCATAAAGGCCTCTACTTGCTTCTCTCCCTCGGAATGAATTAAATACCAAGACCGAATATTAAACATTGAGAGGCTGGAGGAATTACACCCACTCAAGACGCACAGTTTCTTTGGTGGAGCAGGGCTGTGCCTTACATGTGTCCACTTCTTTTATTTATAAAACAAACAAACAAATATTTCAATGTTTTTGAGACTATGTTAGGCAATGTTTTTGCCTAACTCCTTTAACATCTGCAATTGTTACTCATCAATTAACCAGGAGACAGAGAACAAGTACAGATTTTCTGCCAGGACTACTCATTTACAGGAGCATTTAGATACAGGAGAAACACACGCTAGTGTTACGTCCACACATGGTGATAAGCGTTACTCCACCATATGTTTAGAAATTTTTCATGGAAATAAGCACACAAATGTAGCATTGAAATGTTACTTTAAAGTCTTCCCTGAGGTATCAGTAGATGTTAGCACCTTTCTTTCTTCAGCATTCACAGTTCTTTTCCTGACTCCCACTGGAGGACAGCAGATGACCTAGTTGTCTTCAGTGGAGCATCAGATTCACCCCTTCCTCATCCAGTTACATACTCTAACCAGTAACTAAATAAGATGGAAATGGGAAAGTACCTCCCACTGGTCTCCACTCCCTGGCCACTTTTGGCACGTAGCTGTTAGTCTCTCTCCTCACTTGTGTAGAGCTGAGCGCAGCAGTAAAGAGGGTCTTAGTTTCCTTTCAGTAGAGGTACCGAGTTTGCTTTGAGTGTGGAAAGGAGAAAGGTCATTACCCAACTCAGAAATGATTGGAGATTCAGACTTGTGGAATAGACAACTGAAAAAGCAAGAAGGGGAGGTTTCTTGAACTTCCATGCTGAATAACAAACATCACCACTTGAAATAAATCACTTGATTATAGTATCATATTGTATTTTACACCTTTTTTAGTCAGACATTATTACTCATAAACTAAATAATATGATCATTTTTTAAGAGCTGAGGTCATGCCTAGAAGTGAGTCCAAACATGACTAGACATTGTAATTCATTTTTTTCAAGGCTTTTGCTAGTCAAGAGCCAACATCTGTACTAAAGTGGAAAGGATTTTAGAGAAGATGGGTTGTTTCTAAAGAAACCAATGTGTCATTTTCAGAATGCTGCTGAAATCGAGTGTGAGGGTAATGACAGTCTCCTTACTTTCAGAAGAGCCCATCAATCCGTCCTAGGGCTTTCCAGTATGAAATATGAGTAGAAGAATATGATTATTATTTTTTTTTTAACTGTATTTTAGAAAAAAGCAAAACCCAGAAATATCTGGTGATTTTTAAGAGAGGTACATTCCTCACAGTTAAATTATTGGACCTGGACGCCTTTTGCCACCCAGGATCCGCGCTGCAGACAGAATCCCTCGGGCTTAGTAACCCTTAGCACAGTTGAGGTTTGGGTCATTTGTATGCCAATGAAATGCCTTTGTGGTGCATTGTAGTGGCTTCCTTTAAAAAACACGTGGACCTCCTGTTTCCCTCCGACTGGTTCTGCTGGGTTTGGAACCGAACCCATATGGTGGATATGCAGGGGATTGGAGCTGATCAGCACCAGGTCTAGAGCAATTCTAACTCCGGGCTTGACTTTTCCAATATGTTTTTATAATCACAATAATTATGAGCATAAGAAGTAACTATATCATCAAAGTGCATATCTTTTCTCCCCCAAGAAAATGGGCCATATTATTTTGCGTATTAGATTTTGTAATCAATGCAACTCTTGTTAACAGAAAAGGTCTTAAATGTAGAAAATATTATTTCCTTCTCCAGAGTGTTTAGTATAACAATATCAGCATTGACCGTTGTGTACTTTGGTATTATTTTCCTTTCCTGCTTATAGTCCCTTCTCATGTTTCTCCATCATTTTAGGCCCCTAATAGGGATAGGATGAACCCATTGATGTCGGCACATGGAGGCCTGCTAGTAGCATGCCTTTGGTTTTAGTCTCCTAGCAGCAGCCATTCATGTTATGTGGGCTTTCTTTTTTGGGCATTGCCCACCCCTGAAACTGACTTCAGGCATTTTTCACTGCCTGTTCTGCATGAATAGCCACAGGCCTCTTGCCAATTGTCCCCCCTTCTTGAAAGCCAGCCTCAGCCAAAGGCCTTTTCAAGTGTGATCCCAGAGTGCCACACAGGCTTTCAGGGTATTGTTGTCGAGATGAGGGCCCTGCACTGGAAAGTGGGGTCAGAAGAGAAAGCACAATAAGGGGTGATGGAGGCTTCATGCAGTCCTCAGATGCTGGCCTGTTTATTAATTTACAAAACTAATGTCACTGTCTTTAGAGAAGAGATTGAGTGAAAAAGATGCCCTTTGAAGAGAAGAACTGCTTTTGATGCATTACCAAAACATTGCTCCCCTTATTAAATTGATTTTATGGAAGCAAGTACAGCTAATAAAAGTTCAGCAACACCAATAAAATATTGAAGGTCTGGATTCAGTGTTTTCTTTTTTTCCTCATCAGCTCAGACACGATTCACGTTAATGGGTTTTACAAGTTGTCCTTGGGCAAAAAAATCCTTAAATATAATGGGTGCAAATATCTGGCCTTCCTTATGCATGTCACAAACTATTAGTGAAGACAGCACAATAGTGCCAGACCTTTAACAGAGGTCTTCCTCATACATAACATAATGAAATATTCAACCAGAGTTGTTTTTTTATTATTTTTTCGTGTTTGGGGAGGAACTAAAAAGGTAGGGCTCCATAAATCTTGAATATGATATGCACAAGTGGCTTGACTTGTGAAAGGATTCAAAGCTGGACTTGCATGTTGCTCCTGCAGTCACTGTTGATGCAGATTAGTGGATCCAGGCAAGCAGTTCTCTCATTTGCTGGTTCCTGTGATATTAGATGGAGTCCTGTTTCCTTGTTATATATAAGGTTTGTGTTGCAGGTTTTCATCTAAGACCAACCTTGGGAATAAATATGGCTCCTTGACTTCCTTCTTCTTTCCCACACCTGGTCAAAACTGAGGCTTACTGTATTCTTCACAGCCATCTGCATGGTGCTTTGACTTTGCTGGCCACCTGCTGCTTCAAATTGCAAACTCCTTTCCTTCGCTCTCCTACCTTCTTAACAAAAAGACATAGCTGCTGCTCTTTCCACCTCAGCTCAGCTCCCGAAGCAGTGTGTGTTACATGAGTTGAGTCGTTCTCTCATTCCCCTAAGAAACCAAATCCAGGCAATTGTCTTTATCCACAGATGGCTTATCGTGTCCACAAATGGTTGTTGTCATGAACTGCTGGAGATACTCGATGACTATCATTGTGGATACTACTCAGGATTGAATTTAGGGACTTCTGATGCCACAAGTCTGAAACTCTACAGCTGGAACTAAAGACAACTGCCATTAGACTTGTATCCTTTGTTAGCTGGATGCAGAAGGAAGGCATTCCAGTCTGACCAGTGGGTTACAGATGCAAGATTAGGAGTCAGTTTTAAACATGTGGCCATAAATGTGTGATTGAATTTTAAGTGCTTTCAATTAATGTAGATCAAAAGAGACTTTTGTAGTTGGACAGACTTTCAAAAGTACCAGACTTCAAGCATAAATCTGTCCAGTCTTCCTTTGTTTTTCATAACTTGTCTTGCCATGTTTGTTAATTATGGAAGGCATTTAGGACTTGCTCTGTCTCATCCAGTTTCTTCTTTTCTTTAGTGCTCCAGCAGTGAAGTCAGCAGTTTTACAAGCCACTGCCTTGAACCTTGAAAGTCATTTATGGCCAGCAAGTGGGTGTAAATTGCTAATGGTAACAATTTAAGTCTATTCTATAAGCAAAGCAATGGAGATTGGTCCAGAGAATAAAAATAGTTATAACCTGCTCACCTTCCTAGTAGCAGTAAATAATTCAGAGGGTTGTTATCCCTTCTTTAAATGATAATGCAGGACAAATAGGTTTATGATGAAGAAAGCTCTTACCTCAAAGCAAGTACGAAGATACCAGAGCATCACCAATAGGATAAATGTTGGGAACTTTTAATAGTGTGTTTGCTTCAGTTTTCAACTATGCTGCAGTGCAATTCATAGATTCATACAGCTTCCATGTTAGTCTCCATGATTCTGTCAAACACACACTCATAGACTAATATATTCATTAATAATCTTTACATTTGAATCATGAAAGTGTGGGTTTTTGTCCTCAGCAGAACACTGTATTACCAATTTTGGTATATATATTGATAGCTGATTCTCTACAAATTATTTTTGTTTGAGAAAAACATATCTTTTTCAAACACAGAATTCACTGAAGAGTAAGGAGACTGGTTAATTAGTTACTCTGTGATTTTTTTTTAAATAATCTCACATAATTTTTTACTTGCACATATCTCATGTGAAGACATTGCACACCTTACTAAAAAGTTGTGGAGGCCTTTTGTATACATTTTCCTATAATTAAAATTGGCTAATTTGAACATGTCTCCTTGAGTTATGTTTAAGAAGTCAGATTATCCAGACTCTCTCAGTGCTTTCATGATTACCAGTCTCAAATTCAAGGTAGATAAATAGGCCAAATAATTTCTTATAGCATTAAGTCATGTCTTTTCCTCCTATTAATAAAGAATGCAAAGGTAAAATGTTGCTAAACTGACACTGCTTCAATCAAGGCTGAAAGCTAGTAACTGTGTCTGAAGATTGTATATGAAACAGCATCTTTGGAAAAGAGCACACCTCAAAGAACAGCTCTGCAGCCTGTGGCAAGAAATCCATCATTCTCAACCAATTTGGGACTTGCCTGAACAAGAACTGTTTATTTTGGCTTTGGGTGGAGGAGAGGATTTGTCCTCTATATATAAACAACCAGAGATAATAGGATATCAATAGACATTATTTCAATATTTACCTTTTAAAAATGAATCAAATTAACCACAGTAAAAATACTGAGATAGAAATATGGCAAGTTGTAATAAGCTTCTCCTGAATTGTTCTCCTCTTCCTTATGAAGAGCAGTAAGTGGTTAGAGCACCCAGGAAAGCTACTCAGACAATTTTGGCACTCTCCTGGCAGGAAGAAGTGTCGTCATGACCAGGTCAAGAAAATCCCCAGTGTGGGGAGAGGTTTTATGATGGCCTAGAGGCAGTTAATGGGTAAAATAAAAAGATGTCTGGTGAAGATGAGTAATTCTCAAAAGAAGTTAATCATTTTGGTTCAGATAAGAAGCTGAACAGATTATCTGAAGCAGCATTCTTATAAGAAGTAGGCTTCACATGACATTTCAAACTTCTGCTTCTGGTCCGTTTAAGAAATAAAACAGAAGTGTAAGAATGAAATGCTTCCTTTAAAAAGGAAGTTAATGCAACATGCTTTATAGTAAACTGAGTTTTAAACTGGTTAATCTGGGGATTAGGTGTGATTTTGGATCATTTTATGCTTATTTTAACCCGTTATCTGTTCTCTAGAGAGATTGTTGTTTGGGGTTGCTTTCTGTTGAGCTACCTGGGCAATACCTGTGCTAGACTCCAAAGCAACACAGCATGGGGATTGCACTAAACAAGGTTAGCAATGCAGGTTTCCACATCCTTTCATTTTTTTCCTCTGTTTGGAGCTCCCTTACTGCCTTCACAGCTATTTATTATTTAAAGGAAAAAGGAAAGGGTAGAATGGGCAAGTCAAAATAAATTTTTCTTCAAAAAAATAAACAAATCTGTCTTCCTTAATCAAATGTTGTTTTCACTCCACAAAATAGATAAACTGCCTGAGAAAATTAAGTTTAAACAGGGAATAGTGTCATTGTGCTAAC
>VZTM01025152.1:128473-188452 GCA_013400555.1 Jacana jacana
CTGTGAAATCTCCTGTGAATGGGGCATGTCCAGATCACACCACAACACATAACCTTGTTGCAGATATGAAGTAGTTGCTTCTCCACCTGTAGAGAACCCAGCACAGGATTGCAGTGCCTTAAACCCCTTGTAGCATTTGTCTGTCTTTCTCTCTTTTCTCAGCATTTTTACAAATGGCTCATCTTCCTGATAGGGCTAAAGACAGTAGATGGATTTTCAGAGGGAAATCCGGCTCTACATCTTGCAGCAGAAAGTCATGGGTATCAACTGCTCTCTAAAATCTGGCTCTCATTTAGTTGCCCAAATGATAGCTGTGTTTTCTTTAAAATCTTTCTCTCAACTGTAACGGCTGGAAGCCTGAAAAACATTCTTAATTCTGCTTTTGACTCCCTTTAATGTGTATCCCTGCTCCTATTTACAGGAGTCATTTACCAAGTCCTGCCTGTGTCCTTCTGAAGGGGTTCCTGAGCAGACAAACTTGGGCAAAATCCCTTATGATGAACTGATTTCTACTGTCATTGCTTGAAATTACAACAGCAAGCTGCTTCATCCCAAAGAGACCTTGTTTTCTGCTTTTTCTTTTGCAGAGGAATCTGTAATGTCCAGAAGATCTGTGGGGATGGAAGTGTTCTGAAGGAGGAAGGTATGGTTTCAATTAATACTCAGCCTTAATGCAGTCAAAATGTTTCCCAGAAATACACTAATTTTGACAGGATTTGGATTTTGAAGTTCAGGTTTGGTTTTGACCAGGGAGAAATAGAGTCACCTGNGGTGGTATTTTGCAATGGGAAGAATATAGTGTTGCCAAGTTAGGCTTTAGAGATCACGTGAAATCCTTCTGCTTTTGTTAATTTAAAGCTATGTTGTTTTATCCTTGATGTAATGACTGTGAAATCTCCTGTGAATGGGGCATGTCCAGATCACACCACAACACATAACCTTGTTGCAGATATGAAGTAGTTGCTTCTCCACCTGTAGAGAACCCAGCANCTTTAAAATCTTTCTCTCAACTGTAACGGCTGGAAGCCTGAAAAACATTCTTAATTCTGCTTTTGACTCCCTTTAATGTGTATCCCTGCTCCTATTTACAGGAGTCATTTACCAAGTCCTGCCTGTGTCCTTCTGAAGGGGTTCCTGAGCAGACAAACTTGGGCAAAATCCCTTATGATGAACTGATTTCTACTGTCATTGCTTGAAATTACAACAGCAAGCTGCTTCATCCCAAAGAGACCTTGTTTTCTGCTTTTTCTTTTGCAGAGGAATCTGTAATGTCCAGAAGATCTGTGGGGATGGAAGTGTTCTGAAGGAGGAAGGTATGGTTTCAATTAATACTCAGCCTTAATGCAGTCAAAATGTTTCCCAGAAATACACTAATTTTGACAGGATTTGGATTTTGAAGTTCAGGTTTGGTTTTGACCAGGGAGAAATAGAGTCACCTGACATGAAAATCTGTGGGATTTTTTAACAGAACACGAATTACTTCTGAAAATGTTTGAAAATTTCTGGGTTTATTTGATTGCAAAAGAAAAACAATCAAACCAACATTAGGCATTCAGAACTAGTGTAGAAGGAAATCTGTCACTCACTGGCTATTTCTCTGAAAATTATAAACACAGAAACTGGAGAATCCATTTGATTACCTTGGTCTTATTGCTGTCTTCCTAGTTCTTCCACTGTGGAAGCGTGACTGATCTGTAAAGCTTTAAATGGTAATAAAGTGTTGGGAATAGGATTCCTGTGTGGTCCCTGTGCCAGCATCAGAGAAAAGATCCAATACAGCTAATCGGTTCAAATTTAATGAATGTCCTGCTGACTTTTAAAGGAGCTGGCTGCCTGACTACCCTCTGAGACTTTAAAAATCTCCTCCTATTTTTGTAGAATTTTGTCAGGAAACCAGATTGAGGGAGCCCATATAGAAAATGCCATTGCTGTTCCTACAGGTTTCCACAAGACATTTGACCCCTCCCCTCCCTTTCTTTCTTCTTTTTATACCTCTCTGGAATGCAGATATTTTGGTTAATTTTCTCCAGCTGTCACAGAGTCTCACAGGAAAATGACCTCGCAGAGTGACCACTTCCCCTGCTCCTTGACTTAAGTAGATTTTTTTTCTTTCAGAGCTTTCACCACATCATCCCCATCACTGTCTGGTGTCTTTCATGAGTCAGGAAAACGGGCAGGAAAAAAATTCCACCTTTTAGAAAAAAAAAAAAGTGTGTGGGGGGAACCCAATCAGATCAGTTGGGACTGGTTTTATCAATTTCCATTGCTCCTTCGGATCAATTAGTTAGCAGAAAATTAACAGTAATTAACATTACCCGTTAATTAACCATTACCCAAACAAATATTTCCCACTGAAGAGCAGGGGAGATGTTCACATTTGGATACCTGCCTTGTACAACTGTTTTTCAGCATGCAATTAGTTGATTCATTTAGTAATGACAGCAGTCTCAGCAAATTTGAGAATCAGGTTTCTTCATTCTTTTGTTCTTTTAAATACACTATCCAGAGGGGGAAATTTTATTGCAGAAACTATGTTTCAAGTTTAGTTTTCTGAAATAGCACTATGAAAAAAATCAACCAAACACAGTATGATAAATATCTATGGTTTATGAAATATGGAAATGAGATGCATATACCTTAAAAGGTAATGGTTTATTAAGTACCATGATAAAAATAAGGAATTAAGAAGAAAATTGCAGTGCATTTTTTGTTGGCTTCACTCACTCCGGAGATAAATGATGTTTTATCCTGTTTTATTCCTGCAAAGAATTTGAAATCAATGAGCTATTCAAGGGTGTAATGTTGAGCACGTGCATCAGTGCAGAATCAGGGCCTACCAATTCTTCATGAAGCGACTTAGGGCAGCCTTTGCCTTTTCAATCTCAAAGTCAAGTTCTGTGGTTCTCAAAAGCCTGACCACAGTTTTAGTTTACTCAGTGTCTCTTCTGTAGGACCTTTTGTTAAGCATGACTTTCCTCTTCCCGTGAGTGCCTCCTTACCTATCACAAACAGCTGACTATTTGTGAAGGTTTGTAGAATCCCCAGGATTCCCAACCGTAACTTTTCCTTGCTGGTGTTCTTTACTGCCTTACACTTTTTTATACTTTGAGTTTACTTTGTCTTTGCCCCTGAATTTTAAGTATCTGAATGAGAAGAGGAGAAAGATGGGGGCTGCAAGGAGACTATTACACCAGCAAAGAAAATTTCTGTGTAGGCCACGCTTATGTCTATTGCATCTGAAAGTGCTTCATTCCCCTGGTGATTGAAAGTGCTATAGAGCAATTCTAACTGTAATAACACTTCCTATTCTCTGTCTTAGGTTTCAAATTAGTATCCCAAAGTCTTGGCATTTTCTGTAGTAGTTTGAGAAGTTTCCTCCAGAGAACTTCAATGAAGATGTTCCTTTTGAGCGTCTTTGTGTTACCTGAGTGTTATCTAGAGAATGTTCAGGGTGAGCTATGGTTGATTTCTCTAATCTTCCAATTGTAGTATCAACAAAGGTTTTTGTAACGTAGACTTTTGAATTATTTCATATTTCATGTTTGAAATATTTATTTATATTTTAATTGTTTCATTTCAGAATTTGGGGATCTAATACTTGGTACAATGCCCAGCAATTTAGGTGTTTTAGACAGTGATTCAAGACAGATTTTCATGGTCAGTGGTGTCAAGTAGGTTAGCTGGTATAAACATACGCCTCGTAAAGTCAAGTTCTAAAAGCAGAGCACTCTTGTGTAGTGCCAAGGTTTCAGGTTTTTCTGTCCCATGTGCACCATACTTGCCTGGCAGAGTACTGAGATCCCGTGTTTGAAAGAGCAGGCCTGAGATGCAAAGGACAGAGAGTGGTTCATGGAGATCAGGAGGTGACTATGGCATGAGTCTGGACGTAACCCCATGGTGACGGGACAAGTGGGGCTGGAAACTAATGAGATCTGATTGTGTCTCAAAGGCTGTCACAAAGGGACTGAATCAGGGTTCACAGGCGAGAAAAACTGTGGTGTAACTGCTGAATGCTTGGTTTTATATCTTTATTGATGGTCCTATGTTTTGCATACAAACTGCTACTCGTTACTCTTTCTTTCTACATATCAGTCACTAGACATTGCAGGGATGCCTCAGGCTTACACGGAATCATCCTAGTTTGGGACAGGACTGTATATTTCACCTCCTCATAGACACTGACCACAGGAACGGATGGGAAAAGCAGCTTTGTTTGATAATGCACTCAGCTGGCTCACAGACAGCTGGTTACACGGGCTTACCAGCTGATGTGTGGCTGCAGCGCTGCTGCTCAGGTTCACTATGCGGTCAGATGTGCTGCCTCAGCTGCTGCTGATCCAAGTTACTGTTCCTGTGTATCCCAACCACTTATCATCATTCTTCAGTCTCTTAATCCCCAAACTGGAGCCAGATTTTGCCAAAAGACATGGAAAATCTGAGGGAGGGGAGGGAGGGTGACACAATCTCTGCAAGAATGGAAAGGGTCCCAATCTCTTCACTGGAATTAGCCATGGCCTGAACAGTGTGTCCAACTGTGCTCTTAGAGGTGCTCACTCATTGGCTGATCTTACTTGCTTGATCCCATCTTAGCTGGAGTTGTAAAGGCACGTGGTTTTGGAACCATAGTATCATAGAATGGTTTGGATCGGAAGGGACCTTAAAGATCACCTAGTTCCAACCATCCTGCCCTGGGCAGGGACACCTCCCATCAGAACAGGTTGCTCAAAGCCCCATCCAGCCTGGCCTTGAACACCTCCAGGGCTGAGGCATAATGGAGCAGTGCTGCAAGTTGTGATCCTGCCACCCACTTGAAAATTGAAGTGGCCACATTGACTGTGTTGTACCTTGGGAATGAGTGAGTAGGAAAATGCTTCAAAATTGTCTGCAACATTCTTCCACTTGTGTGTTTACTAAATAGACTTGACTTACCGAATAATGCCATTTATTTCAGTGGAAATCCTTTCAGAGTAGACTTTGGTTGAGATGAATAAAAATGATTCCTTTTTGCATGAGCTGAATTTTTTACAGCTAAAACCTTTGGAACTTAAGAAATCTGATAAACAGGTTTCCAGAGTCTTTAACTTTAAACACAGAAGTAAAGGAGACTGGTGCTAATGGTATAATGTTTTTATACCCATTCCCTCTTCAAAAGCTTGCTTTACACAGGATGAAAAACACTGTGATCAATAATAATCTTAAAAATATGGCTGATAGATGTAATAACTGTTTTCTCGGAATTAGTGTCCATGAGATAATGTGGCTCAATTACTTTGCTTCACCTCTCGATGAGAGGCACACAATTTCCAACTTGCAGATTATTTAAAGATCAGCCAATACAAAAACAAGTGGTTCTAGTAAATTGTTTAACCTGGATGGTGAATATTGTACCTCTTGTGTTTATGAAATGAAGGTGGGTTCTTTGTAGCTGCTATGTACATATAATTACATAAACATCTCCCTATTAACTCTAATGGATTCTTTGCATTTCAAACTCTAGAAATTCTAGGAGGAAAAGCGGGGATGAACCAGAGAAATGAATACCATATTCCAGCTGATAAGTGTTTCCTCACATGTATCTGTTTCAGGAAAAGACTTCAGCATATGTTTAACTTTAAGCATGTGCTCAGGTCTCACTGGATTTAAATATGCACCGACTGAGGATGCTTTCTTAAATAGAACCAATATGTTGTCCCAGCAAAGTCAATTTGATTTGCCAACTGCTCCCCTCCAGTACATATAGGTGATTTCAACAGGCATCTGTAAAGAAAAGGGGAATGTCTGAGGTCTTTAGAGCAGCTCCTGCCTCCAAAATAGATTTTGTTCTTTGGGGTACGAAGTGTAATGTTTCTAGTGCCAAAGCTTTTTCCTATCAAAATAAACGCAAAGCAGCATAATGGCACTGCAGTCCTCTTTTGTAGTCTATGGGAAAATAATAAATCTCTTACTGTGATGTTTTTTCCTTTTTTTTTCCCTTTCCCTTTTTTCCCTGCCTTTACTGTCTGACCACTGTCTCTAAAGACCAAGTAGTTCTGGCTGCACAAATACAAGAGAAGTTGCCTTATTATGAAGGCAGAGAATAAAAGGTGTAGAGAAGGACTAGGCCGTATTCTTGTCAGTCTCCTGTATTTAGACTCCTTTCAGCTTAGTTTTCGGTGACAAACTGCACAGCTGTAATGCCTTACATTTACCAGCCTGCATATATGAAAGATGTGTAATGTTAACTAAGCCCTTTCCCGTCCCTCATGGAAGACCACCCTGCCTGCAAAATCTCCAGAGGAAAACACGGCATATCAGAAACTGCCTTTGTTGGCAGAAATACAGTATGTTGCATTAACCAAAACAGCATTTTTAAAACATTTTTGATGGTGGCTGCTTTTTATTTAAATATTCATTTTGCTTGTGTAAACGGATCTCATTTGGTCTTTACATCCCGACATCACAGGACTATCTGAAAGCTCTGTTTACATTTAGCAGTGGAAATTGTTTCAAGCCTTGCACAAAACCTTCAAAACCTGATACGCTCAGGACAGAAAAAGGCCTGGATTCTCCTCCGCAGTCCCCCAGCCAGCAATTTGCTCTGGGACAGCCTTTCTGGTGATGAAAGTTACCTAATCTCTCCTCCCCACTGACAGTGCAGTTTTTCTACTGGGTAGGAGCTATTATTAAGCAAAATTCACTTTCAAAACTTGTTCCCCTTCTCTAATATTGGCTTCTCTGTGCCTTCACTTGTTGCTGTGCATTCTCCAGCTCCTTGAAGGGGAGTTTATCAAAACGCGTCTCTTGCCTTCCAAATTTGGAGTAATGCAGCCCCCACCAGCTGCAATTACCATAGAAACAGTAATAATCCCATGGTGCTAAACACTGTCATTTACTTAGATGAGAATACAACTGTGGCATCAACATCTTGGCTCTGACAGTGTGCATGAAGGGAAAGCCTGGGCTAATTGACTCTAGGGGAGTCACTTTAAAATCAGTTCAAAACCTGGCGGCGGGAAACCCATACTGGCACCACCAGTATGGTCTGAGAACATAACAAACATACCTAAACACTGTCCTTCTTGTTCCTCCTCAAATCGTGGGTATGAAGCTTCTTGCCTCGACTGTTACTCTATATACACATCCACACAGCATAAAATACACCGTCTAGACTGTCTCCTTGAGCTTGCAGGGTGCAGAATTTGAAGAACTAAGCCTTTCTCTCCTTAACACCATTTCAGCAGTGTAATTTCACTCAAAGAAATGAGACAATTCCTGATTGACCTCAGGATAACCTCAGGGACCCCTGGCTAATCTCAGGGTGTTGGGTTGAATCCTACGCTAGGAAAATATAGCTCGAGTCAGTGTTTTCTGAAGAGTAATTTACCAATCAGAAAGGTCTGAACTGTAAGGCTGTTGGTGACAATGAGCCACTTCTTTGCTGTGTCCCAGTTTTCCCAAGCGTGAGATGGTTGTAATTAAGTTAATTTACCTGTCTCGGATACTGTGATGAGTAAATTGCAGGAGGGCTTATAAAAGGGGTATCAAATGTGTGGGTCTAGATGTGAAATCTCCAGGTTTACACAGGTTCTTTTTCTAGGTCCCCAAGAGAAGTGTCTACCTTTTCCTGTCCTCCAGTCAGCCCTTCATTCCAGGGGGCTTGAAGTAGTGAGCATCCTACATCAAAATCTTGATCCCTTTTTATGCATTTGCCTACATTTTTTCCCACTCAGGTGGTGAGAGGCGGCGCTTTCATCTCTCTGATCCCAAAACTTTTCTGCAAGAAAGGTAAATATTACTCTCAGCATTTTGCAGATGGAAAAACCGAGCAAAGAGGTTAAACAGCACAGTCTAATAATAGACAGAGATAACGAGCATGGGAACGATACGTATGGGCAGAAATTTCAGGCCTCTGGAAGAGTTCGGGATCACGGTACGAGTTCAGCTAAAGGCTAAGGACTGCATTCATGTGCATCTAGAAATGTCTGCTTCCCTGTGTATCTCCTTATAACACAATGTATGTACTCGCAGAGCCAGGGGCAGATGTCATTGTGGTAATAATGTTATGGAGCTGTATTAGAGCATATTTTCCACTCTGGTACTAATCCATTCAAATGGCCATGGAATCATACCCCAAGTTTTCTTTCTTACTGTATGTCACCTCCCACTCTTCCTGTGAGATTAAGGACCATTTTCTGGAAGCAGTTGGCATCCTCACCTTAACTCTTCCATTGACTTATGTCTTCAGTAGGAATGGAAAGACCAGATTCTGGCAAGTTTCTTAATAATTTTCTGGAATGTGAGGGTTTGGGGTTTTTCTGGTTTAGTAGTGATTTTCAGGAAAGCTTATGGGTCATCTTCATGCTTTTCTGTGTGCAAAGTACAAGGGATTTTTTTCCACTTTGAAAACAATTATATGTATTTATTTAATCTACTTCCTGTGGTAATGCTATGTACCAGTGAAGTCAAGGAGAGATTCAGTGCTGGGATGACTTTCATTCATTTACTGTATTTGGAAAATAAGAGGTATAAATCTTCATTAGCATAACACAGCCTGTTCGGTCCCATACTTTTACCCCCCAAAGGTCTTCCTGTTTCTTTGTGTTTTGATAAAATGGCTGATATACTGCTAAATTGCTGGGAAAGTCAGGAATAACATTAATTTAACGAGAGAGTTGGATTAAAAATATGTTGTAGAGCTGGACTGCTGCTTTTGCTTCCTTTTTAACTGCTTGGCATTCCTGATGCTGGGTCTTAGTTTCTGTAGCCATGCAGCATATGAATCAGAGAGAACCCACCCTGTGCTTTGGCATAACTCTTAAGGCACTGACAGTTCCTCTTTCTTCAGCAGTAATTAAACAAGTAAAAACTGGTTACTTTGGTTAGCAGATATAAATGTGGAAAATATTCACAAATACATATCACTGGGCGTGTGTGTCTAAGGAATCTGGATGAGCTGTGGTTGGACTCTCCTTTCCCACATACTTACAACAAAGGTGCTTTATCCAACAAAGCAATCTGGCCAAGGTCTTTTATTTCAGCTAATTCATGTTCTCTTTTTTCTTTGTAAGGCTTGAAGGTTTGCTGATAGTGCAGTTCAGTGCAGCCCTTGACGACAGGAGGCACTGTTGGGGGTTGGACCCAGCAAGAGGAAAAATCACTTAAAACCAGGTTGAAAGAGTTTTGTATCACCAAGGCCCAGCCTGTCCTTAAATTTTTGGCACTGATTTGAGTCTTCCAGTTAGCTCTGCAATTACAGAGCAGGCTAGCATCACTCTTAGTTTGGAAGTGATTGTAATGCTTGAAAAGGTACCTCTTACTAAAATAAGTTCTGTATCAAACAACCAGTACATTGGTGCAAATTTGTTCATCGTGGCACTGGGCAGGTTGTAATTTCTGCAGAGCTAAAATGAACTCAGACAAACCCTGACTATTTAAATAACCACATCTGTTGGGAGGAATTATGCGGAAATGATAAAGCATTAGAGGTGTTTCAGGAGCAGGGTGCTTAATTATGACTTTCTTGGAGGCTCCACATATGGCCATGGGTGGAGCAAAAGCATTCCCTTTGCCTCAGTGACCCATCTCTAAGATGGGAATAATCAAACCAAAGCTTATAAACTCAGAAAGGCTTTATGTGATGATCATTTTCATTATTTTCATTTTATGATCACTTTACCCACTGTACAGTGCAGGTTACTAAATTTCCTTGGGTTAACTCCTGTCAGAAACAATGCAGATATTTAGGAAAAATATGCTATAATGATTTTAACATTTATGTTAAAACACTAAATAAATTGACCTATATTGAAAATAGCAATGTGGGCATAACCCTGATTTAAAGGAGCCAGGCTGAGACCCCTGATAATATAACATTGCAGCAGTCAATACTGAAGCGAGGAGGAGACAGGACCTAATATATAATAATTGAAATGTGGGCTCAGCTCTTTACTCTGGAGTTGTTTCACTTCAAATTCTGGGTATATCTGTGACTGCTGTGATGATGATTTCCCACTGCATTACCTTTTTGCTATAGGTTTGGGTTGGTTTTTTTTCCTGAGGCTTTTCCCCTAACCTTCCTTTTGTTAAGTTGATAATGCTGTTTCCTGATTTTGTATTTTTTCAGCAGGAAAAGCTCTTTAGGCTTATCTAGCGATTCAAAAGTTTGTTGAAAGCAGTAGGAGTATCTTTGCCTAATTCAGCAGGCTTTAGACCCGATGGTCCTAGACTAAGTAAGGACAGTTTTGGTCTTATGTATATTTAACAAAATAGCTTCAGTTGATTCTCGTAGGCTATTTTTATTTTTCTCAAATTACCCAATTCATATTCACCTCCCGCAGGGTTCTCTTTTCTTACTGCTGTTTATTACACATAGAAGACTTGCCTCTCCTCTAATTTACCCCTGTGGTACAACTCCACTGACTAGAGAGGAGAAATTCCTGCTTTATACCAAAATAAGCAAAAGGAGAATCGGTGCCAGATTTTAACTTTGGTGAGCAGTTTGCTTCTCTTTGCCTGTGGTATAGCTACCACAACTGGGAGCTATAGTCAGACATCCAAATATAACAAATATTTCTGGGTTTGCATATTATGCTTCCCTGCTCCTCAAATTCAGGCTGGGAGGAAGAGGAAGATTATGAAAAGAAAATGTATGCATGAATATTTTAGCAATCTGCTGTGTTAGGGAGGAAAAAATGTAAAGAGCAGATGACTGATTCATGGTGTTTTGGTTGAAAATATTGTAGCTTTTAAACATTGCCTCAGTGTGGTCAGGGTGCTTACAGTAAATATATTTCACACCAGATGTGGTCTCGAATGTACATGGCTTAGAATTTTTTTGCACACAGTAACTGTCAGTTCTGGGAGCTCAAGGATCCCCAAGTTTCAAAAAGACCGTTCCTGTTGTAGCTGTCCTGCCCAAGGACAAAATGAACACAAGGGTTGGGGAGGCTGCTGACCCCTAAAAATCTCAAGCTTCAAATAGTCTATAAAACATAGATGCCAGTGTTCTGCTTCCAGGCGCTGAATAATGCCTTTTGTTCCCAAACCACATGTCTCTGCATTAGGAGGAGCAGGCACCATTAGAAGAGGTGATCTTCCATCGACCCCATAACATGCAAGCTCAGCAGATGCAGAAGGGCCCATAGGAAATTTTCTTTCTCGAATGGATAATTCATACATTGGCTGGCTTATAATAGGGTGCCCAAAGAGAGTGGGGCTTCTGATTCCAGCTGAAAAACTAGCAACTGCCTACCATGGTTGCCTCTGTGAAAGCCCCACAAGTGATTTGGGACAGATACACGTGCTATGATTTCTGTCATTCACCTGGTGCCATGCATAGGCATGTTTTCTACAAAGAATTAAAAGAATTAAAAAGGTTACCATTGATGAGTTGGATGTGGATATTCAGTTATAGAAAGATGCTGAGTATACAGAAAGGTTTTGAGTACATTAGTATCAGCAGAGTGTTTAGCCAAGAGTCTATTACTTTTGGAACTGAAGCTGGAATTGTACTTGAATGGGGAAAATAGGAAGCTGAGCACGTGAATGGGCAGCTCCAATGAGACCTGTTAAAGAGTCAGTGTGGAACCACTGCTGCAAAAATAGGGCTCAGTCTGCGTGTCTGCACAGACCTTATTTAAGTGTTTGTGATGCAAGAATCTAAGGAATAGAGGAGTATTATTTCTTATTACTTGGGATATAAATACTGCTTTTTCTCCCAGCAGGACTGAGACAGTTCATGGCAGTGCCTCAATTAGCACCTTCTTTCCCGGGCTGTACCTAAGCTGCAGTCAGATGTGTCTTTGCAGTAGGCACCGCTTTAGCTAACGTGGTTTTTGGTAGCAGGAAAGCTGCAACACCTTAGGCTTTGGGTAAGCTACAAATGGTATTACCATGAGCAAATATTTGCCTATTTGACAGCTGAAGCCTGTGGTGCTCTGACCTCATCGCTTTCAGCACTCAAACCTAGTTTGCAGCCAGTCTGAGATACCTACACGTGTAAGAGTCGTGCCTCGCTGTCGCCATGGGAGTAGATAGTCCAGAGGCTTGGCATCGTTCTGTGACAAGGATCAAGCTCAAACCTAGATGTGAGCCTTTGCTGTCTAGGTCTCTAAGAGGCAAATTTGTGTTGCTGGGTCTCTACAAAGTTATACAAATGGCAGGATTTAATCATGTCTGAATGTAATTTTGGGTAACTAAGCAATTGACGTAATACTGGTCACAATATGTTGGCTGGTGAAGACCACAATAAACTGTGCATGTCAGCTAATCATGATTAAACACTGATGAGGCCAGGCTAAAACTGCACTTAGCTGACATGTGCTGAATGCTATTTGTTCTTGTCTACACCGATTCACATCGCATTCAATGCGGCACAATATAGATAAGCCCTTTGGGGAGAGCGTAGCTCTGGTCAGGCCTCAGTGTTCCCTGACTGGCCAACAGCTGCTCAGAGTAGTTTTATAAAGGGACCACTTACCCATCCTTTGATGGAGAGATAAGCCACTGTAATGTAATTACAACCAAGGAGATGGGAGAGGGGAAAGAAAAAAATATGCCAATCATGAAGGGGGTACACGGAGAGCCTCAGATTCCTTCTAACCTAAACATTGTGGCCAGGAAAGAAGTCTTAATTAGGAAACGTGTAGGCATAGAACAGGAGCCCATCCTAAATGAATTGGGGTGTGATGAGCATAAAGAAAATGCTTTTTAAAAAGATCTTTGACTCCCACTGAGTGCTTGTTTCTTAGACTTCCTTGCCTAATAATGTCAGCATTTAAATGGCCCCAACTCCCAAATAACAAGGCTTTGAAGTTAACACCTCATTGAGGTATAGAGTTCATACGTTTGCTATTCCTATTATTTGGCCAGAAACCGTTTTCTGCATGGCTAGCTTAATAGGGCAACAGAATATTAAGTTGTATAGGGATTGAGAAAGCTATTCACACAAAGGAAAGAGCTACAGACTTCATGTATTTGAACAGAACCTGACAATTAAGAGAAAAGAGCAAAAGTCTGGGAAGTGCCCTGAATCACATAATTGCATGAAATTTTTTCATACCTGTGATATTTCCAGTAGCCAGGCACAAACACAAGGGATTTTAGACTTGGACTGTGTTAGGGAATTGTAGTTGTAATAAAGAGATGAGAGGAGGTGTTTTGTCCATCCTGCCAATATTTTAAAGCTTTGAAAAGTATTCTGCTCTTTGGAAGGACAAAATCAAGACGGTTTGGATTTTTTAATTGAATGATACAACTAAATGCAGGAAACTGATCTGGTGCTGGTTTGAACAGTCACTTAGGGGCTGGGTGAGCCAGGCTCCACTCTACCTCTGTTGTTTTCCAGCATTACAGATGAATGCCTCAGCCGCCAGGCTATCTGCTATTTTCAAATCTTTTTCTTTTGGTTTCGGCCCAAGCACACAGCAGAGTCCTGAGAAAGACACTTTCAAACAACATCTTGTTGAATATACACACCAATAAAATGGTTTTTCCTTCATCTGCGGGTTCGGACACGGCAATTACCAGTTGTCTGTACTTCTGATAATATGCTGTGGCAGATTAATTACCACCACCCTAAAACAATGGTTCTAAGTCATAGTTATCTGTATCATAGAAAAGGCTAGAGCCTGCAGTTAAAGCAAGGGGTCTTTGGTTCTGCCATTTGACAGAAGTTTTCTTACCCTGAAAAAATACAAGAATAATCTAAACAGTGCAACAGAGAGAGCAAATAATGTTATAGGGTCTTTTTCACAGGTAGGGGATTAAGTGATGCATGACTTGACCAAGGCCATACAGGAAACTTGGCAGTGCTGGGATTAAACAAGCCTGGTAACGTGTCCCAAACTTGGTAATGTGTCCCACAAGTCAAGCCACCTGTCTCCCTCTAAATATGCCTTACAGAGCATGAATTGGGCATTAGAATGATTACAGGAGTTGAAATGGTTTACAAAAGATCCGCTGGTTCCAGTGCCCATCTGAATAATGGCTGCTGCTTTTTTTTGTTTGTTTTCCCTACGGTATCATTTACAGTTTAGAAATTGCTGGCTGTAAAACTGGTGGTTGGTGTTCAAGAGATTTCTTGTTATTTAGGTCACTCACTAATTTAGGCTAAGCTTACGCTTCAGCCTATCTCTCTGAATATAGGTATAAAAATACCTACCTCCTCCAGGCTTCAGTTAATGAAGGATCCCATCTTCATTCCTACCCAGTGTAATTACTTCACATCTCCACATCTATCCCACTGTAAATATCATCCTGACTCAGTCCAATGTTTATAGCCCCTTATCCCGTAGCAAAAGGCACATTAGGTATTCAAGTTACAAGCAACTGGAATCCATGTGTAAATTAGACAATTATTACGGGTGTGCAACCAGAAGAATCTTTTGCAAAAATATCTTTTTTTTAACTCTCTGAGCCCTCTTAGGGCTTGGAAAGCAGATTGAGGGCAATTCCGTGTGTTTATATTAACTTGCTGCTAAGAATGAATCACAGTTTCCGCACAAATCCACTGAAGTGTTAATAGCATCTGTTCGTTTTATAGTAAGTGATGGATTTAAAAATGGATGAATGGAGAAGAAAAACAGCCCCATCACCCTGGTGGTCCTGTGTCCAAATGACATGTCATGCTGAACAGCAATAAAAGTTTATGCAGCTTCTTTAACAAAACACCACCCTTTTGCACGTCATTCCTCACGCACTGGGTCCCTCTATGGTGTAAAACAACGACAACAATTATCACTTTGCGAAGCAAAAGGAGTCAGATTTCTCTTATTCTGTATGACAAAGTGGTAGTTTGACAGGATGGGCAGCTCAGGTGTCTAAATGCTCTGCTCCCTCCAGAGGTTGAAAATTTGGATTCTCAAAATCCCTATTCAGCTGCAGCCTGACTTAAACTCCCTAGAGGCTTAAGTTCCTATGCATAAACTCCTCCCTCCAGGCAACAGCCCATCGAATGGACTTTTGATCAGGGAAGCAGGAGATGTGTTTCAAGTAACAGTTGTATGTAACCTTGTGGTGATGGCATGAAGACTTGAGCTCCAGTCCCTATGCCAAGGACAGGAAAAGAGACAATTGCTGGATAAAATGCAAATGTTCTCTCTCCGCTCCAGGAGAGATTTGAGAGAGGTTCAAGATGTGATTTTTGAACCCAGCTTGGGCATACCTGTGATGAGAATGACAAGGTCTTCAGCCTCTCTGGCAGGTCGTGTGAGAAACATGTCCCACCACAGTGTGTCGTGAGATGGGGCTGGGCTTGGAGCTGACGGTGTCAGTGATCACCAGCCCTGCCACTGGTGCCCATTTTTCACTATCTGCTGCAGTTGTAATCACTCATGTTCCAATGTGCAATGTGGCAATTTCTGCCTTGGTTGGGACAGGAGTGACAGTGGTGTGTCTGTACTGGAGATTATGGGAAATGCAGTAAGAACAGAAGTGTAGGACCCTTGCTCCAGTATTCCTGTGCCCGGGTTTAAACAGACTTGAGTTAAAGGTGGGAATAAAATCTGTATTGCACATCCCATGTCAGAGGCACAGGTTACCTTCTCCAACAGCTGAGTGCTCCCTCCTTCTCCAGCCCTGATCCCAGCCCCTGTCTCGTGGAGGTTCTGCTTTCATTTGGCCACATGCTGAGGCAATTTAACTCACTAATCTTGCGGAAAACTATATTTTGATGGATCAGGTTTTCACCGGGTTGGTGAATTGTGTCTCTCACTGTCACCAGTCGGATGAGCTGTAGAGTTGCCACAAGCAGCAGAGGGGACGGACTGGAGCAAGAAGGAAGGAGGGAGGAAGGAGAAAAGGGAGAATTGTCCCCTGTTGGCAGCAGAGATGCTTTAGATTAGCTCAGCCATATCATCAGACTGGACTGTGAGAGTAAACTCTGCTCTGTTTTCTGTTATTGCTTGCTTTATGCTTTGTCTGTTTTGGGTTTTGATAGGAAGAAATGTAGCTGTATATATTTAGGAGAGGGTTTTGGGCAAACATCCTGATCAGACATCTGTTCAATGCAGCTTGGATTGAGATTTCTAGACTCCTTCCTACCAAAAAGCTGGGTTTAAAATGCTTCCCTGTCCACCACATCACATTTGCCAGTGCCCTCCCAGCTCTTTCAAGAACACTAAGATGCTTAATTCAGCCCAGGTGCTGTGCAGGTTGCCCTGCTTGTGGTTTCTTCCCACAGTGCCAGCTACTGCTCCCATCCCTTTGAGGACTAGCTCTGGGTCACACAGAGAACTAGGGCAAAGACAGGAATTACATTCTCCTTTCCTCTCTTGCAATCTGGTATCTTAATTATTGTATCAGTTCTTCCTGTGCAGTGTGAGGGTCCCTCCCCCGACTCCCAGAGTTGTGTGTATTTTCTAAAGCATCAGCAAGAGAAGAGAATCATCTGCAGAAATTCAACTCTGGGGAAAAAGAGGGGGAAAAAAGAGTCTTGTAAGAATTCATTCATATTTAAGAATGAATTTTCTTCAGCTGTGCTGTGACCTCACTCATATTGTCAAGAGAACCACTAGAGGAATTTAAAATTACACTACAGTGTCCTTCTTAACTTGTCAAATTTTGGGGTGTTGTTCAGAACATTATTTTGTTCAGCAAAAGAATGGAAATGGCCCAAAATTCAGAGCAGCATCAGAGCCCTTTTGGTCTGCTGGAAAAAATTATTCCAGATATTATTGTCTGTGTGAATATACTATTTCCCTCATTTTAGTTCATGCCTGCCTTGTTTGGCGGAACCAAAGCTGAGTTTTAAATAGACAGTTTCTGCTTTGTATTATTTATACCAAAGGATGGAACCTTGACATACTTTGCTTCTAAATGTGGAAGGCTGCCACCTAAATGGGTAACCCTAAATATATGCTTCTAGTAGAAGAATCCTATCAGTCTTCCTGTTCTGGAAGTTTGGTTTTTTGTCTTGATTTGAAACATTTAGAAACAAAATTCTCCTGCGTTCTTATTTCTTAAAAGCTTCTCTAATAACAGCCTGTGGCTGGTTCTGCACCTTAAGCCCAGGGAAAGCAGCAAACCAGCCGTCACACGTAATGTGTGTGCTCCAAGCACTTCATCCCCTGTGAGATAACAGCAACAACCAACAACAACAAATAATGAGAACCTAATAAGCCAGAGAACTGCAGGGACCTTACATGCGGTGGGTTTTGTGAAGAGAATTAACATGAAAGAGGGTTCAGTTTGGGGGTAGAGGTCAGGGCAGATAAACTCCTGTGTTCTGATACATTTCCTTAACGCGGGAAGCGCTTTAGAGAGCGAGGCTGTGGGAAGAAGCTGTCAGCGACGGGGTGGTCAGCGGTGTCAAGGGTGGTGGCCTATGTTTTTCTTCTGTTGCAGCCTTTCATCCTCCATCTGTCAAGCTCCATAATTTTCAAGGCAGTCAGTCAATTTTTAATACAAACCTTTAACTTCCCAGGTCTGAAGCACTCCTTTTATCTTGAAATAATGCAAAAAATGGCAATAACTGTTTGAGAGATTGTTTAAAGTCTGTGTCTCTGCTCAGGTCTCCTTGGGATGGCACCAGATGGCCATCTGGGCAGAGGTATGTGCCACAGGCTGCATTTCCCTCCACAGCCATTTGTGGGTGCAGAGGCTGACACGCTGCCAGCTTGCAGATCCCACACGAAAGTAACCAAAAGAAAAGGTAGTTTGTCAGGGAAAGGTCTGGAGACAGATATCCTGGTGGAACACGGCTGGATGTAGGCTCCTTCCTCAAGCACCTGGTGGTGGTGGGATCAGCGAGGCCTTACATGTCCTGCTGACACGTAGGTGTCACAGCCCCAGGGTTGAATCATTTGCCCAGTGCTGACCACAGGATACCACCATGAGGACTGAAGTCCCCAGGCAGGCATGTGACTGAGCTTGGGCTAAGGACTAATATGAGCCCAGGCTTTCTTCACGCTACGTTGCATTCTAACACTTAGCCGGAGTTGACATCTTAGCACGGCTTGTGTCATATAATTTTGGTATGAACAGGACTTGGCCCACACTCAAAATACACAGCAGTTAAGTGTTTAAATTAAGGCTTAACTGACTCAGATACTGCATCTAGTTTCAGCCACTGTGTTGCTGTATTACTAAATGCTACAAAGGGGAGTTCCTCCATCCGTCTGCGAGGATTATCACAGCAGAATTGGCAATAAGTGAAGCATCCGGATGAGTGAATGAGGTGAAATCCTAGTCCTAGGGAAATCAAATGGGAATTTTTCAAGAATCAAAATTTCAAGGAAGTTCTCAATTTTTGAGGTCTAGATTTCCTCCAACAATCTCAGCTGAAGTTCTCCCAAGGAGAAAGCCGGACATATTCCTTTATTCGTTCCCAAACACAAATACACCCCTTAAATATCCAAGGCATAGTACTGGAATGCTTGCAATAAATGGACTGAAGTTAAGTAAGCACAGCTTCTTTGGGTGGAAATCTCATCTGCAAAAAAAATTCTCTCATATATATAAGTAACTTTGAGTACAACGGGGATCATCTCATTTCTTTGAATCTCTTGACTTTGCTGATAGCTGGACTTGGGAGTTGGGCTTCTCTGTGGTTGAACGACCTGTTCTGTTCTATACCTGCTTCTGAACGAACTTGTAAATAACAACCAAAAATACAGGTTGCTTTTGTGTAATTCAGTGCAAGAAATTCCAAAGCCTGACATGAGGATTGGGCAGGGTTAGCAAGTTCGGAACTGGATCTGAATGCAAATATTTGCAAGCGTGGAACGGAGAAGGGGTTCTGATCCAGACATTTAGTCAGCTTGTTATTGAAATTCAAATTCAGATCAGTTGCCACATTTGGAGGTGGATCAGAACTCCCTTGGCAACAGGGAGTGTTTGGATGTGAGGGTACTGTTTCAGGCCATGGGTGGGCACACAGGCAGCAGCTTGCCCACACACAGACGTGTACATACCTTCCTCTTCAAAAGTAGGAAGAGGAAACTCCTGGCGAAGAGGTGGCATTGCACTAGTAATGACTCTGGTCGTAAACATTATCACAGGCAACCAACTGCTGCTGTCTTCTGCATCGATGTTGGGGAGCAGAATCTTAGAAACATGGAAAAAAACCTCCTAGCAGTGTACTTTAGGGCTGTATGCAAGCTTTTAGGTACTAAGCTTCCTAATCACTACCGTATGGCTCATAAAAGCAGCAATCCGATACCAAGTACCAAGAGGGGTTGTTATTCCTCTGCTCTATCCTATACCACTCCAAATGTTAGAACAATAAATACATTTACCTCTTGTCTAAGATCACTTAAAATAAGTTGTTTTAATTAAACCTCCTAGCAATCTATCTGCACTAAGTGATTAAGTGCCTCTTCTTTCAGTGAAGGGAGAAGGGATTATAACAAGACAAGACTGATTGAATTATGGGTAGAACTAGGACTGGGTAAAACTGCTGAATATTTTCCATCTAAATTCATGTGAAAATACTGGAGTCTGAGTTCGCTTTATGTTATTTCTCTCAAATATTCCCCCTTCTTTCAGTCCTTCCTTCCCTCCCCACTGCCCCAGAGTCAATGAAATAGTTATTTCCCTCAGGTTAAAGTTCAGCTTTGAATATCAACTTTAAAAGCTGCCCGAGAAGAGAGCTTTCTTTACTCAGTAGGCATCATTTTCAGCAAATAAACTTTAAAAATGGAAATGTAGCAACTTCATTGATGAACTATAGCTATTTAAAATTGTACCAAATTTGCCATAATTTTTAAGTTGCTTTGCAATTGCTTCTTTGCCTCTTTATCATAAAAAGTGATCGTGGGGGTTGCTATGTTTACATTGTAACGTGGAATCTCTTGTGTGATCAAACTTCAGTGATTATTCTTTCAAACCAAGCTTCCTACATGGCTCTCAGCTCAGGGGTCGTGCTGGTGGATTTGCTGTTTTACTGCCTGCCCTATCATTTTCAGGATGGAGAACAGTCGCAATAAAAGGCTCTTTTATGTCCTGGAGTTTGTCTCGCGATGGTTATGGAAGTATCTATCTTTTCTCTTTCCTGCGCTCAGCTCCCTTTTCAAGTTCCCATCTTTTCCCCCCTTTCCCTGGTACCCAAGGTGATGGGTTGAATGGATAAGTAACCCCAAGCCTAGATCCTGGCAAACTCTCTAGACGTACCGCTCCGCTAATTTATTTGGATTCTTTACCTGCAAGCTCCCCGCTGTTTTAGTACTGGGGCCTCTCTTGGGCAGAGACAGGCAAGCACGCTGTGTGGTGCTTTTATTGTGATGTGGACAAATGATAGGGAGGGACTAGCTGGAAACTATTGAATATACTAGCTTGCAGTGGTGGTATTTAAAGGTAAATGCGTTAACAGCGTGCTGCCGCCTCCTTTTATCTCACCCACCAGCAGGCTGCGGGCAAGTCAGGCAGGATGCCACCTTGGGAACTGATTGCTGCACTTTGCATTTTATAACCAATCTCCAAATAGGAGTGAAAGGGAAAATGCAGACAAAATGTGGGAGTTGAGATGAAGGCGCAGTGTCGTCTCTCATTTTTAAGTGACCCTATTAGCTGGGGGGGTGGTCTGTGTGGCGGTTGGGCTCAGGGTCTGACTGGCTTAGGCTCCAAATTTCACTGAACGGCAAATGAGAATGGTGTGTTTAAGACCTAGTGTCCTTCCACCAGGCACAAATTGGGTGGTTTCACCTCCCAATTTTAAAGATTTCTAAAGTGAGAAAGACACAGTACCGATCCCAAACGTGCTTTTTATTTTTTGCATGCCCTACTACATGGTGTCGCCTGTTGCCAGTGCTAGTGTGATCTCTTTCCATGACTTTCCAAGACTACAAATATAATCAAAGAATAATACATGAGCCTGGAGGACTCCTTGTGGTGTGGCATCTCAGAGTATATGTGAAGATGAGAGGAGTGAGATGCCGCTGCTCTGCTCTGCTGTGTTTCAGCATGGACTTCACCAACCAAGGGATCCTGTTCTCTGAATCTCTCCCAGCCATCTAAAATGGATCTTGGCTTCAGTAGAGGATCATGTCCATCCCGCCTTTTAAAACACAGTGGGAAGTTTGTTTTCTGTATAATCACAGCAAAAAAATTCAGTCTTTTCAGGTGAGGTACAGAGCTGTATGGTACTAGAATGTACAGCAGCGTAAGAAAACCACTTACGAGAGTCTGTCTTGCAAATAACATTTATTTTTGCTAATTGGAAAGAATTGAGCTTTTGTTTAGCTGTAGAGATATGGTTTGATGTTTTTAAAGGAAAGGAATTCCAGAAGGGCTGTTTCATCAGCAGGGTGAATTAACAAAGAAAAAGGGGGGAGAAAAGAAAAAAAAAAAAAGAAAGAAAAGAAAAGAAAAAAAATGTGAATGTTTCCTCACATATTTTCCAGTTCAGATGTCTAAAATACATGTGATCTTCCGGCTACATTTTCCTCTTGTGAATCCTAGTGGTTTTTATTAGGACAAGTTTCATTTTATTGCCTTGTTTTCCTGTAAAAGCCAACAAGTTAAAACGACAGGATTTAATTTTGGATTGGCAGGCCAGCTAAGAGATAATACATCGTGTCGCCCCCCTTTTATCTTTCTCTTTTCCTTCCTCTTCCTGCTTCCCGGTCTCCTTGAGGTGCTCTGCTCTGCCCCAGCGCTGCTCAACTTATTGGCCTAAAAATCTTTGCAGGTGATTTATAGAACCCTATGGTTATTGTATGGCTAATGATTCATGGAACTTCATTAAATACCAAGTATGCGCCTGCTTACTGTCTGTGCACACTGCATATTAGAACCTTTGCACTCCCCCTTGCAAATTGCCCCCATTAAAGTCGCAGACAAAAGGTCCTCTCAGTAGCTTACATATTTTCCCACATGTGAGAGAGCAATTGGAAACTTCCTCTTGATAACTAAAAACTTTTGAATTAGAATTTATGAGAAGGGTCTTTTGGTCTCAGTGCCTAAGGGCTGAAACAGATCCCAGTGTGTACAAGCGTTCCTTTGATGCATGGAGCTGCACAGGGTAACATTTTTTAACAGGATCAAAAAGCGTAATGCAGGGACAATGTGCGGAGGCCCTTACTCTGACACAAGGAGTCAGAGTCTGTGTTTTTCCAAGGCTAAAAATGTAAAAGTATGTGTCTAGGGTAGCAACAACATTTTATATTCTTTTTAATTGCAGTAAAGTCCAAGATAAAATAATGGCAGTCACTGTTACAACTTCCTTTTCTTTAGTGTTCCTCTAAAAATGCTTTGAAGCCGCTTTTACCTTTGGGAAAGTATTGTATATGTGTTAGGGGAAAATATATCAAAAAGAAAATAAAGGGCCAGATCTTTAATTGGTAGAAATCAGCATGGCTCTATTACAGGGATTGGAATTTCTCAAGCTGTGGATATGGCTAAAAACTTTCTGTCATTTCTCACCGTGTGCTAATATATTCCTGCCCTCTTACTCACTCAGTAGGACTATACTCTTCCCAGTTTACTATTAACAAAACCTTTTTCAATAGCACTCCTTTGCAAAGGCAACAAAAGTCTTAAACGTCCATCTAACTTCCAAATCATAAATATTCCCTTTGGTTTCTGCTACACTACTCAAGAGCTTACAAAGAAGAACGGATGGGTTTACAGCCTGATCTGAAGTCTCTGCAAAAAGGTCTCAATAACTAGAATTTTTCTCACTTAATAGTGAAAGGAAATGACTGGGTACTCATTTAGGTGTCTTTATACATGGTCTTTCATTCTGTTCCACTTCACACTTTGTATGTCTGTATGCAAACAAGAGTGAAAAAAAGGAACGGCTTCATGTTAGGGGGGCCAAAATATCACAGACATTGCTATAAAATGATCACATTGCTTCCAACTTGTGGATTGCCTTATTGCAATAGAGATGTTTTTGAGACACGTCTTTTCCATATTCTCCCTGGCAATACTTACAAAATTTGCCATGATAATCTGTCATACATATAAGCTAAAAGGTGTGCTTTCACCAAGCAAAAGAATCAGGTTTGCAATACTTCATCTGTCTTTAACTCAGGATGCTAACCTGCTACTTCTTCTGCCACTCTCTCCCTTTAGACCATTTGTAGGTCTCCTGAACAAAAGGAAAGATTTAAGCCTTGATTACTTCTGTGATCAGTGAAGAGCCAAGTGACCTTTTCAAAATAAATTTGGCTTGTTCTCACTGGTGTAACTTTTCTTCTTCTCCAGGAACACACTGCCAGAGTGTTTGAACCTCAGTGGTGATCTTCAGAGAGCGTAGTACGTGGGATAGAAAAAGCCCAGGGAAAGTGCAATCTAAAAGACCAGAGACCAGAATAACCTCACACAAATGTCAGAAAACGTAATGGAATTGGTGGGGGGAGAGCGAGGGGCTTCCTGTGGATGGAGGGTCTCCTAATCTTGCTTGCATGGCGTCAGCATGATGGCATTTTTGTCTAAGATAGGTTTGACTGTTTTATTATTTTTTCTTTATTATTAACATGTCTGACTATATATTAATCATTGTAATACATATCATATTGTGTATAGACATATATGCAATATCTGCACCATGCCATTAGATATCATCAGCTTACTCAGAGGCCATATTTCATTAATTTGGCCCTAGTGGGTCTCATTTTGGATGTATGAAATTTTGACTCCTGTAGATTGAGGCTGAGTTAAATTTCCCTAAATTCCTTTCTTTTTCTATGGCAGAATGGAACCACACAAATGGAATAGGATAGCTAATGGTAAGGAAGTGGGTGAGATTGCAATTTACCTTGCCCCAAGTTTCTCTTTCCAGTCTGAATGGGAATTTGGAATTGGCCTCTCACCAAAGGTTTGGGCTCACATTTGGAAAGTGTTTGTTGCAAAGCATGCTTTTCCCTCCAGCTGAGCAACATATAAAACATTGGCTTGGTTGGAGTCATCACTGTCTAAAACTGGAGCGCCCCAGCCTAAAAATTCCAGGGCAGTAAACGGGGGGGAGAGATTTTTTGTTGTGAAATAATGCAAGTTTCACCCGTTCTCAATAACAGTCCTCTGTTAAGCACTTCAGCAAGAGAGATGTAGGCATGTCTGGCTGTTAGAGCTATAGAAAGTAAGAAAAGTTTAGAGCAAAGTTAGGCAAAAGAAGAGGAGCATTAAGAAGTGCAGGTAAACGTAGGGTTTGTTAGCATACTTGAGAGTGGGTAAGCCTTGTTACTGTGAGGATAATGGCAATAGATTGCTGTTCGAGTGAGCAAGAGGTTTCTCTGATTCAGAGGGGCATGAGGAGGTGGGAGCTGGACGTGTGCTGGGATTTCTTTTCCTGCCACTCTCATTTCAGCTGCAGTTTTGTAATTCTCACAGGGAAATCTGGGAAAGCAGCATTGGGAAACGCTGGTGATATTGAAAGTTCAGTCAATTTGGGGTGACATTTGACATCGCCATTTTTTCCTTCTGGTGAGATTCCATTAACTTTGCTTACTTTGTTGGCAATCACTAGGAACGCTATATAGTTTTTAATTGCAATATGGGAACCTCTACCAGGATGACTTAAGGGCAAAACAGCTGCACCCAGTTTGTTCTTCCTCCTCTTCCTGAGTTTAAATAAAATGTGGTCTTATCTGCATATGCACCCAGAAGGCTGGATGGTTATTTAAGCCCCGCTTAGGGAACATATTTAAGAATATGCCTAATTTTAAGCATGTGCTTAAATCAATGCGACTTAAGCAAATGCTTGAAGTCAGGCATGTGGTTGAGGTGTTATCCTGAATGTGGGTCCTAATCCTTAAACAATAGCAAAGCCCAGAGGAAAGGGCAAGCTATCTGGGTTCCATTCTTGGCTCTTTTGTTGGTTGTGTTATAGTCTATAAAATAAGGATCATTATTCTTATCCCTCTTTGTGAGGCACATTGAAAATTATCGGGGAAAAGCACTCTGAATACTGTTATTATTGGCTATACTTCTTGAGACTGAAAAAATTTAGAGACAGACATTCTCAGTGGATTTCTGGTTCTTCCTCCTTTCACTCTGGCAGGAAATACCATGAGAATGGAAAGAAAGATGCGTACCCATGATCGCAAATAATCTTAATCTCCTTCTTTGCGCTGCCGCTGTAAATAATTAGATATCGCTACACCATTGTTTCTGGAAGTTCCCGCAGAGTATGAGACGTACTGTGGTTCAGATGTACCTGCTGCAGATATCCCAAGCCAGCTGAAAACTGTGTTGGGAGATAATAATACAATGGAGAGAGTGTGTGTGTGTGTGTGTGTGTGTGTGTGTGAATCTTTGGGGGAGGAGGGCAGGCTGCGTGTCCTACATTATTCGTAGAGCTGCGCTGAAGGCAGTAGAGAGGCACATATTTGTAGAAGTTTAAAAGCTTGTAGAAGTCTAAAAGCTTGCTTTAAAAGAGCATTCTGGTCAGAGACACTGAAGGGGCAGCATGTGAAGAAGAGTGATCCTTAGTCCCACACAGCCTTATGAAACGCTGCTCCTATCAGCAAGGTGTTTCAGGACCAGGTTCTGCGGTGCTCCCATATGCAGGGCTGCCTTACTGTTTGGCTGGAAAAGCTTGAGGCAGCAAAGAATCTATTATTGATGATAATTCAGAGTTCCTCGCATTCCCACTACCTTAAGTCAGAGCTCATTCTCCAGCTTCCATGTGAAGGGCCTGGAGCCAAGGCCATGAGCCTGTGTATATGTGTTCAGGACAGTTAATATTTATGATGCATCTTACTGGGAAAATTAGTATAAAGCTGTGTTCCAACAGTACATTTATCCCATGACCTAGTTTTATGAATAACGTGCTGAAACACGGCCTGCTTGATTTAAACCTTTGTCACCCATTCTGATGGATACAGTGCCTGGCTTAGGCTTATGCAATACAAGCTAGGATTTGTGCAAAAATGTGATGTGTATTAGTGCAAGGTAAACAGATGGTAATGCTTTTGTTAATACCAAGCACATACAGAGATATTTATCAAAGGACCACATGTAAGGTCCACAGTTCTTGGCAGAGATCCCTACGCTGTTACATCAGCTAATAAGAATAACCATTTTATTGCATTACATAGAGTTTTTGCAGGGTTGCTTTAGACTGCGCAGGCGGCTGCAAAACTTGCCACAGCTCAGAGGCTGACTCTGAATAGCGTTGAGCATCTATAATACCCAGTTGGGTTTTGTTGTTATTTTTATTTTATTGCTACGGCTCTCGGCATTTCTCCAGATCAACCCCCTCCCAGGGAATTCCACTGCCGCTTAGCAGCTCTGAAATATGTATACGAGAGCCAGGCAGTGAATGCACTGAAATGTCAGAGTGCAGGTACAAGAAATGGTTAGTGAGAGATTTCAAAGGGGGAGAGAATGAGCTGTAAAGATTGGAAAGGACCTTTGACACTCCACCAGCCACACAGAAATGCAGGGAACTCGGGAGAAGGCAGCAGTTGTTTTTAAAGAAGTGTGGCTAAACACAATTTATGCCAAAGAATGTTGCGTCTGAAAACTACAAAGCTGGTTTAGGTTGGCAGAGTTTCCTCATCTGATTTATACTCTTCTTCCATCACCATCAGCAGCTGAGATTACTTGTACCACATACTGGGGAGCCTCTGTCCTTAGGACATGGCAATGAACTGGGGGCAGGGCTAGTAACTCTGTTTCTACAAAGGAGAAAATGAAGTTTTCATTACTACAGCCAACCAACAATGAGAATTTTTACTATTCATCTCATCAAAAGGAAATTACTTCTCTGAAGATAGCTGGTACCATTTTGAAAGCCGTTCCACAAGGCTTACCCTTGATTGTGGAGCCACCTAAAGAAGCCCAAGCGCTGACTCCAAAGCATTCTCCTCTCCCCTCAGCTGTCCCAGCACAAGTGTTTGTGGGGACATGCTGTAGGTTGGACCCCAGAGGCAGCAGTTCAGTGAACACAAGCACACACCAGTGCGGGTGCTGCTGAAGGAGCCATCCTTTCCGTCCCCGGGGCCAGATCCACTATGCCCACCCTGCAGCACTTTGTTTCTCTTGACAGCAGAGGATGACTGGTTCCTTTGCTGCACAGTGAACCATTTCGGAGGACCAGTTTGGCTGAAAATTGAGAAATGTTGATCTTTTTTTTTTCTTGCCAGGTCCATTTTCAGCCAAATCAGTTTCCTAATATATTTTACCTCAAGGCTGAGCACTTCTTCGGGCCAGGATGAAGAAATGCTGCTCAGGAGTAGGAAGGAGCAGGTGAGAAAGAACAGAAGGATTTCTTTCAGGTGGCAGTGCTGGGCCACATTGACCTGAAGTGTTTCTTGAGATGACAATATGAATTGACCAACAGTAAGAAGAATCTGGATAAAAAGAGGAAAGGAATGTTCTTAACCCAAACTGTTTCAGTGATGCTGTTTACAGCAGGGTCTTCAGTAAGGACATCATTTCAGTAAGGCGCTGACATATCTGAGGGCCACTAAAGTGTCACAGATGCCAGGACCTAATTTGCTGTGGAGACACGGGTCTGTGGCACCACATCCCAAGGGTCATGTTTCTGATAGCAGGGAGGCCTGCAGTTCCCAAAGCTGTGTGCTTTTGAAACCACGTAAGACAGTGAAGGTAGTGTGGGTACCATGGAGCTACTCCTGTGGCATTCTGTGACCTAAAGTTCTGCACTGAGAAATGTGGACAAGTGCCTGATGGAGGACAGCCCTACCTCAGGTATCAGCTCCCATTGACCTCAGTTCTTAAGCACATAATATATTATCTTTCCTGGACATGCTTCCCTGAACTACAGCATGCACTTAGTTGAAAAATGAGAGGGGAGTGTGTGACTGTGGACACTTTGGTCAAAAGATCTGCTTTTTCACAGAATTCTCAGCACTGGACAAGACTCAGATCCTCATTTAGTAGTGCCCTATTCCATAGCACTGAAGTTATTAGGATCCTCACAGGTTAAAGCATTACTAAAAGATAAGCAAGAGGATGACCGTCTGGCCGATGTTTATACAACACTACTTCTGTCACTAGGACAGTTTCAGGCCAGACTGTCAGCTCCTTCCTCCTTGGAGAGTGGCTATGAGCAGATGTAGTTGCAGTGGCTTCATAGTTCTGATCATGAATTTTCATCAGAAAGGTAAGATTCTCATGATCTGGACTTTACTTGTTTATTATTATTTATATAAATGCCTTCCTGTCATTGTAAAGATAATTTAGTTAACTCTTTCAAAAACTGGTTTGCATCTTGACTTTAATTCTGTGTGTAATTAGATAAGAGCTGGAGATGAAGGAAGCCCTTTGCAGTGACTTAGGTTAGCCCACTTCATGGTACCACTCATGCACATGCTTCATTTTAAGACCTAAATATCTTTGATTTTAGAACAGTGATGTTACTCTGAAGCACATAACGTTTAATTCGCTGTGTTACTTTCATCTCTACCACAACCATCTCCCTGTGAATTTTATGGCCCAGATTTTCTAAAGGTAAAATCCCCAAATCTGGCCAGTGATCCCTGGGTCAGCTCCCAGGAATTGTGAGCAGGAGAAATGCAGCAGCGGAGTGTCCACACCCTTCATTCAAGCCCTTTGCCCACATATCTGCAGCCAAGCTATTAAACCAGTCGCCTTCTCGGTCTGAGGGTTTCTCTATTGTAAACATTCCGCTCCGTTTTCTTCTGTATTGTGGCAAATGTCAGAATTCAAAGGACTGTCATCAGCTGACACAAGGACCAGTGCCCCTTCCCAGAGACAAACCATGCCACAGTAGCTTTCCTAAGACTGTCGCTCTACTCCACTCCTCTTGGCCAACCGCCACCCTAGAGTTTCAATAGCTCAATATTCTTCCTTCTGCTGGATTTTAGCCTCCACATTTTTCTTGTCAGTTTACAGCCATCTTAAAGAGACTCATCTTGGACTTCTAATAGACAGGATTGAAGCAGGGACACAGTGGGTAAAATAGCTCCAGGCTTAGTTGTGGCCAGTCCTCTCATGTGGTGACCAGTTTGGGGTCAAACAGGAGCTAGGAGGCTGGATTCCAAACCGGTCACAACTCAGACCAGTGTGAGCTGATACAGTTTCTGCTAGCTGAGGTTCTGCTTTGGGCAGTTTTGATTTCTAACATTTCTGTTATTATTTTACAAGTATTTCAACTACTTGCCAGTAGGTGAGTCAGTTGCCTTGTCTAATTTTCCTTTTTGCTGATTCTTGTTTCCCTAGACACCTCAATAAATTACCAGAGCTAGGAAAGGGTCCAAACCAGTAGTAGTCTGTGATCATGACGTTTGGGAAAGTTTGGTTTTAAAATTTGAAATTAAGGTTTCTGCTAAAATTGCACCCAACCCAGAACTTCAGAGCAGGGTTTTTTTTTCCCCTCTAAAGACTAGGAATAAAATCTCTGAAGCCTGAGTACACTGTACGTCAGTGAGATGTGGGTTTATCCCCATCCTGACCAATTCCCTCCTGAGTACCTTCTCTTTCCTGCGCAGTTGGGTAAACCTTGAGACCAGGAAGAAACCTGAGGGCTAAGGTGCTCAATAAGACTTACCAAAACTTCTATCAGACCTGGATGCTTTTGAAACTGTTGAACCCCTGTGCTCAGGTCCAATATCTTTTGCAAGAGTGAATCCAGATTTTCAAAACTGAAAGCAAAACTCTTCTTCACCATCTTCAGGGTGTTTACATGGCTTTAATTATTTTCCGTAGCTGCTCAGCTGAATGTTATATAAATACAGTTATGGGTATAGCAGGGTGGCTACACTGAAGCAAGCAGCAGCTGAGGCCACTGGAAAGTCAGTCTCTCCATCTCTGCCGTGTTTCACCTCCTGTCATATCTTCTATTAACAAGAGGAAATTTTCAAAGCACCTAAATCACTTGGAAACAAAAGTTTAACTGTAAATCGGTGAGCTTCAGGCTTCCCAATCAAATAGGCACTCTAAAATGCACATCTGTATTTGATATAATAAGTAATATTCGGATTTGGGAACTGCCTGGTCCGTAATGACCTCCAACAGACTTTGTGATCTGTGTGAGCATTGCGTAAGGAAAACGTTACAGAACTTAGTTCCATATCTAAGAGAAGAATTATTACAATGCCCTATAGCTTAGCAATCTATGTGCTACAACAGTAAATTACAATAAATCTCTCTGAAATAATTGTTTATACAACTGGCATTGCCAGGAGCAGGAGTGGACATGAAATAATAGCATTTTTATTTCAGGACTACACGCATTATCTGATTGATTTGAGACCTGATACTACACCCAGGATGACCAAGATTTTGTTGTGGTTTTTCCAGTTTGCTTGACAAGTTGAAATATGTATTATGATGCCACGTGGAAAATGCAGGCCTTCATTATGCAATCCATTTTCAGATGAATGATCCCATTTGGTCAAAATAGGATCATTTGTGTTTGTAGCAGTTGCAGGATTAGCTTTTCATTTTTACATTAATTAATTTTTACATTAACAGATAAAACTCCACTTGTGGACATGAATTGATATTTTTAAGGCAATTGATAATTATTGCAACTTCATAGCGTGGCATGATGTTTTATTTGGGTTTATTTCCTTAAGGGTGCCACATGCTAGCAGAACTAGGAGATCGAAGGAATAGGATGCTCTTTCTTTGACTCATTCATTTTAGAAACATTTCTTTTGTTAAAAATTAGTCCAGTGGCCTTGGGACAAGGCAAGGGCAGGGAGGGGATTTTATTTTGCTGGGGGCAGAATGTCAAGACTTATGGGCTCTTCTGCTTGAATGAGGTTGAGAAAATGGATTGTTTTGGTGGGGCTGCTCCCTTTACAGGCAGCTCTGAAGGGCACAGAGACCCTTCACCATGAAGATAAATCTCTGATTTACAAACCAGTGCCCATCTGCTTCCTGTGGCAGACAGTGCAAAGAGCTGCACTCGAGGTGCAAGGTGATTACTTCTCCCAAGTGGACGCTTCATTAGTGTCACATTCCACATGGCTCTCACGTAAAAGTAAATAAATAAATAACTAGATAAATAGATAGGTAAATAAATAAATAAATCCTGTAGTCAGAAAGCCAAAATTAGCTTCTCCTTAAAGCCTGAAAAGGCAAAGAGATTAAAAACTATGTGGGTCACAGTAACCCTCTCAAAATGAAGTGACTGATACTGAATGCTGAGAATGAACTTTCTTTCCCCATTTCCAGGCCAAAAAAAAAAAGAGAAAAGGTCCCTCTAGAGTCTGGTTTTAAGTGGACTCTGCAGTGGCTCTGATTCCAGGTCCAAGGCCATCTATTTTGAACTGCCTCAATCATGCTAAGGAAAACCTTCGTTAGATTTTAGCGCAAAACTAAATGAATGATGAAATCCAACTGAGCCAGGTAAAACTTGGGTGGGGGGAAGAGTGTTGTGGCAGAAAAAAAGAGAGAAAGAGTAGGAGTAGTGAGCAAAGGAAAATCAGTATGTTTCTAGGAAGCACATAGGAGCTTCATGCATAAGAGCAATATAGTCCAATGCACCATCAAACAGCCCTCTCTGTAAACTGATGTGAGGGTAGGGTTGCCAGTGGGTAATAAACTAGGTACCCAAGCAGATAAAACTGTCTCGGAACTTAGGAAGAGGATGCAGTGACATTTATTACACAGGGATCTGGTACCATTTCTGCCCCTTTGCTGGTGGTTAAATACCTGTTTAGAATAACCTAATAACTAAAAAGTTGCTTTTAATAGAATTTTTGTGCCAGGATAATGCTAGTAAAATCTAAATATATATGTTTTATGGGTACAGCTGTGCAAATACATTTTCTGTACGAACCACAAGTGGAGAAAGAGGGAGAGGAAGGAACTGGGAGGGGGGCAGGGAGTGAAACCCGCTTACAAGCAAGAAACAGAGAGGAAATGCATTTCAGACTGAATGAGACATCTCATTTGAGAGATTACATTTGCCCTTTTAAAAATGAAATATAACTGAAGATCCAAGCGAAACTTTCATACCAAATGAAAATCAGAAGTGTTTAGTCTCGAAAAACAGGGAGATAAATAATCTAAGTTTTCAAAATAAAAACAGTGTTTGAAAGAAATTCAGCACAAAAAAAACCTTAACCCTTTTGGCTATGAAGATACACATATGATTAAAAACGTATTTGACTGAATTTTTACGCAGACACTTTTCTCATGCAGGCATTTAATTGACTGAGCAGCATTCTGGAATGTAGGTGTCAGAATTTAGAGACTGGGGCTTTGGTCAATATATAAACACATTATTGTATTTCCTCTTCAGTCTGGTCTTCATGCAGTCTATAGCTTGGTGTAATCATTTTGGATCCCAATAAGGTATTTTTTTAACTCTGTTTTTTTTTCTTTACCTGGAATAGTGATATTGATATTTGTGTGATTGTTATGAAATTACAAACTTGCAGGAATACATTTTATCTCTTCCCTTTCTGTATGGGATAAGCCAAATACACCAATATAGCTAATGGTGAGAATTAGGTGGGTAGAGAGTCCTAAATGCTGAATTTGTGTAAAACCTTGTGTATGAGTTCTGGGTGTATGAGCTATTGCCTTCCCAGCCAGTACCTCTGCATATAAGATGTGTAAGTGATTACAAACAGTCCCTTGATACCTTTATTGAATGGTCTGCACTCTGCTGCTTCTCTCCAATCCCTGATGTGATTCTGTGATAGGCACCTAAAAATAGTCACACCGTGCACAAATCTCCAGAATGAGCACAGTAATCCTAGACTGCAATATAGTAATACCTCCCACAACAACCAGGTTGACAAATTGTTTCCCAAAATCTCCTTGACACACACACATGGGGGAGCGTGATGGGCAAACGTAGTGTTTCAATGAAAACCAAAACAAAAATTGGAAAAGAAAGACAAAAAAAATGGCTTGTGGGGTTTTTCTGCTTGTTTTTCCTCCTTCTAATTCTTAAAATTGGAAGGTTAATTTTCAATGGGAAAAAAAAAATGTGGCAATTTGCCCCAATAAAGAGTCCTTTGAGCTTTGCCTAATGCTTGGGCAGCAAGCCTCCCAGGAATGTCAGGGGATGGAGCAGAGCAGCAGCATTCTTCTGGCTGCCCGGCAGTGCGGAACCAGCGGCGCAGTCCGAGGGCTGACTTACTCCACTCCTGGCACTGCTGTCAGTCAGATCCGATGTGAAACCCGGGGCTGAGTCACGGAACACACGTTGCCTCTTTTTTCCCTTAGACTTGAAAGTCACAGCCAAATGGCTTTGGACTTGTGTCCTCACCGTCCCAAAGTCCTGTTTGAAACGTCGGTGTTCACCCAGGCCCAGTTTCTGTCCATGCATTTCTGTCCTCTTTCCCAGCTTCTGCCCTTTATGCCCGAGGCGATTTATAATCCGAGTGGAAGATAAAATTATTTGGTCTGAAAGATTCTGCGCAGACAGAAAAATGCCATTGTTTTAGTAAAGGGTGTCTGAAGCCACCTTTTATAAGGTTTATAAAGGTGGTTTATAAGAACACGCTGGCGGCATTAGGGAGAAACGATCACTTTAAATTTAAAACATGCTCTCCTTCATTACAGAAATGTATTCTGCCTTTTATTTTTTTGGCCTTTCCTTCTCTTCCTCCCCCCCCCTCCCCATCCTGCCGCCTCCAGTTCGTTTAAACAGAGATGCCATTCCTTTCTCCATCTGAGTTAAATACCACAGTATCCTTTTCGGCAGGCTTCTAAGCTAAATCTAATCAAGCTGTGTCACAGCTCTGTCAGGCAGGTTGCTCTTTCTTTGGCCTTGAATAATTGGAAGAATGTTGGCACTTGTGCCTGGGCCATGAGAACGTGACCCGAGTTGATATTTAATCTACTTCAGTGCTAGGCTGCACTAGGGCTGGGGCCTAAGCCAGGCCTGGGGAGCGGTGTGTTAGCCATCAGCAGCACTCATTTTACCTTGAAATGGATTCCATTTGATGTATCATTACACCGCTGCAGGAGAATGCTTTAATGAGACAGATACATGCGCTGGAAAGGATTAAATTGTTGTCCTTTTAAACTCTTTTTTTTTTTTTTTCCTTTTGCTTTGCTAGCCTAATAGCTACAAGGTGCTGGGAAGTACCTGGGAAAGGCAAAAAGGTTACAGAGACGGCCGAAAATAGCAAAAAAAAGTGAGGGTCTGTCATCTTGGGATCTGCAAGCAGGCTGCAAGAATTGCAAATACCTAGTCCACCCTCCTCATACTCAAACACCAAAATTATAGTTCCGTTTTCACCTCTTTTCAGGGAAAGTGGGTGCCACAAGGGAATTCCGTGGCTTCATGTATTTGTTACTTCGAAGCAGCCCTCTGTGCACACGTAAAACGTTCGCCATCACTTTGAGAGAAAAGGTTTCATTCCACTTCTCGCCGGAGCCCTCAGGAAAGAGGAAATTCCTTTCGGATCCAGGGGTTGTTCCTGCTGAGCAATCTGAAGTCACAATGTATTTCAATAGTTTTCCTAACACTTTCATGCAGATTTCGGTGCCAGCTTGTGAGGTAGGGGGTGGCAGAGAAAAAAGCCACAGGCCGGAGGAAAATAACAATTAAAACCTTTTCCAGAGAGAAGTGTAAACCGCCTTTTTCTTGACTTACAAGAAAGTCTTCTTGCTGAGGCTGAGGTGTTTGAAAGTGCCCTATGCTCAGGTCACACACACACACACAGGCAACTATTTGAACTTTGCCAAACAGGGGGATGGGTGGGTGGAAACACACACACAATTTGCCAAAGAGCCCGAGGCAACATTTAATTTGCATAAAAAGAAGGTGATTTCAATGACCCTTAATCTCAGATAATGAGATGTGTCCATGTAGACACAAACAGCTGCCACACCAGCAATTTCTACAGGAAATCTTAGGCCCAGAACTTCATTTTTTGACCCTCTGCATTTTGGGATGGGTTGTCCCCAATGCTGTAGAACAACGCTTAGGGCCGAGCGGCAGCATCTATCCGTCCCTCTGCCCCGTCTAAGGGATGGGAAGGGTGAGAGAAAGGAGCTTTGTTGTGGAGTGAAGTTGTGAGACACTAATCAGGTGTGTTACTGATTAACTCAGCCTCCTCTGGAATGTCAATGACTTCTTTTCTTCCAGGCTACAGTATTAAGGGATGGAGTGTTTGTCCCTTTCACATGGACTCCCCCAGTCCAATTTCCACTTACACTGTTAGCAGAGGCCAGCACCTGCTTTTAAGTCATTCTAGCCCCTGAGATGCCCTGTGCCTTTTACATTTTACCGTATGAGAGGCCTGATAAAAGCAAAGTGCTGTTTGAAAATATGTTAACTCAAATTTTTCCCTTATGCTGTGATAAATCATTCCATAGTCTTGAGAACAATCTCCTCAAACCTTCCACATCAAGCTAAGGGTAATGCTACCCTTTGAAGACAGCTAATAAAACAGCCTTCTAAATTTGTGTTTGTATTCCATAAAAGATCCTGGATGCATGAGCAAAGGTAATGCCAAGAGTCTTTTTATGCATCTTTTTGTGTACAAAATGATTGGATAAAAATGAAAAACTTTCCGTAGAACAGACAAGAATACTCACAGTTGCCCATTATCCACTGTTTCTTCTCTCTGTTTATTTTGACTATGAACCCTCATGCGACTAGAAAGTCCATTCCTCACAGAGAATGTTTTCTCACAAGTAGGACAACAATGTCAGACTGACCTAAAGGAGGTTGTTCTCTTTTACACTTCCTTTGAGGTTTCTTTTTTCCTTGAATGAGACTTGTTTCAAATGAAGTGAGGCCATCAGAGACCATCTTCTGTCACTGTTAAGCGACAGCTACCACACTGTTGTGTTAGTGGACATTCTGATCTTGTTTAAGATCAGCTTCAAGCAGTCCCTTTACCTCATCAGCTGACCGTCGATGAAAGTGTTTATTTTCAGCATGGATTGTTTCCTAGAGTACTTTGATATCCCAGATTTTTGGATAGGTGATCAGCCCACCTCTCCCACACCATGACAGTTGTTGTCTTCTTGTTTGAAATAACTGTGATTCCTTTTTATTAAATCCTGGATTACAAACTCCCCTGCAAAACTACTGTTTCTTTCTGGTATTGAAATCAAATGTTTTAGGCCAAACTTTCAAGGACATAAACAAGCCAGAAACCAGAATATTTGTAAGAGAGGATGTTCCTGAGGCCAGTTATGGCTACAAATGCAAACAAACAAACTCTCCCCCAAATGTTAGACAAATGATCACCTTTCTGACCTCTGTCAGATCGCCAGGTCTTTCCAGGGATTTCAGTGAGAATAACAGAAAGAGAAGGGGTGCAGGACCAGAGGCTTCTGCTGCCTCATCTTTTTTCCTACACCTTGTGCATAACCTTAGGCACCTCTTTCTTATAAAATGTCTCTCAGATAAATAACTAAAGGAAAGTCTATTCTCTCTTTGTGATCCATCCATGCTCAAATCAAAGTCACGAATGTTTATCATTTAAATTTATTGCATGCATTGGTTACAAACAGAAAACTAGGACTCATCTTGTTAGCTGCTAATATAAGGCATTATTTAATAACTTTCTAATTAACTGCGGTGTTATGTAGCAATCTTGTGTTACCTTATTAGAGCATGACAAAATAGTTTATCTGGTGGCTACTCAACCTGGCAAACATGGTGCCTGAACAATTTCCACTTAGGGTTTGCTGGATTCCTTTTGTTGGCCCTTTGTAGAAGATTAAATCAGGGACAAGCGAGGTATCATGCAAACTGCCAAAATAATGCCTTGCTGGTGGCTGTTACCCAAGCCACAGATCTTGCTGACACTTACATTCTTTTTCATTATTATTTAAATGCAATAAAACTCTTTTTTCTGAAAAAAAAAAAAAAAAAAAAAGAAAAAAGTGCTTTCACTGTGCAGTTCAGAGCTGCTCTAACTTTTCTTTTCCTGTTGGACATGGAAATATCTGGCCTGTGTTTGGAACTTGGGTCCAAAGTTCTGAACACTTCTGGTAAATAGAACCCATCAGAGACTCACTGAACTAAAAGCAACTGGATTTAAAAGGCAATTAAGATAACTTCAAGCATTTTCTCTCATTCTGATGACTAGGCATGAATTCCAGTACCAAGTTTGCAAAATAGTTCATTAGTGCCTGCTAATGTTAATAGACATGATGATTCTATCCCTATCTTTTCATATGAGCAAGCTCACACACAGTGGAATAATTTGCCTTTGAAACCCCACTTAGTCTTCTCTCTCCCTCTCTTTTTTGTTACTATCTTCTTTGCTCTTTCCCACTGTGGAGGACTTTTAAATATTTACTGTGGTTGGATAACCAACCACTTTCTTAATGTGGAAATACTCTTTTTAGTTGCAAATGCTCCTTTTATCATGCACAACATTCTTGTCTTTTTTATTGTTACAGACTCATTGCAATTAAAGAAGCAAAAGGCTTCTGAGGTCATCTCGGCATATTCATGCCAGTGCAGGATTGTTCTCTGCAAAACGCTTGATCACTGTCTGGTTGTGAAAGGTCCATGTGATCGAGTGTCTTTGGGTGGTTACTCCTCCCAAATTCTTCCCAATTATATATCTAGATTCTTAGAAAATTCTTTCCAACTGCATCTGGCTTAAAGAGCCCTTTTCTGTTTTGTCTTTCCTCTTATCACTTCCTTTGTCATGGCCATACCTTCCTTGCAGCAGCTACAAACTGTGCCCCCTGAAGTAAACTCATCTGGGCCCACACAAAGTCTTTGCTGAAATCACCTCTGAAGGGTCATACTCAGAATATGGAGCCCTTCCTGCAAAAGGCAGAGCTCACACCCCTGAAGTCCTTCAGAAGCAGCCTGGCCCCTGGCCATACAGACTTCTGCTGGGCACCTCAGGGTCAGTCCCCGTGCCCTCTCTCCATCTGAGCTTTAATCTTAATAGAGGGGAAAGTGGTGATCATAAGGATCCCAGGTTAACCCTTATTAACCTCAAAAGTGCCTATTTTCTAGAGACACTGTGTCTAGAAACACACTTTTTATTTAAAAATCCCCACTAACCTAAAATCCTGCTCCTGCACCGTGCAGGTCCATATCTCCTGGCAATCTTGAGCAGCTCAAAGCCTGGTTCGAGCTCAGGTGTTAGAAAAACTCGGAAAAGAGTTCACCCACCTTCGCTCTCTAACAGCGGTGATCTCACATGCATTATAACACCATCAAATTCCCTGAAGAAGTAGTGGTGGCCACTGCCACCTTCAAAAATTCAGCCACAGAGGAGCCTCCCTGCTGCATCACAGGTGGTGGTTAAAAGACTTCCAGGAGGGAGCTGCAGTGGGAACCCCAATCTCCACTGAGAACTAACAGGGAGGTTGAATTATAGACCTGGGAAACCATTTTAAGTTAATGATGGACCATGACCCAGGCACTCATTAAATTAAATGGTGAACAATATTATCAGGGTAGGATGCCAGCTTCTCCTGGTACATTTCAGTGTACCACTGCTCACATGAGAAACGTTCAATGGAGGCAACCCTCACATGACATTTCCAAGAGCAAAGATGACCAAGATGGAAGGAGGTGATGGGGTCTCTGGAAGGACTGAGACGGCTGCACTTAAAGCAAGGCAATTTTCAGGGGAATGCCTGTTTCGCTCCCTCCTTTTCCTGCCAGCAGGAGCACACAAGCAGAACATCTGGGAGGCTCTTTACTGCATTTCATTCTCTAGTATACAGAAACTCAGAAGGGACACCAGAAATGTCAGCTCTCAGTGGCCAGAAGGGAGCCAGGAGTATGAGACTGAATGTGAAGGCAAAGGGACTGTTTGGGAAGACTGGGTTAGCAGGGGGCTGGACAACCAAAGCCACAACAGCCCTGGGAAATCCATGACATGGGACATGCAGGGGGTCCATGACCATTGATCTCTGTATAGAGAAGGTCAGGGTTCAGCTTCTTCCTTTGCCTCAGGGGACTCAAGACTCATGTCCCACCTCCCAGGAGAGCTCTCTGGCCAATGAGCAACACACTGGTTTGGGTGAGGATGCTCTCCATCCATCCTGTCCAAGCTGTGCCACTAAGCAGAAAGGAATTCATGAAACCAGAGGAAGAATACAAGTGTGTTGGGGTATGCTGCGGGAGTATGGGAGAAGCATGCTGGAGTTAGAGTAGGGTGATAGGAGTGCCTGTCAGTGTTGCTGCTATATTTATGTGAAATAAAATCCTCTGTGCCCTCCCCAGAGCCATTCTTCTTCTCCCTGGTTGTCTGAAGCTCTATCAGTTCAGTGTAGACAAGGTGTGACTATTAATCACTGTCCCATCTCCAGAGATGTTACCACCAGGAGCTTTCATTCTCTAACAAAGTGGAAATCTTCAAAGCCAGATTTAAGGAAAACATTTAAGCATACCAAAAAAAGGGGGGAGGGAAGGGGGGGCGGAGTTAAGAGCGTGAATGTGATGTTTCTGTGGGCAGCTTATTAGCAGAGATTAATGTATCTCTGCTTTCCTGTAATAATTTCAGAATGGAAAAGGTTAATTTTCACCTGCAATCAATCAATGTTAAGGACTCTCCATCAATGTTATCTCTACAAGAAGATGGTATTGGTTAAATTGGAGATTGCCATATGATGAGCTGCTTCATACCAAAATGGCATATACAGTTAAACACTATTTTTAAAACTGTTCTTTCCCAAAAATAATTTGTATCACAGGACTTAAATTTCACTCCTTAATTGGGTAAAATTCTATCTGGCTTTACTGGAATTGCCTGGTAGGATAACAGTGGGCCACCCATAAAATAGTGTTAGTAAATAATATTTCATGGAATCTAAATGTTGGTGGTCCAAGACTTTAATGTAGCTTTAAAATAGGTAAAATATTTCATCTGCAGTTGTTTAAGTGAACATTTTGTTGTGAATCCAGGCAGACACTGTAGGATGCAAGCTTACCCACCTATCTATATCCTTGTTGACCCGCCTAATGCTACATTGGGTATATCCGTAGGAGCCAGAGTTCCTGTCCAGAGTGGTGTAGGTGAGCCCTGGCTGTCACTGGAAAATTGCAGCAAGTGTTGAAGTTCATCCTGAAATGTGCAAAGAATGATCCCAGCTCTAGCGTATTTTCCAACAGAAATATAAACTGCATGTTCATGATGGATGTATGCGCGTGTGTATACATTTACATGAGTGTATGAAAATGAGTGCAAGCACTGTCATTTTCTGTCCACATGTTACTGTCCACTAAGCCACGTGGACAGTAACATAAGTGCCCATGAACATGCAGTGAACACAAAAACACAGCAGAAGAACATGCCTGATGCAGACCAACACACAAATGCTGCAAAACCTCAGGATCCGGGAACTGTTGTAACCTCGGTTCAGCCTATTGGATCTACTGTATTGCTTAGGTATAGCATTTCTCCAAAGGTCTGTGTGTCTCCAGGCCTTTAAAATTTACATTATGAATGTGAACCCTCACACCTTGCAGTACGAGTTTCATAGAGCGGTATTGTCTTCCCACAGGTGGAAATTAGTGCACTTTAATTTGGGCTATTGATTCACCAGGAGATTTAATCACTTCCAAAATCACCTACTAATTACTTCTAAAATTGCCTGTGCATGCCTTGCTTGAGAGGTTCTGCTCTTCCAAACTGCTTGGCTTTGTAACACAACTCTATATGTAAAATTATCCAGTATTGCTCTGCTCATTGACCAAGGGGCTTTGCTGAGGAGAACTTCTCCCCTGAGGGTTGCTGGAGCAAATGCAGACCTCATCATTCCTCTGCTCCTCTTCCCAATGCCCAACACCACAGCAGCCCCAAGCTGCCATGAGCAACCACTGCATGGAAGGTCCTGAGCCACCCCTGGATCAGTCCAAAGCCTTTTTAGTCCCTATGGACGTGTCAGGTTGGAGGCTCTTGAGCCCCAGTAGCCAGTATCACATTGGAGGCCCTTAAGCCCCTACAAGCTGTGGCTGGACAATGCATGTGACATGCTCAGAACCTGCTGAATATCTGTAGCCTTCACCCCTGTATTCCTTGTTGAGTGCAGGGCAGACTCAAATCCCTCAACAGTTTGTAAGGTAGCCAATTCTGGGCAAACTCTCAAGAGCAAGGCAAAAGGCAGTCCTTGATCTCTTAGAATTTAAATCATTTCTTTCAAGTATAGGTTTCTTGAAAGTACTTCTCTGCAAAACATCTAAATATTTGGGGTTTTTTGTTTTCCTCTTATCTTGTTTTGGAAAATGCAAAAGTTTCAACAAAAAAAAACCCCACATAAAACAGCCCGAGGTGAATACATGGAAAATATTGGGTCAAACAATTACAGTTTAATGAAGTAAAAAGTCCAAAAGTCTTGGAGAGAAAATTTTAGGTAAACATGACAGCAATTACTAGTTCCACCTTTGAAGTATTTCCTGACAGTTTTTTTCTCACACACATTAAACTAAAGGAATTAGGCAAAAGATTTAAATCAACTAACACTGGGGCTTTTATTCCAAACTGAGTCTTAGATTTAGTTGTGTGAAATATTTGTCACCAAACATTAGGATTTCACAGTATCTTCTTGCTTTAGGGCATTATTCAGAAGGCTTTTAGGTTTTATCTTTCTTATTGACAGTAAAGTTTACTATACTGTGGGGTGGCAAACAGATTAGGAAAAGCCCGAGCTCTTCCACCAAAGCTGGATGAGGAAGCAGGGCCTGTGCACTCTGTTCTCAAGACTTCAAACACACCAGATTCTTCCCCCATCGTTTTTGCATAATCCAGTGGAATCTGACAAACAAAAGACTCTCAGAAGTCAGATGGCATTTAATTTGAGTAGTAGGTAATCAGTGAAAGAGAGTATCCTGGAGAGAAGGTAATTTGTCTTGAGCTGACAATTTGAGATGGATGTGCTGGGGTTATCTGCAGTGTCAGTTCAGTCAGAGATGAACTGAACTCCATTTCTCTTGCTAGAAGTCTAAATCAACAGAGACCTTGGAGATAATGAGGTATTTAACGGGTTCTCTCCTCTCTCTGCTAGAGATCTCGCATCTTTTCTCATAGAAAGAGCGCTTGAAAGGAAAAGGAAAGGGGAAAAAAGGAAATGACAAAAGGTAAAATAAAGCAGACCTAAAGGGAAATTTACTTAGTAAATTAAGTATAAGAGTCTCATTAATCTAATCTAACTAATGATACATTTCCCCCCTCGATTGGAGTAGATCGACAGAGCCAGATAAACTGTACCATTCTCCTGTCTCTTGGCTCCCTTTTCCAAGCCATGATTCTTGGAGCACTGGAAGACCACAGAGCGCTTGCTGGAGTCCTCAGAGAGGTGTTGGGCCCTTTTTCATAAACTATTACATTTGGGCATCACCTAAAATAACACATCATAGAATGGTCATTTCTCTTTTAGGGTAGAAGCTTGTGATTTTAACTCTGAGTACAATCCAAGTGAATTCTGGTCACTCTGAACGGGACACAATGCCATCTAATTTGAGTTTAAATGTATTTTTATATGCTAATGGAGAGAAAAGAAACAAAAAACTCATTGTAAGAAACTGAACACCCAGAGAAACAGAAAAGCTATGAAAACAAATTGTTAATGGTGTTACTTTAGAAAATATGTGAAATTTATTTATTAAAATGGACTATATTGTTTCATCGACTTGTACTGAGCAATGACATGTACTGGAGGGGACAACAGTCAAATAATGTGAATGTATTAGTTGGTTTATAGAGTATAGGTCTAAATCAAGAGTGGAGCTATCATAACGTGAAGTCTCAAAGAGCTTCCAGCTAAAGGTCATGGCTCAAGAAAAAGAAATATTTAAATATTGTTCAGGAAACCACTAAAATATGCTCTTAACTTCAGAAATTTAAACTTTAAAGCCAATGGCACTGAAACATTTGCTTAGTATTATGCACACACTGAAATATCTGTCTTGAATGCGAACACTGAATAACAAAAGGACGAAAAGAACATAGGGTGGCAGAAAGAAAGAATATTATTAAACAATATTCTTTAAGCAGCATGGCTTTAATTTCTTCTGTAAAATATGCAAGTCTGGCATTCATTTTTCCCTGCCTCTTTGCCCCAGCAACTAGATGAGTAAGAATATTCCTATCGATAATTCCAGACCGTGTCCTGCAGCAGTCTGTTTTGCTTCAGAAAAGCAGTATTCAGGTTTCAAAGTGGATGAAATATCTGCTACTAACAACCCAAACATTTGTTTAGCTCCTTGTGCATCCCCCAATCTTTGCATTTATGCTCTAAAATAATAAATAAAAAAAAAAAAAAAAGAAGTAACTCATGTTTTCCTGATGAGTCACAAATCATTCCATTTCCCTACGAGAGTCTCAGGAAGTTTTCATACATTACAGGCAAACAATTCAAAACAAGACTTCTCATTTTCAGCTGGCCAACACTTTTCAAATTGAGAGTTCTCTTAGAAATGATTTATTGTTATCGGTGCAGTATTTTGCCATTGCGACGTGTTTGAAAGCAAATTTGTGCTATAAATCACGTAAAGAAAATATTCTTTGAGCTCTTGTTGTCAACACACGTTGTGGGGGAAGACAATTTTCTAAACAGAGCTATATTTGACCTCTTGCATTTTTGCCCCATCAGAATTCTCAAGATTTCTCACCATGCTGGGCGGAAAGAGGCATGTTCCCCAGCAGATGTGCCAACAGCTAAGGAAATTTCTGTTCCTTGGAAAATTGGTCCCAGTGCATGAAGCCCAAAGGGCCAGCCTAGGGCAGAGTTTCCCTGGCTGTGGGCTACAATCCCCCCAGGGCCACGAAAGAGTTCAAAGGGGGCTCTGAAGTGTTAGAAAAAACACAGTGGTGGTCAGCAGCTGCTGACTTTTTCCTGGCTGGAAAAGTGAGGCTGTGGTTTCACGAGATTAAGTCTTCAGCACCAATTCTGCCTTCTGGTATTCCCTTTCCAGTCTTTCCCTACTGCTCGTTTCATCTTCCCTCCTGCAGCGCCCGGGCCCCTCGCTTCTCCTGGCGGATTGGTTTGCGGCTCCGCTGTGAAACGGATCAGGAATTTGATCCAATTTGGAGGAAGACACACAAAAAAAACCCTAAGTGTTTCTCTGCCAGGCTATTTTTAAGCTGGACTTATTCCCTGCTCCAGTTCATCGCACAGATGCATCCACAGCCGTACTGGTGTAGCTGAGGGAGTGGTGTGTTGCAAAACACTGGAGAAAGGGATGGGGAACAGGAGCACACCATTCTGGCAGTGCCGCTGGAGGGCTGTGCCGGCAAAACCACAGCCACAAGAGGAGCTTTAATTACTGGTGGCAAGAGGTTGTGCTCTCTAGGGAACAACGAATTGCTTTTCAGTGCCTTAATTGCTGGCAGCAGCTCGGTTTCCCCAGAGAAGGGGAGACAAAATTGCCACCAAGTCTTGCTCCCTCCTGCCCCGTGGGGCACGAACAGCCAATTCAGGTGGCTGCATGAGAACAATTATTGCAAAAAGGGCCCACCTTTTTCAAATGTTTGAAATGTCCTACCGGCCTTTGAATCCCAACACGATTTGTACCTCTGGTAGCTTATGACAAATCCAGCCCACTCTGATGGTGAACAGTATCAGAAGTGGAAGATCTCAGAAGGAAATTATTTGTCCTGTGGAGGACAGACATGCTCTTGTATCACCTACCACTGACTATAATAACTTTATGTTTGATTCAGGGAAGCCACTTCACATTCAGAACCAACTGATCCTGGTCTTTCCCATTCCCATTTTGAGTTTCAGCAAAAAAAGCCTTGGTTTGGGTTGTCAACAAGTGGTATAAATAACTTCAAGATGTTGTTACAACACACTTGCTGATCTTCATGGAGGGACTCAATGTAAACAGCACAGAGCGGGAGAACCTGGGGCATGGTCTTCTCTTGCAGTACTTTAGGTGTCAGTGTCAAAGAAGAAGTGACACATAAAAGCAAATGTTAGATGGCCCTAGCTCAACTGACACCATACCTGCCTCATAGGAAACTTTAGCAGAGAAATTCATCCTCTAGGTCAACCCAGCTTCTTTTGTACTCACGGAAAAAAATACAGAGATACCTTTTTGGTGGGGGGAAAAAGCAAGCTCTATGTCAGTTGTGACTGTCACTGTTCTATTTTTTGCTGCTTGAATTTGAGCACACATTTTAGATCACAGCAGATAGTCAAGATTCATTTCATTGTAATAGCGAGGGAAGTGAGAAAAAGTTCAGCCCCTAAAACAAAGGGCTGCGATTTTCAAGTATCAAAATTACCTAGGAACTTTCCTGAAATCAATTGGATTTATTGCCTAAGTGTGCTAAGTTCATACTTTCCTAAGTTATGTATAAATCCCTTTGGAAAGTAGAATTTGGGTTCCTACGTCATTTATATGCCTTTGAAAATTTACCAGAAGCCTGTTTATAGACCAGAGTTAAGAAGCCCATGACTCTGAGCATCACACTGGTTTTAAAGTGAGACGTTATATGGAATCTAAACGCCAACTTTATCATCCACGTGCAGCCAGAATAAAGATAGACAACTGTCTCCAAGGAGTGGTAACCTTGCCCCGTCGCCTTGCTCAAAGACTCTGCAAGATCACAGTTTCCATTTCACATGGAACCTTTTTGTCTGTTGAAGAACCCTATTTCTGCCACATTTGTAGGTCAGAAACCATTCAAACTGGTTTTACACCACATGCTACAAAGCCAAGCTTTCCTCTGTGATCTGAGGAGTGTAGGTGTACACCCGAGTGTAGGTGTTCAAGGCTCAGATTTTAATGTTGTTCATAAGAAACTAACAGGAAGTTTGCAAAGTTTGAATCCTGATTTGGATTCCAGTTTCAAAAAAACAAACAAAAAAACAACCCCACAACTGTCAAATTTACAATTTACTAGGCTTAAACCCAAGGCTCGAGTTTAAAATCTAGGTTCACAAAAACCACTACTATGGATGATGCTGCCGGCTCTGCCAACATGGACACACACACAGCTCAGTGGACGGTCTTTAACCGCCACCATTAATCACTCCGACTTTACAAATGCTGTTACCAAAACATGTCAACAGTATGAGCCACATCACTTAAGCGATGCTGACGTTGTTTTCCTCCTCTTTTAGCAAAATAATAAACACTTATTTACCACGAACAAAGTATGAATGGTGTGAACTTTTTAAGACCTTGTCCCATAGAGGGGTTGTGCTCTATTTTCATTTTAATTGATCCACTCCAGCCAGTCCCAAAATTCAAAACTCATGGATCAAGACTGTCTAGAATTAGGGGCTTTGGCTTACAAAATTAATATTTTTTAAAACGAACGGATGCTGGGATTTCTTCTCATTTCAGAGTCTTTCAGTGAATGTGGACCAGCATGGCATGTTTTTTATGGCAGCACTGAGGGTCAATAGTTCCTTTTTAACTGTGAATGAAAGCCGAGATTCTTAGAAAATCTTGTATTTTTTATATATTTGTTGGGTTTCATGTTGACATGTTTCCACCTACATATGGAACAGGAATTATCTGTGTGAGCAGCTGTACATATAGATGGTCCCTGTCCCAAAGAGGTTACAAGCTAAGCTCAAGCTGAGAAGTGTTTATATATAAACAAGAAAGCTGTTTCAAGGAGTTAGTGTGAGGTAAAGTTACATTTCTTCTTTACGAGCTTATTTGTGAGCACTGTTTCTTAGAAAGGGTGGAAGAAGGATAACTGAGTGGTTTTACAGATATTTATGGGAAAAACATAAAGACAAACGTTCCTCTTTGCAGGTTTGTCTTCTTGGTGAGGGATGACGGCATCCCTGAGCAATTAGTGGAAGAAGATGACATCTTGACAGAGCTCATAGAGGTGGAGGGTGGAGGCATAAGGTGTCATAAGGCGTGAGAGATGGTTGAAGATGCTGCTGAATTTGCAGGTCTCTGTAATGGATAGCATAAGGGTGAGAAAAAGGAAGGGGATTGCAAGAGAAAGCACACAACACCGCTTAAACCTGGTGAGCTTACATTTATAGCTAGATTATTCATGAGGTAAATCACAGAAGCATGCTATAACTTTTGGCCGGGAGATGCATTTTCACAGTATCTCTCTATTCAGATATCAGTCCTTATGATAAGCAATTTTAAGGAGAGAAAAGAGTACAGAAACTAGAAGGGACATGGAGGTGGGAATTCCAGTGCTACAAGAGAAAATGTCCCAGGTTAAAAAGAAAAAATCTGATAGCAGTGAGGTGAACCAAAAGGACAAACAGAAGGTCAGGACCAAAGAAACAAAAGATGTAAAGTAAGAGAGTCCTTTTGCCAACCAGCATCACAGCTCGTATCTGGGATATGTGAATCATGTTCTCTAGGGAGGGCATGAAGGATGCAAAAATGTCATCTGCTTCAAGCAGCCCAGGCAGAGGGGTTGTGCAGAAACAGGATTTGAATAGATGTTTCTTGTACAATGATGCAAAGAGCTCTGCTCTTGCCTACCCAGCCCAGCCGCCTCTTAAAAAAAAAAAACAAATTAAAAATAATTAAAAAATAAGAGAGAGACCTAGGATAAGCAAAAGAAGCCCGAATTATGTGACAGCCAGTGCCTCGCTGACAGATACCAGGGCAATGCAGGATGCCTTCTTTTCCAAAATTCTTCACCTCACCTCAGAGGATTATATTTATTTTCTGGGTCACAAACGAGGTATTTCTTTTGACTGTCAACCCTGAGCACATTCTTCGTTGCCTCCTTCACACAGCCTGACCAGAAGGCTAGCTGTTAATGATCTGAGCTATTCCAATTTACACATACCAGTGACTTAAAATTCCTGTACGTACAACTCTTACTGTACTGTATTTCAGGACACTGCAGGCAAACAATCCCATTGTCTCCCATATGTTTCAAACAACAAACATAAAACAGGTGATTAAACTCCATAAACAAACAGGGTTTTCCCAGCAACAAATCAACACCTCTCCACGTCTGGTATTTGTGGAATTTGATAAGCCACCCACTTTGCTCCCTCCCCATTCTTGTTATGTCTGTCCTCAGCCTTCTTCATCTTTTATCCCCACCCTGCTTCACCCAGTCTCCAAAGGCAGGCATTCATTGTTAATTAACTGCTGAAACACTGCAAGCAGCTTGGTTCATGGGATTGAGATGGGAATAGAGCTTTAGTGCTGAGTTTAAACTGTTTTGAAAGGCCTAAAAGGCATTTTTTCTCACTCTGAAAGAGTGAGGGAGGCAGGAAGGAGTAATATGTAGGAGCGAGAGACTTCGGGAATGTAGCTGGAAAACCTCAAACCAGTAAATTAAGACACATGTCTTAATCAGTTTGAATGATAGGGGTTGTTTTTTTTTTAAAAAAAAAAAATCAAAGGTTCTGGTGTTTCTGGTACTTATGTGCTCCCAGATGTAAATACTTCCCTTGTATAATGTTTCTGGGCCAGATAGTGGTCTCAATCAGAGTGGTGTAAATCTGGAATTATTCAGGATTAGTAAACACTGCCTTCATACAGGAGTTGGCATAAGAAATCAGCTGCCTTTTATTGTGCTGGCTTATCAGGAGTACTTAAAATTGCAAGAATGGCCAAAACGGAGAAATTGTTCTTTCAATTCAATTTCACTTTCAGTTGATGTTTGCTAAATATCTTGGCCTGGTACCTCTAGCAGAATGGTACCTTTATGGAATGAAAGGCTTTCATGGAGAAATTACTGTATTCCTTCCACATACAGAAATTTTCATCTTGCTATGCTGTCTTATCTCACAGTCTGTGTTTTCTCTTATGGACAAAATGTAGCCATTAATACGTGTCCAGATTCCACCTCTACCAGCAATAAACTGAATTTGGGATAACTGAAATGCTACCGCTGTCTGATTATTCCTGTTTAAAATGCCCAGTCCCCTGGCACTTGAGTTTGTCCTCACTAATATTGCATGCAGATTCCAGTAAGAAACACTCTTGAGACTTGCAGGCTTCCTATTCCTATTCTGATTGTTGAGGTTATAGCTGCACCCACAGTAACAACATTTGTTCAATATTCCCATTGTATTCTACCTAATTAGAACATGATCTGTAGCTGTCCCCAGAAACCCATATTGTATTCAGCTGATTTAGATCTAATGTAATATTAATAACTCTTCCCTGGAGTATCCTGCAGTGTTGCAAACACATTTAGCCTGTGTTGATCAGAAGTGAAAGCGTTTCATTCCATAAAGAAATTAGGAGCTCTACTGCTGTCAAATTCAGCTGTTAAATGAAGCAGAAACTTAGTTCAAAGGCCAACTCCTGGAAGCATTTTCCTTTGCAACATTTCAAGAAGCAATACTTCCCTTTTGGGATTGTCCAGGAGAACAGGCTTATAAACTAAATGCCATGCCTTTTTAACAATGACAAATATTTTATGTCTAGTGGAGAAAAAAACAAACAAATAATAAAAAAAAAAACGAACAACAAACCCAGAGTGTGTGAATTGGGCAAAGCAAAAGGGAAAAATTTATTTAAGGGGTTTTTGCTGTCCTGGGGGCAGGCTGGCGCTTGGGAAGTCCGATTCTCTCCTATAAGCAACATCCACATGATGAAATGCAGGGACTCCCTTCCTGTTCCATCATGCAGCTTACCCTGGGGGCAGGTATGTTAGTCCTACAAACTCCTGGATACACCCAGGAAGAAGCAAGACATGGAGTGAGAGGGGTTTGCAGGGAGGCCTGGTGTCTTGGCAGGTGGCAGTCGGGGGGCATGGTCTATTCCCAGAGCAGCATGGCTTCCCCCAACCTGTGTTCCCCTGCTGCCTGCTTTTCCTTTGCCCCCTCATCTTCCTTCTTCTCTGATGTAGGTACAGAATATAATACCTACGAGGAGCCGGGCGCTACGGTGATTGTAAATACCAATGGCCAGCGCGGCGATGGAAGCGGTGAAGGATGGGGATTTCTGGCTTCTGTTCCCTTGGAGCCTTGGGTGTTCTGCAGCTCTTCTTTAGATGTGCTAATAAGGAGCGAGATGCTGAACTTGAAGAACCCAGATTTAAATATTTTGACCCACGAGCGCAGATACAGCAGATAGTTGTAGGGATTTATCTGGGAGTCTTTTCTCAGGTGAGGAGCCGGCTCTCCGTAGCCCGGAGGTGTCGTGCGGTTGATCTGCCCACGGCCGCCCCTCGGCTCCGACAGAAGCTCACTTCCTGTCTGCGAGGCAGCAGCGGGCCTTATCGGCACCATCTGAACTGGCATATCTATGCCTTACCCAGACCTTTTCACCAATCACCAGGGTGTCTTTAATCACTCTGAACAGGAAATAGCATGCCGCATTTAAATACTGTATATAATTATCATGGGAAATATAATTAGCAAGCGTAATTAAATGGGCTTGACTGCATATCAGGCTCTTTCTCGATTTTTCACTCAATCCAGCTGTTTCTCACAAGCTCTTCACTTTGAAGACTGGTGGTCTGTGACAGAACCTCTGCACCGAATGAAGAAGGAATTACTTCTCTAAAAGCTATTCATTTAATCTAACTAGGCCAATTTATTTAAATGCAATCATGACATTTTCCAATACAGCTTCTTTCACTTTTTACTTTAGATGCTTCATTTCGGAATGCCCAGACTCATCAAAAATATTCCCATTTGAAGGTTTTACAAAACCCCAAGTACTTAAAGTCACTGATGGCAGGGACTGGGTGTTGATTATGTGCTTGTTTATTGCGTTGCACACTGGAGGCCTGATCCTTGGTTGGATTCTATAAGTTCTACCAGTATATATACATAAATAATAACGTTAAAACAAGCGTGGCTAATTACCAAGTACAATGCTGGTTTATGATGATACTTTTTCTTCTGGATCAGAAAGGAAGAAAGGAAGTATTCTGAATTTTTGGAGAAAATACTCTCTTCCCTACAATAATGACCAGAGGCTCCATAAAGTAGTGATAGTGATATGTCTGTGAGTACGGGTGAGTTGAGAAAATCAGCACAACTATATTTCTATTTTTTAAAGGACCCTTTTTCTTTTGTGCCTGATCTTTGGACTGAGTCACCCAGAGTAGCTGAAGTGGTTGAAGAGTTTGCTGCCACTACAGGAGGCAAATCCATACTTTCCCCTTCCTGTGAGCAGGATGTTCCCATTACACTGGGGCTGGGGCTCAGGCTCATCTACCCCTCATTTAGCTCCCTCTGCCTGCAAAAAAAACCCAAAGTTCTTCTTTTTCTTTCCCCTGGGTTGCCTGAGTGAGCTGAATTTACGGAGGAATGAGATGAGCACTGATGTCAGCAACGGGGGCACACAGATCCGTCCCTGCCACTGCTGGGGTTGGGGGGACAACCCTTTCAGCAGGAGCAGGTGCCTGGACCGGTCTCATTTGATTCCACTTATCTCCGGAGTCATGAGGTGAAGGGAAAGGCTATCTGAAGATCATGGTATGGCATCTCCGCAGTCAGGAATGTTTGAGATGTTCCCATCCACCAGTGCACTTCCCTGAATGACACTAATTCTTAAAGAGAAAGAAAGCCCATGGTAATTTTTTTTCATGGACCATGCCCTTTTTTGACGTACACCTCTATGGTTTTATTACATGGACATAAGGTGGTGGCAGAAAACACATTTGAAAGTTCTTCATTCAAACAGCCACACTGGAGAGTTTGCAGCCCACAGAAAGTGTGCTGGGATTTACCTGCCCATCCACAACTCCGCCAGCGAGCAGAGAATTCTACCTGGTCCAGAGAGAAAAAGCAGCGGTGAAATATTTTGTTCTACAACTTTGTCCAACAAGTAATTCAAGGAAAATGCTATATTCTCACGAACATAGAGTAACCAGGGAAAGAAAGTAGTCTAACAAATAATTAGTTTGGGGCACGTGACTACAGATAAAATGTTGGATTGACTATAATTGTAAGACATGATCACGTTATCATCGACGGTGAATGGGTGAGCTACCAAGTCTAAATCAAGCCAGCTGTCTCAATCTGATTTATATCAGGCCTGAGCACTGAATCACATTTCTATTAACTTTGCTAGACCCTGTGACAGGCAGGTTGGGCTAATGTTATGCCAGTCGTGATCGAGGGTCAAGTTCAATGGTACAGGCAGTACCTGATCCACTGAGAATACTCCCAGTGAAAAAGCAACTTCTCAACTGATGGCGGAACATCTGAGACCATGAGAATGGTCTGCATTTCATGTCACAGCGGTGACGTTTTTTGATCTGGCAGTAGCACCTCTAACACCCAGATTTACTATTATGCCAAGCCTCAGCCTGGTGTCATGTTTAGACCTCAAACCAGAGCACCTGGTTACACTGTGTAGGTCTCAAACCCTGTGGAGCAGGAGCTGACACTGTCGTTTTTGCAGGGAAAAAGTGGTTAAAGTAGGAAGCATCCTTCCACGTGCTCACTGGAGGATCCAGGACTCCGTACTTGTAAACCAACTTCTTCAATCCAACAGGCTGTGCTGGATTCTTTGAGCTTTAACAAAAATTAAATGCTTTATGTCTTACTGAATATATTATGAAGTGGAGAATATGTGGCTGACATAATTACTTAATACCAAAATGCTTAAAGAAGCATTCCAAGGTGATGTGAGTTTAATTTATAGGCAATGTGAAAGGATTTAGCTTATTTCTTCATGACAAAAGCTGCAGACCTTTGCCAATGCCAAGTGTAGGGGAGAGATTCGACTTAAACCCAAGCAGAAAATTCAAAGTTTCTTCTGAATCAAAGATGTCAGAGAGCTTTTCCAATGTGTGACTTAAATCAGTATTTCCTGCAGTCAAGGGAGAGAAGCTGGCCACAGCACTTTACAGATAATTAGCTGCAGAGGACACGACTGATGCTGAGAACCATAAGCCACTTCCAACCAGAGCTGCCTGACTGACCTGATAACCACAGAGCAGCAAACGGCACTCGATATAATTCCGGGCCCTCTAATTTGCCCAGTGTCAAAAATGCCAAACCCCAAATTCCACGGTTTCTTCTCTAAGGATACAGTAGAACTAATCAAAACAGCTATAAATACATTTCCCCTGTATCTGCACATTCCATAAATAGTACAAATATAATTTTATAGCAATAACTGAGACTTGAATAGTGGGATTATCTGCTCGGATTCTACCAGTAGAGTCTGTACTTGGAAAAGATGATGGAGCATAAATCAATTCTTGTTTTTCCAACAAGCCCACGTGCAAGAGGCTGCTTGCTTATTCTTGACCCAGCTGACAGACAGCAGCAGCAAACAAAACTTTTTGAGAGCAGAGATTATCCTGCTTCTACTGAAATCAGTGAGAACGTTGTCACTGCCTTTGAGGGAAGGGTGACAATACCCTCTTTTATATACTTTGAAAGGAACTTGCGCTTTTTTCTACTTTTGTTGAGAAATTATTTCCTATTATTGTTTGTATTTACTGCTTTGCAAGTGGTTGTACCAGGTTAGGTCTTTTCAGGTACCAAGAAACCAGAGAAATTAATTTTATACCAAATTGTGTCCCATGAAACTGCATAAGCATGTGCTGATCGGAAGGAGACAGTAAATCCTGCGTGTCCAAAGAGGGAGTTGATGCCACAGAGCTGCTGGACCTGCCCAAAGGAGTAAAGGAGAGACAGTCATGGCAGAGGGAGCAGCAGATCCTTCATCCCCTTTGGGGAATCCTGGAAATCCCAGTGATTTCTGAGGCTGTGGAGCACCAGCATGTTTCTGTGACCAAAAGGGAATCAGAGCAATGGTCTGGCCATTCACTGACCAGGCATTCGCTCCAGGATGGTGGCTTGTGGAGAAGGAGGACAAGATGTGGAGGAGGTTAGATGTGGAGTGACTTCTCCATTGTGGATTATTTTATGTTAGGATGAGGTACCAGTAGTTTGCTTGGCCAGCTTCCATACTAACGACTTGTTGATTATCCTCTGAAGTCATCCATCCCTTTTCAGTTCGCTTTGGTAGGAGCTGGATAGCTTTTTCTGGCAGTTTATAACATCCATTTTATCTATCTTCTGTCGACGCTTAGTTAGTGCTAAATTGAAGTTGAATAGTTGAGGACAAAATGTGCTGTGTAAGAGGAACTCTGTTTTTTCCACGCGTTAGTGATGAGACCAGCAATCCAGATGCTGGGAGGCTGAGGCTGAGTTTGTGTCCAAGGGCTGGAATGGATGCCATCCATTTCTAAGATGGTCTAAGAGGCCTCTGTATCAAAGGCAAATTAAATTTGAGTGGAGACACTGGACCACAGGTGGAGCTTGCTGAAACAGAGTTTGTTCTAGATGATGGGCAATCGTTCTGTGGGCCACTCTCTGCTTATTTTTATGCTGTATAACTGCACTGAGATTAACTTCACCTGAATCATTCTCTTTTTCTAAGGCAGAAAAAAAGTTTGCATGGCAGGAACTTATAATCAGCATTGAAAATCCAAACCTAATAAAAATTTGGGTATGGATTATTTGTATGAGAAATACTGTATCCACAGGGAGAAGGTGTACATGTCTGTGAGTACACACCTCAGCAGCCTCGAACATCAAAATGTTCCCAAGTTCTATGTCCAAGTTCAACTCCTTTTGGTGAGTTAAACTCGTAGGGAATGTTATGTCCATTGAAATAACAAGTAAAGCAGAAAAATAATAAATTTTTCCTATAAACAGACTTGGACAGGTTGCAGAAACCTCCTAAATATTGATTCTGCTCCGGTTAGTTCAAAACTGGAGAATTTCAGCAGAGCCTGGGGAAAGCTTTATGAATTGACTGAGAAAACAAAAATGTGTTTCAGATCTTTCAAATTATAGCAATTATCACTTTAAATAATTGAGTTCTTTTTGATTTCATTGTGTGTTCGAGGGCAGTGACAACATATATTTGCAAGGAAAACACATGATGAGGGAACAGGTCTCTCCCTGGAATTCCTTAAAGTGCTGGTCCCTGTTTTTCATGTGGTCGTCCCTTATTTTTGTTCATAAAAGTGTCATCTTTAGAGAAAGATCAAAACCCATCTTGTATTCCAAGTCCTTACAGTCCAACCCCTGCAGCGCTGGAGCCACTGGTTTTTTGGCTTAACCCACCCATGGGGTTTTTTTGCTTCTCAGATGCCTGCCTGGTTTGTAGGGTAAGACCAAACCTTCCACACAGGAGTCCCCCACGGCCATTCTGATTTCTGGGTGCTAAAACTGGGGGAACATAAATAACTGGTGAGGAAGTGCTAGGGAGCTAATGCAGTTTGAGGAAAAAAACAAACCAAAACAAAACAAAAAACACAACCAATCTGAGAAACTTAAATATCTGTTTTCTTTGTGTTTTAATGTGGCTCTTGTGTGGTGTCATAAATCTGGATTTAATATCTCTCTATTAAAAATAAGTATTTCTTGGTAACTGCTATTCTGCCACTTTGGCAATAACAAACACAAATAATTGGTGGTTTTAAATAATTCTGAAAATTACAGATTCAGATCAAATAGGAAAGCAATAATCACAGTAAGAAATTGTTATTCCTTATATAGGGTTGGGTTGTTTTTTTTTTCCCCAAATACAGCTCCACAATAAAAAAAACAGGATGAGTTTTAAAGGTCTTTTCTCCACACTTGCCATGTAGAGCTCTCAGAAGGGGACGTGGTTGCTGAATACCAGCAAATCACAGGACAACGCAAGAACAACGACAAATCCGGATACCCGGGGGGGTTTAGGCAAGAAAACGAATTGAGTCCGAATTTGTCTGGAGTAACAGAACCTACATCCCACCTAATAGCAAAACATCCGCAGGGTCTCTGAAGACCGCGGGCAAGGATGTGGTTTATTTCTCACCCGAAGGACAGGCACAAATAAACCGGGAGGGTTTGACCCGACGTTTTCAACCCCAGAACCCGCCTTTCGGAGTCGCCGGAGAACGAGCTGGTGGCCCGGATTCTCCTCCCGCACCTTCCCGGTGAGCAGCGAGCTGCTCGCAGGGCTCCCCGTAGGGTTATTCCCGGTTTATGGGGCGTCCATAAAACTAGAAAGTTGCAACAGTCTCTCCCGACAACCGCACCGTCCCCCGCCATGTGTCGCCTCCCGGCGTCCCTCCTCCAGCACATACACCCCCCTCCCGGCATCGCAAAGCCGTAGTAGCACCGCTGAGGGCCGGGAAGCTGCAAGGGAGGAGCTGCAGAGAAGGACGGCGGTGGGGGACGGCGGGGTGACAGCGGGGGACAGCGGGGTGACAGCAGAGGAACCGCGGCGGGACGGTGGCGGTAGGACCCCCGCGTCGCGTCGGAGAGGGAGACCCCGCCCCTTGAGCGCCCGCGTCGCCGATTGGCGAATCCCGCGGGCGGCGCAGCCAATGGGACGCCGCGGCAGCCCGCCCATTCATAAAAGCCAGCATGGCGGGGGCGGGACGGGGCTGTCTCCGTGCGCCTGTCACCGCGGACCGGCTGCTACCGGGGAGCCCCGCTCCGCGTAGGGCTGCGGATTTCAGCGCTATAGAGGTCAGCGTAAACCTGCAGGGCCGCCTGTTTGCGTGCTGGAAATCACACTCCGCCTTTTCCAGAGCGCGGCTGCCGTGAAGTCTTTTATTTTGGTTTTAGTTGGGTTTTTTTTGGTGCTGATTGAAATCACCTGTTTTCGATTCTCTGACAAATTAATCGAACTTTCCTCTGACTTGGGGGGGCCTTCCGACTTTTGAAGCAGTTTTTGGCCTACAGGCTGTCCCCCAGACGAACACAATCTGATTTTCTGGGCTTTGAATGAACTTTTTCGTTTGCAGAAGCCACTGAAAGGAGCGTTTGTTCTGGTGACAGCATTGCAGCTTTTCCAAACCTGGCACAAGAGTGGAAGCTTATAAAATGCTGGGTTTACTGCAAAGGATAACCAGCTCCAAAAGGTGTTAGATGCTGAGATACACAGAACTGATAAAGTTGTGGGCTGTGGTTTGCTTCCTTTCAAGCAGGGGGATTGGACTGGATGATCTTTCAAGGTCCCTTCCAATCCCTGAGATTCTGTGATTCTGTGAAAAGCATTCTCCCCAAAAAACAGCACCAGTTCTTGCAGAGCTGGGCTGGGACAGTGTCAAGTGTGTGCCCATTTGCTGCACTGATAACATGACTCCCGATTAAGGACGTTTTCCAGTTCAATTTCATTTCAGAGGGCTGAGCAGGAGTTGCAAAGTTCAGCTGGAGTCCACATCCCCCTGCCCCAGAGTCCTGCATCCAGGGTTACAATTCAGGCTCCCTAATGATATGGCTCCTTCCACTCCACTCTTGATCTACCCTTGAGGATTTCCAAACTTGTCTTTCAAACAGAATGAGGGAAATTCTGCTTTCAGATACCTGAATACTGCTGCCTGTGATCGCCCTCTGTCTATATCAGCAACTTATGTGGATGGAGCCATATCAGCAAGTTATCAGCATGACACCAAACTGGGAGGAGTGGCTGACACGCCAGAAGGCTGTGCTGCTATTCAGTGGGACTTGGACAGGCTGAAGAGTTGTGTGGGGAAAAATTTAATGAAATATAACAAGGACAGTTGTAGAGTCTGGCATCTGGGCAAGAACAACCCCAGGTACCAGTATAGGTTGGGAAATGACCTGTTGGAGAGCAGCGCAGGGGAAAGGGACCTGGGGATCCTGGTGGACAGCAGGATGACCATGAGCCAGCCCTGTGCCCTCATGGCCAAGAAGGCCAATGGCATCCTGGGGTGTATTAAAGGGAAGTGGTTAGTAGATCGAGAGAGGTTCTCCTCCCCCTCTACTCTGCCCTGGTGAGAGCCCATCTGGAATATTGTGTCAGTTCTGGGCCCCGCAGTTCAAGAAGGACAAGGAACTGCTGGAGAGAGTCCAGGGCAGGGCTGCCAAGATGATGGAGGGAGTGGAGCATCTCCCATAGGAGGAAAGGCTGAGGGAGCTGGGTCTCTTTAGCTTGGAGAAGAGGAGACTGAGGGGTGACCTCATTAATGTTTACAAATATGTAAAGGGTGAGTGTCAGGAGGATGGAGCCAGGCTCTTCTCAGTGACATCCAATGATAGGACAAGGGGCAATGGATGCAAGCTGGAACAGAGGAGGTCCCAGTTAAATATGAGGAAAAATTTCTCCACAGTGAGGGTGACTGAACACTGGCAGGGGCTGCCCAGGGAGGTTGTGGAGTCTCCTCTGGAGACATTCCAAACCCGCCTGGACACATTCCTGTCTGACCTGCTCTAGGTGTTCCTGCTCCGGCAGAGGGATTGGACTAGATGATCTTTCAAGGTCCCTTCCAGTCCCTGATATTCTGTGATTCTGTGATATCCAGTATTGGAAAAGTCACTCAATGCCGTAAAAACGGGGCTGAGGAGGCTGATGGAGCACTGAAGGTGCAGACTCTTTGCTGTGCTCAGTGAAGCCTGTGTGTATGCTCTGCAATTTTCAATTATACCTGTTAATTTTCCCTATTTAGAAAAGCATCAACGCTCATGATTAACTCTGTGGGCTTCCACTCTTGTTTACTGGGGCAGATTTAAATGCATTCTCAAAGTTAAGCACTTGCTTATGTCGTTTGCTGAACTGGGAATGAAGAGAAGCTGCTGGTTTTCTTGGCCCATCCGAGTGTTTCTCCCATTTTCTCTCCCCCTTCCACCCAATCTAAAATCCAAATGATTTGTGAACATTAATTAATTTATCCTTGAGACTCTTCTGGGAAAAATGTGTGTTATTTTTGATCCTTCATTTGCATAAAATGCGATTGATACGGAAAGAATTTTATGAAGCCGTCGGGAATCAAGCCCAAATTCTGTCCAGTGCTTTAGCTGTGGTGGCCACAGCTCAGAGAGCCAGGACCTCAAACAGCTTGGACTGACTGCAGGACTTTTATCATGAGCTGACTCTCACACCATTTCTGTTTTTTTAATCCTCTAATTTCCAGTTGCTACTTTGAAAAGTCAAGCAGGGAGCACTGAGTTAATTGGAAGCCTGTGTTCCTCTAAAGTGTTAGGAAAGAATTAAAACAAATATAGAAAAATCATAATAACAGGGAGCTGAAATTTCAACACAAAACCTCAGACCCAAACATTCCCAAAAGCCAGGGAATTATGTAAGTGGATCCAGACTCACCCGTTATGATTTACCCCTTTCCATGATTTGGCCAAAGCAGCACCACACACCCCACCCCCGTTTCTGGGTGCTTCTGAACTTTTCAGTCGGCGTCTTCAATTTCCCTGAAGTTTTCAATCTGATGGCAAAGCTGAGCTCTGCACCTTGCACCTAGTTTTAACTTTTAATTCAGGATTGTTAACAGTTCTAGGACGGTCACTTGGAAGAAACCATCCTTTGATTGCCAAGCGGAGCAAAGTCAGCAAAAGACTCTCAGCGGAGCTTTATTTAAGTGCTGGTGGTGGGTGAATTTAGGCCTGTCAAAAGCAGAGCTGGAGATGGGACACGGAATCTGAAGCTGTTCAAACTTTTTACTCTCTCTCCCCCCACAACAGTTCCTAAGGCCCATTGAAAACTTGGTGTTGTGAGTGTGCTATTAACGCTTCAGGGTTGTGAAGCGACATGGAAAACGGTTGCTGTCTCAGGCTTTTTCAGCCATATCATGGAAAGGGGTGGCTATATGTGTCTGGACCACCCATCCCTACCCAGTTTTGTCATTTTATGCAGCGCTGTGAAATAAAAGTGCACTGGATACATGCAATCCAGCTGGGAATTTTCAAGCCTCCACTCTGTCGTGGCAAATATCAGGTAAAAGGGATTTTGTGTCTTTTCCAGTCAAGACTCCCATTAGCTTTAAAATTCCCTATGCAGACACTTAACAGTTGTACTCGACTAAGAAAGAAGCACAAAGTATGCAAGGCCATCAAGCTGTGTGGTAATGGGAGGGGGGGGTCATTCTTGTGCCCGCGATGAAGGTTGCTGCTGATGCATGATTTTGAAGGTCTGAATGTGCATCTTGATAAAGTTTTATGTCAATATCAGGTTATAACGTGTGTGAAAGCACGTTGAAATAGAGAAGGCTTGTTTGTGTTGGTCTATTATAATCTTTAGTCCATCAGATTTCATTCGCTGATGTTTCAGGATGTCTTTCAGTTTACTTCTGAAAGATCCCTAATTTTTGTTTTATGTTCATACAAATTATGTATATTTTATGTAACTCTACAACAGTAGAGCATACTGTGCAATTCTCTTTTACCACACAATTATAGATTACTGTCCCAGCTTTCAGTACAGTAAAAAGTATACATAGGTATGCAAGAAATGCTCAGGTAGCCACTATAGATGACCCAAATGTCCAACAATAGTGTCAACTCAAAGCAGTAAAAAATCTGAAATAAAAGGGGTTTGAGCTCTTCTGTTTATATGAGCAAGGATGCCTCCTCTCCTCTCCTCTCCTC
>VZTM01025152.1:189221-223951 GCA_013400555.1 Jacana jacana
CTCTCCTCTCCCTTTTCTTTTTTTGTAAGACAGAATGTAAAAGTTTTTGTCAGAAGTTTTACTCCTGCCTGGCTCCTAACAGTCCCTTTTGGTCATCTTTCTGTGACACCAGGATGTACCTGAATTTGCCATCCATTTTCCCCCTTTCCCATGATATTTGACACGTCATCCTGGCTGACATTGGGAGCAAAACTGTGGGATACTGTATCAGGATTAACTGGCAGGTAGGGAAAGGCAAGAGAGGAGCAGGTTGGTGACCTGACTGCTTGTGCAGTACCCCTTGGTGGTAGGAAGGAAAACTGGTGATGGTGGCTTCAAAGTCTCTTCTTCCTTGGCACAAAACGGAGAGAAATCTGTGCTGGGTGACTCCGGCGAGAGCATGAGAGCAGACATCTGGGAGTGGAGCCACGCCATCTGAAGACTGCAACAGCAGAGTCCTTGATGATAACCAAGGTATTTTACAACAAGAATGACTTTGAACTGTGAACTGTGCTTCAGAATATCTGTGCAGTTGTGAGGGAGTGAGGAATGAAGCAGATTTTGTAACTATAAAAGAATTTTTTTCCTGTCGTGCTTGAGAAGGTTGTTGATGCAGAACTTGGTCCTATTTTATTACTGAGCATATGGGACTCGAGTATTAGAGGTTTTTTCTTCTATCAGTACATGCCTTTAGCTCTCCAAAACAGCAGCAGAATTAAAACAGCCTTCTTGGGCCAAATCTATCTCATCTTTATCATTGGGAGCTGTGTCTCTTTAGCTTGGAGAAAAGGAGACTGAGGGGTGACCTTATTAATGTTTATAAATATGTTAAGGGTGAGTGTCAGGAGGATGGAGCCAGGCTCTTCTCAGTGACATCCAATGATAGGACAAGGGGCAATGGGTGCAAGCTGGAACAGAGGAGGTTCCAGTTAAATATGAGGAAAAATTTCTCCACAGTGAAAGTGACTGAACACTGGAAGGGGCTGCCCAGGGAGGTTGTGGAGTCTCCTTCTCTGGAGATCTTCCAAACCTGCCTGGACGCATTCCTGTCTGACAGACCTGTGCTCTAGGTGTTCCTGCTCTGGCAGGGGGATTGGACTAGATGATCTTTCAAGGTCCCTTCCAATCCCTGAGATTCTGTGATTCTGTGATCAGGGAATAGTTCCCACAATTGCAGTGGAATTATTCCCAAGCGAGGCAAGTATCATACAGCCTTTGCAAAAAAAGGAATTGAAAGTACCCATGGTTATTCCTTTATGAGATTGGCATATCTGAAGCAGAACTTCATGTTTCTAATCTAAGCCGAGCAAAGTGCTCTTAGGATGACAGTCAGATATTCAGGGAAACAAGCTCAGGGAATCTTGTCTTGGCTTTTAAGTAGAATTTCTCTTCATCTGTGTTCATTTCCCTTTGAATTCAGTTTGTTTGCAAATGGAGCTTGTTCGGGAAGGCAACGTGTTGATTAGCAGCCAACACTTATTTAATAATGGAACCAAATTAGTTTTGCAGAGAAGGAGAATTCACTTCAGGAAGACACAGGAGTAACTTGTAAAGATTACATCAACCAAACAGGAAATGGAAACACTCCCATATGGTTTAGGTAGTTTTGATTGCAATGCCAAGGGTGTAAATTGCCGGACAGCTTTTGCTGGCTTGAGCTGTCCTTGGCTTTCCCCTTGCTCCAAACTTCTCCTCGGTGTCCCCTCCTGCCTCAGCCATTCCCCTTCCATCTGGATGGAGCCCCAGAGCCTGCCATGCTCTGCCTTCAGGGCAAACACGGCTGGGGAGAATTGCTAGCAGCTGCTTATGCTGCTTAGTCACTGCTGCCACCAAGAACCACTGTCTGAGATAGCTGAAGAAGTCTTTGCAATGTGTATTTACAAACAATTGCTAGACAGATTTTGTCTGCACAAAGCGTTTGTCAAACAACGTTGAGCCCCAAATAAATTCAGATAAATAGATGCTATTTTGACCAGGGAAAGTATATGCACAGCCTTGTATATTGTCTAATATGGCTAATTGTGCTGCCATCATATTAAATAAAGGCAGGGCAACTATGAGATGTAGCAAGATGGGTTTGGTTTTTTTTGCTTGGACCTATTCTGGTGATGGATTATGTCAGTTAAACATTTTAGGAAACAGAAGTCACTTCTCTATAGGAACTTACCAGCAGCACTCACAGCTAAACCACAGATAGTAGATGCCTGAGTGTGCACTGATGCCAGTGAGCAGCTTCTAAAAGCAGCATCACGTAAATGTGTCTGAATAAAATAAGAGCAGATCAGAAGCAGTTCCTGAGACTCCAGTGGGTGACCTTTCTTTGCTGTTGTCGTTTCCAAATGTTTGGCAGACTCTCCCCTGACCACTATATTTCATTTCCATGCACCCCTGTACACTTCCCAGTTCCGGCCAGGAGCAGAAGCAGAAGTAATAAAATACCACAAGAAAAGCTATTCTTGTGATATTTCCGGTGCTACTGGATGCAGCACCAACAGGAAATCTCATGAGAAAGGCTGATCCTTTACAGTTTCCAGGCCCACTTTGGAAACCCAAGTGACTTGGTTGAATTAAGCAGCAAATAAGCATCAGCCAGCTTTGGTGAATAAAACTCCTTCTCCCAGCATTTCTGGTCCAGTCCTCCCTGTTCCCAACATGCACAAACCCTCATGGCAAACGGTGGTCACAGAGCAGACAGTCCTTCATGGTGAGCTCGAAATAGTCTGCATTTCCAGCCAGTTTTCTAGTGTGAAATGAGGAGACCTGCAGACATAGAGCCCTTTCTCTTCCTAAAATGGACCAGTCTTACTTTAGATCCCACTGGGTTGCAGGATTGCAGCCTCGCTATCCCCACGTGTCAAGCTCTGATGATCTGCAGCAAGGAGCCTCGCCCCTTCACCCTTCAGCCCGCTCCAGCAAGACTCCCAGTCTCCCAAGGGAGATAGAGACAGTGAAGATCATCTCCACCAAGATGGTGGAGAGGGAAAAGCGCTCAGGAAAATAAAAAGGAGGAAAAACTGGCAGTCTCACAGCCAGCTGATGCAGAAGCAGCCACAGGAACCAGTGCGACATGCACAATAAAAACCCAGTAGGCTTAGGAGCATTCCTGTCATTCTCATCTCTCCTTTCCTGCTATTCCCCCCCATCCCTGTTGGTTTTGTGCAGCATGTACTGTAAGCAGGATGGGGAAGGAGCTTTGCCTGCTCCTTCAGTTTGCCTAAAACGTTAAGTTTCGGGTGATAATGCAGTTGCTTTTGCCCTGTGCTTGGAATTTTTAATATCATTTCCCAGTCTGTGAATAACTGTCTAGGGGTCAGTCCTCAGCCCACAGAAGGGGGACCTTTCCTTTGACTTCCCAGGGCAGCCAACCAGGTCCATTGCAATCTGCAGATCTTAAAGCCTCCCTGAAGTGTTTTGCAGCGTCTCTCCCGCTCGGCTGGCTGGTGGACACACACGCTGTCAAAGATGATGACTCAGATGTAAACCCTTCCTGAAATGTCGCTCTCAAGAACAAATGCCTTCCCTCTCGGTAACTGATACAGTATTTCTGGCTCTCCAGCTGCAATACCAGATTGCATTTGCAGTGTCACTTTGGCAGTTCAAAAAAAAAAACAAACCCTTGTCATAGTCATCTGCTTCAACACCAAGCATCTCGTCCAGCCAACTGTGGGCCTCTCCCTTTTCCTTGCATGCAGCCAGAATGCAGGTTCCTAGTGGTGTTTGATACTCAGGACATTTGGAGATGGAATGTAACCACTTAAAACTGTTTGGTTTGTCACTTTTGGATTTGCTACATAAGGCTCTGTTAATACAAACGGGCCTGTTTATAATATTCATCAGACAGTGGAAGAAATTCCTCTGATGTCTGTATAACGCAGCGAGCAGACTCCTTGATTATTAACATACTGATTGTGTGCTCTGATTTCAGATGTTAGCTCAGCACTGGGGAAAGAGAGCTGGGGGAATAAAAAATGCAAGACGCATGACATGCTCGGGATTTGGTCTGTGAAACTGGAAAAAATATTTACAGGGTTAGATCGTGTTTTTACGTCATTCTTTCCTTTTATGTAATATTTGGAGAAGCCGCTGAATTTTCAGTTCTTTACCCCAAATCAAGCCACACCTCTGAGGCACTGGAGCAATCACTGTAGGAGAGGGAATGGGAGCAACGTGTCCCCATCCTTTCTTAATCCTTTCATTGATGTACTCATTAGCGTTGGCACAGGGATCATCTGATGCATCTCATCCCTCCCCCGGCACTTCCTTAGCCTCAGCCTTTACATACGTGCTCAACTTCCAGCCCAGCAGCTGGGAGGCTCCAGCGTTACGCCGTGTGCTTCCCTGGACCCCGCTCCTGTTTGTGGTTGCTCGATCCAGCAACCTCTCCCAACCACGTGTAGCCAACCAGATCTTCACTGCCAGCGGAGTAGGGAGTCCTGCATTGCTTGGTTTTGCGGGAAAACGGTCCCTGGAATATAAGTCAGAGCAATCAACGTCTGAAATACCCTCTGGCCAGCAATCACTTCAGTGGGGATCAGTTGCTGCATCCTGTCACCAGTTACCCACCCATTTACAATAATTTTATTTATTAATAATATCTTTTTGATGCCTCAGCTGTAGAAAACACAGCGGATACTTCTTGCGTTACTCAGTGTTTTCATCCCTTGGGTATTATATCGTCTTATAATTTACTGCTTGTTGTTTTCATGAAGGAACTTTCACTTTTGGTTAGTTTCAGAGCCCACCCTGGATATCCCCTGGATGGGCTGAAGTACATTAGAGATGACATTAACTAGCATTAATGTGGAAATTTAGAATCCAAATAGAACTTGTCCCCTTGCCCAACAATGAGTCATTGTCCTTTTTCTCTTTTTAGCCAACAGCAGATTCAGAAGCTGTGAGACAGTTTCCTGCAGATAAGAGATAAATCGAAGGGAAACCTGGCAAAAAGATGATGGTCAAGCTGCAAGATATCATTTCCTCCAAAGCCCCTACATACTAATTAACCATTCCAAGCATATTTTCAACAGCATTTAGGGATTTCCTCATCAAAATAAACTTCCTCCCATGTTATCTTCATTTTTGACATCCGGTGGTATAGTCTGATATAAGAATCAGGGTTAAAAATTCCTAATATTGGGTCGTGTGTGTGTGTGTATCTACGCACAAGGGCGCGCGCACACACACACACACTCACACGACTGAAGCTTTGCCAGTATTACTTTGGAATTTTAATGCCTGATCCCAAGTCCTCTGTAGTCAGCAAGAGATTTTCTGGTAACTTCAATAGTAGCAGTATCGAGCCTCTATCCTTCCGCATCCAGATTTTTTCATTTATGCCTTATGACTTGTTTATAACAAACTACAGATGGGCTTGAGTCATAAAGTTCGGAGTATTCGGTTTAGAGGTTTTGCTTTGGGCCCATCCCTTTAATGTACTGCTTACTCCAGACCTGCCTTTTAAAAGAAAAATATTGTCAGAATGAAAGTGTATGTGCAATAAACAAGCTTCTCATTTCCTTCCCCTTCAGTTTTTTTCCTCTTTTGAAGCTGATTTCTTCACTGGACAATTAGTTTTAGGACTGCCATCCAATGCAAACTTGTCGTACCTGATTTGCAGCCTTTTCTGTTTCAAGTGCTATCAATTATTTTCTAACTAGATGCTCCTGTGGGATCAGCTGTCACTAAGAGCAAATTTGAACACAATGGGTTGCTTCCTATTTCCAAAAGAATCTGAAGATTGTCAAAGCTTGACAGGCAGCTCCAGTTTTAAGATGAAACAGATAAGTTAGGTTTCCCTGTTAGGCGCTTTTGAACACAAGCAGATAAAGGAAGTATTGTTTCTAAAGAGGGGATGCCATTTATAGTGCAAATTCACCCTTATTAAGAACAAACTGCAGTTGCTTTAAACACATGGTCAAATAATCCTGCAATTTTAAATGGGCTACTCGTTAAACTATTAAAAAAACGAGTGGATGGTGTAATGTAACTATTGTGCAGATCAAATACATGAGGCGTTGATTTTATAACCAAATTCACCGACAGTCAGCTGGAAGTTCAATTTATGTAGCCCTGTTTTTGAAGATGCTTGGTATATTATATGCCCTGGTAATTACTTGTGTGTGTTGCACCTGAAGATCAAGTGTGTGTTATTTTAGGCATAGCATAGTGGGACGTGTTACAACTTTTAGGTTTAAGGTAACTTTACTTTGTGCTCTGCCACTTGTTTTGGGGTGGAAACATGCCTTTGAATCATTCCTTTGTGTAAAGAAATGTGAGAGTATATGAGAGTATCACTGAAATGTGCACTTGAAAAAAAAATAATACTATTTTGAGAGATGATACTAGGTTAATGCTCCCAAGGTTTGAAGTGTTCCACTCACCCACCAAGGAGACTCATTGTGTGTACTGGAAACACACATCACCTACTTCAGGAAAGAGAGTGATGGGACTGTTTAGATTGAAGAAGAGGAGGCTGAGGGGAGACCTCATCGCTCTCTACAACTGCTTGAAAGGACATTGTAGAAAGGTTGGTGCTGGTCTCTTCTGACAGAGAATTAGCAATAGAACAAGAGGGAATGGCTGCAAGCTGCAGCAGGGTAGGGTTAAGGCTGGACATTAGGAAAGAATTCTTCACAGGAGTGGTCAGTCAGTGGAATCAGCTGCCCAGGGAGGTGGTGGAGTCACCGTCCCTGACGGTGTTTTTCAGAGTCAATTAGATGTGGTGTTGAGGGATCTGGTGTAGGGGAGAACTTTGTAGAGTGTGACTGATGCTTGGACTTGATGATCCCGAGGGTCTCTTCCAACCAAAATGACTCTATGACTCTATGATTCCAGTTCCTTTTCTATTTGCAGAGTCAGTCGTGGCCATTTGGTTGATTATTTGGGTGTGTTAACAAAGATACTGCCTGGTGTCATCTTTTTGGCTGGGTCTGTTGTGTGTCCTCACCCACTGTGAAGAGGGTAAAGAACTTCTCTTTTGCAACTCAAGGAAAAAATCTTAATTATTCAGGGGACTGAATAATACTCCTTGGCTGCAAGGAGTAGTCAAATGCCTGATGTCCTGAGTTTTCAGGTGCACGTTTCAAAACTCTGAGAGAGAATGCAGACTTCTTCGTCCCTTTAAATGTGACAAAAGGGGAGTGTGACCACTTGGATTTGCCATTTTTAGTCAAGTGTGATGTATTAAGCTTTAATATTTTGAAAATTTTAAATTAACACCAACATCAAGGAAGAGAAAATTTCTTTCAGGAACATTACAGTTGGGAAAACACCAAGGAATGGTAAATATCCTTAAGACAGAGAAGTATTGTACAACCTGAGCATAGCTGCCACCACATTGATGGATTGTCCCCAGAGCAGATCAAAAGGAGGAATTTTGGCCACAAGGGCAATTCACGCGATCTACCAATGGAGAGAAGCAATGTTATTTCCACTTGCAAAATCACAGGGCTCCATTGCCACACTTTCACAATCACCAAATTAGAATCAGGTGTTAATTAGCACTTGTGTTTGGCAAGCTCAGTTTATTGAGAACATTTGCCTTGGTCAGACTTTTGATTATTTTGGCTCGGAAACCTGGTTTACATTGATTTAATCATTAGAATGCCCTCTTCTAAGGCTTTCAAATGATGCAATTAAGCGCAAATAACACATCTCCTGCACAGCAACAGGGATCTGAACAGTTATGACAAGCCCAGTAGACAGTGGTAAGTGCAATTATTTACTGTTTAACAGGGACTAATGCTGTAGGAGAGCGTGTGTCAAATATTAAAATGATACATCTTTTGCTTGCCCATTACCATTCTGGTAAGCTATAACCATTGCATATCTTTGTATCATACTAGGCATCTTTCCCAAGTTTCTAACTGAAGAATACAGTGTTTATTGTATGGGGATGTGGCAGGCTATATCCCACTTATAACTCCAGCCATTTACAAAAAAATCTCTGTCTTATGATTGTATCCAAATAGATATAGATACTTGTGTAACAAGTAGAGGAACAAATATAATACAAACATGTCAGCATCTAGAAGAATTACCCATGCTTAAGGCACCCATTCTTAAGGCACCCATTCATAGATAAGGTATTTAAGTTATTTCCTTTTAGAAGCTCTTCTAAACCATGTATATTCTTCCATCTACTTAACCATGTATATTCTTCTATTTTCTGGCAGCTCTAGAGATCATACTCAGAGATCATGTTTGAAACAACCTGTTAATAATTTAAACCTACGTAATGAAGTTTTTCCATTTCTAGTGACCGGTATGAGGGTAGAAAATTAAATGAACAATGATGCTTTATCTGCAATTAAAAAGATCTCCTCCTTCCGGATGTGTAGTGGGTAATAATTTAGTGGAGTCAAGTTTTTGCTGAGTTAGATCAAACAGCAAATACTGTAGTAAAATTTATAATGGTTTTATGTCTAAAATTAGGTATTCCTATATTATTCATTTTTACACTTTGCTGATGCTGTTGACTCGGACAGGAAGGGCTTTCGTGACCTTCCTCACCTTGAGTACTACCTTACTCTAGAAGCATCGCCAGAGCTTCTCGTAGACCTTTGGAGAGTACTGTCCCATCGGAGCTGAGGTGTCAGGATCCAGCATTCTGTTTCTAATCTCATTCCCATATGACTGAAGAAAAACACCCTGACAAAAGGAAGTAATCTCTCTAAAGAAGGCTACATCTTCCCCCCACACACACTCCTTGAGTAGCTTTACAATGGTGATTTTAATCAGAGGAGTCATCTGCCAGGTTTTATGAATCGGTGCTCATGTTGTGGATCCATTAGGGGCTTGTACTTCTCTCCATGGCGATGAAGTTGGAGGGAGTAATGAGGAGGCAGCTGCTTAGATCGAGTGGCAGTGTCTGTCCACCCCGAACCCGTAGCCAAAATCAACAGTGTGTCTTTACAGTTGATCTCAGGAATGATGTTACAAAAATGGGATGTTTGCACTAATGACTTAGTCAAATACATCTGGAGCCTTTTTCCCTGGAGAAATGAAACTGATGTAATAACACAACACAGTCTCCTTATTATGTAAATCATGAGGCAGAAAGCTGAGGCTGTTATTTAAAGAAAACTGGGGAAAGCTGAAGATTTGCTCAAGTAATTTCCCGTTTTTTACCCCATATGAGATCTTGCAGATGGCAGGAAGGAATAGAAAAAGCAGCAAGGATTCCAGCTTCCAAATGTGAGGCAATTCTCTTCTCACAATAAGAGTTTAAGCCACTGGGAACCTGGAGTTTTCTGTAACATAAGCAAGTGGACACGGTGTGAGTAAGAAAATCACACCAGGCTTTATCTATACATCCACTATGTGGAAAATAAAGGAATAATGTAGGTTGCCACTTGTGATTAGACTTTGGAGGCATGAACTTGATAAAGTGTTTAAATACACACTCTTTCCTGGGTTTTGAGCCCAAGAAATCTCCCCATCTTGCAAATAGACATTTCCTTTTTACACTGACTGAAACTTGGATGCGGTAGAAAAGTGGGAAAGAAGGAACTAGAATGTTTTCTGTAATTTTTGGCTGATTGTGCAGGATTCATCTTTACTTCATCTAAAGTTTGTGGTCAAAGTTTTGGCTTATTTTATACAAGTTATTTGAGATCATGATGTATTTTTGGAAAATTTTTCTCCCACAATTTGATTTTTCAATGCTATTCAAAATGTGCCATCTACATACAAATGTAAAGTTTTATGGGTTGCTGCCAGTGGATGAAGAAAAATGCACCTTCAGCACTCAGCAAAGCCAAGTCAATGCCCCGTAACAAAAAGTGTCATAAAAAACCAACCTCAATAGCTGTAGTTTTCTGGCACAACAGGGTTTTCCTAAATAAATAGAGCAGATCTATGTGAGAGACAACATTTCTGAGGGTGGGACTCAGACTTGAAGTTCTCTGGGGAGTATGAGCTATCACAGAGCTCACCATCCTCTGCTTGACTGTCAAGGCCCGTCCTTTTACATTTCATGTTCTCCAGAGAAAGATGTAGCAGGTCTTAGTGCATCACTGCTTGGTGTGCTACTGAAAGAGCTCAGATGCTTCAGAGGTGAGTCCATATAAGGCTTTACAGAAACGGGAACAGAGAAGAGTTACTTTAAGACTTCAAGGTTTACTCTGGGCTCAGATAGTGCAGACAACCCATTAGGCTGCTCTAGAACACTTCTTGCCCCACGGAGTTTGCAGGGGAGGTTCTGTTGCTCATTGCTTGTGGCTTAGCTATTAGTCAAAACGTTGACAACTTTCACCAACTTCAAAACAGTGTGATTTTTTCTCATGGTTCTGTGGTTTAGAGCACAGTGTTTTCAAACAAAATTGCTGAGAGCTGAAGAGGCATGAGAAGGAGATGGTAGCCATACCGTCTAGCAGGCACAGAGCAGAGATCTGGTGGTGATAATACCTTAAACCCCAGCTAGATCCATCAGGATTCGTGTGCCAGAGACTTCAGTTTCTACAATTTTGCACCCTTTTTCAGTATTTGCCAGCTTTTATTTCTGATTAAGTGGCATCTGCCTCCCTAATAGCCATAGGCTACTCTTTGCATAATATTCCACTAGCTTAAACACAGTTCAGTGTAAAACACACAACAGCATTTTCACAGGTTTACAGAGATCCATATAAATACCCAGTTCAGAGGCTCAAGCATCACTGCAGCTGACGGCTCCGAGACATATATAAGTTTTGCACCTTCCAATGCTACAACCTTCGTTTAACAGCAAAACCTTAATTCTCCAACTACGTGAAAATTTTCTTCCTGGCTACATGAAGATTGACTTGCACAAACAGAATGTTTGTGTGCCAAAAGGCACCATCTCCTGCAGATAATATGATCCTTGTTTTTATAAACCTTATTGTGGGACCTTGCTGGTAGGGCATTTTAATCTTTTCACCTCTGATGAGCCTGATCAACAGGGTCGGTGTTTCCATTTGCATAGATCTTTTTTCTTGAGTTTCTGTGTGGACTGCGATTAAAGTATGAGACAAGAAGGACATTGGGGCTTTCTGGTACAGAGCAGGGGCTTTTCAGACATTACATTATTGGCTAGAACATAGACCAGGTCAGCAACCTTAATGAAATATTGTTCTGTTGAAGGCAGCAATGCCCCGCTTCCCAGGGATGCAAAAATCCTTTCTCTGCATTGATGAGATGTGGGTTCAAGCAAGAACTTATTATTTCTGAAATATGGAATGCATTTGCTCTTGGAACACATGTCCTTTTTATGCCCCCTGGTTCATGAGCTGGTTGCAAAGCTACAAATTTGCTATAAAATTCCTTTTAAGGTGCAGTGCTGCTAGAAATTTGTAGAATAATAGAGGCCCTTTCATCCTTTGTATTTAAACATGCAATTTGCTTTAACAGGATCTGATCAACCATTAAAACCCGCTCTGTGTTTTATGTGTTTAACAAAAAACATACTTGCCCAAGTAAAATAGTCTGCATGCGAGGCTACAATATACCTATTTATGTTTAACATATAACAAGGTCCTGCAGAACTCCTTTTGTCCTGAGGGGTTTAACAGCTCTGTCCCAACACCACTAGTGGAAAGTCAAGCCTTTTGGAAGGAAAACTGAAGCATGCGCAGTGGTAGCAGAACATGTTTGTTCATTGGGGCATTGGGTTGGCAGCCCCAAAGTGAGGGTTCAGTTCCTGCAAGAGGCATGCTCCATCACAGTACTTAACTCAGAATGTACCTGTGATCCATTCCAGACGTCACCAACCCAAGAATGCCCACATGCTGCATCAGGAACTGGTTTGTCAGACAATGGCTGGTCAAGTGGACAATGGGTCCGACTGAGGGCCACAAAGACACTCAGAGGGCTGAAGCCCCTCTGCTGTGAGGACAGGCTGAGAGAGTTGGGGTTGTCTAGCCTGGAGAAGAGAAGGCCCCAGGGAGACCTTAGAGCCCATTCTAGTCCCTAAAGGGGGCTACAGGAGAGATGGGGAGGGACTCTTGATCAGGGAGCAGAGTGATAGGACAAGGGGTAATAGTTTTAAACTGAAAGAGGGGAGATTTAGATTCGCTATTGGGAAGAAATTCTTTGTTGTGAGGGTGGTGAGACACTGGAACAGGTTCCCCAGAAAAGTTGTGGCTGCTCTATCCCTGGAGGGGGATGGAGGGGAGCCTGGAATGTTGAATGTCTTTAGTGTTGCAAATGGTGACACTCAGAAGAAAGATATTCTCAGGGTTCAAGGTTTCTTTTACAAGACATGAAAGAAATTTGAAGATTGGCTCTTTCCTTTCTAAAGCTGATTGACTAGCCATAGAATTACTGGTTTGGGCTTTTTTTCAATGAAGAGGAAGATGCAATTTTTCATAGAGTTCTGTTTGCTTACGCAGATACGCAAAGTTTTGTGTTCTTGAAGGCATGAAACAGGCATCAGGCGAGAAGGGAGAATGTTTTGGCTTACAGTAAAAAGGACTTTTCACAGGTAGCACTTTGCTCAAGAGCTCATTCATGTAGCTTTCCTCAAAATCATTTTTTCTAGTGTTTCTTCTGACTTAGTGTTCAGCTGTTTTTTTGTCCTTAATTCTCAATTGTTTCCTGTTGCCTTCCCCCCCCCTCCCAAAACGACAGAAACCCAGTAACAACTAAATCTACTCAACTAACCAGTCCATATGGATGGATTGGAGGCCTCATGGCTTCAGCTCTCAGATCCTGTGAAATTATTTACAGAGTACCAGGAGGACATCGTATACATAAGCATTAGTGGAAAACGAAGAAATGAATTGCCGGAGAAACTTCAAAGACATTTTCAGACTTTGAACTAAGAACTGATAATTTATTTGATATCTCGTGCTCTGTGTTCCTCTAAGAATTTTGTATTCCTTGCTGTTGTTGACGTTCTAGAATGAAAGTAATAAAATGGATTTTTAGTTTGGAAATACAAAGTTCCAAAATACAATTTTTATTTTGAAGGTTCTTCTGCGCGATGCCTTTGTAGTATTAGAGATGAAGGTGAAAATTAAAAACTTATCAAAACTAAGAGCTACATTTTGATAACATTTCCTTCCTTTTAAGTAATGGGGTTTTTTAACTGAAGGTGTCATGCATTCTTTCAAGGAAAAGGAGAGCTTAATAATTATTTGTCTTTTAAATATTTTGTGACCATGAAGACCCCAACTTTTCCTACCAGTTCAATGGATGTAGCCAGGATTGAAACTTACTCAGTCACTGCAATTTTTAAGATGATAGTAAAAAAAATATTCCTCTTGATTTTTACACATATATATTTACCTAGTGCTAAGGATTACATTTGTGTAACTAGTTTTAAGAGAATATTTTATCATGCTTTATCATGAAAAGTAGCATATACCATATTTACAGTCTCATTCTTTTTCAAAGCGCAAATCTTTTGGCTGACCAAATGATCCCAAGCCCTCTAAAATATTCTGTGATCTCTCTAATTGGTTACACTGATGTCTGCTGGAAAACAGATGTGATCAACTGCTGTCATCTGTGAGGCTGAAACAAAATGCAGCGTGTCTTTCAGGAAAACTTTATCAGTAACTGTACCTCCTTCCAAGGCATAGATGTAATCCATAAATAAAAGAGTTGCCATTTGATGAGAAGGAGGAAATTCTATCTTAGTCAATGACAGGGGAAAGTGCAATGTGGTCACCCAGAGTTCCTGCAATTCAAAGCCAACTCATGCCCACTTTAATTATTATGATGTATGTATCCATTCAACTTTAATAGGACTGCTTGTACGGGTAAAGGATCTCAATTGCAAGGGTCACATTTGCTTCGCTTTTTTCATCTCTGGTTTAGAGTTAGGAAACCTGTGGAAAGGACAAGGATCTTTTGAGAGAGCCATCTGTTCATCTGACTCTGCTCCCCTAGGAAAGATAAGCCCAAACCCAGGGTGGTCAGTTTGGGTAGACCCCCAGACAGTGACTGAATGGAAGAGGGGATAGACAGGCCTCATACTGTCTGAAGAAGCTGAGGACTCAAAGCTGAAGCACAAGGTGGTTTTGGATTAGTGTGAGACTGGATGGCAGAAACCACCTCACACCAGATAGAGCAGTCAAGGAGGTGACTGCAATGATTTTTATGTTTTCATGTATTTTAGCACTTGGAATTTTCACCTTAATTTCACCACAGAATTTTCAATCTCAGTGGAATATGAGAAAGCAAAAATGTCACATAGCAAGGGAAGGTGGAGTGAGGAACAAAGGTCTACAAAGGTCTGGGAAGTAGGTGCATGGTTGAGTAACTTGTCTGTGGGGACTGCAGGGTTGGTGAGGATGGAGACTACAGATGCTAGTTGGTTTGATTAGTGGAGGATTTGGTACTTTGAAGAAGCTGAAATAATTTCAGTTTTGTTCCAAGCTCTTTAGACTCTAGATGGGTTGAGGTAGTCTGAGGCTTTGGCAATCCCTGATGGAGTTGTGCTTGGGCCTCACCTCTGCTTTCTATGTAAATGGTGAAGTTATCTTCATGAAAGATATCTTCTGTGTTGGCTGCTCTTTGGACAGCATTGTGTTTCAATCAGGTGCTCTTTATCTTCGAGCAGGGTGAGAACTCAGAGAGCTCAGCCCCACAGCAGCGAGAGTGAGGCCATACTGGTAACTCCTTCAGGGACTTCTCCTGGCGATGCTGACATTGGGAACCACCACGCTGCCTCTGTTCCCAGGCAGGATTTCAGCCCATTAAGAGCACTGGCCCAGGCTGAAAACTCAGATGTCCCTAAAAACATTAGGGTAAGTAACAACTTCAGGCATTATTTACCTGTGAGGATTAAGGCATGTCTTGCTTTTATGTGAAAGTCAGACTCCTGATGCCAGCGTGTGGCTTTGGGAGCTGCGATTATAGGGAGGGACATATAATAGTGTGCTTTTGTCTTGGTACTCTTTAGTACAAAGGTCTTGCAGACATCTAACATACATAGATACATAGATGTTTTAGTTCAAATTTATAATATTTTTTTTCACAATGTCAATAATCAAACTGAAATGAAATACCAGTGAGAATTTGACGTTAGGATGTCATTCTTAGCCACCCCAAAGCTCATTCAGAATCAACAAAAAATTATAATAATAAATTAACGAAATAATATGGTGTCTTTTCAGAGCACACAGGCTCCCATTTCTATGAAAGCTGCTCTGCAGCCAGCTGCTTCTGCAGCTGACATTTGCTTATTGAGCCAATTCCATATCTCAGGGCAGACCAGAGGGAATGTGTCTATTCTGGTTCCTGAGAAACAAAGCAGACAAGGGCTATTTCTAGTGGCCTTTCAGGTCCAGTGTGGGTGGCTGAGAACTTTGAGTCAAAGTCCTCCCTTTCAGAATTGAACCCAGTGATACGTGTTTTGAACAGGGCTCACAGACTTAAACCCAGCCAAGGAGGAGAGTGAGACAGTTTGTGATGAAACAAGCAACTTCTTCACCTCTTGGAATGAGAATATTATCTTCAAGAAATTGGAAAAGCAGCAAATAAGAAACAAACCGAGAAGAATTAATTTAAATATTAGAAGGAACTAAAATCTAGGGAAAATGTCCTGGCTCATTTTCTTCAAAACATTTTGATGAACTTCTGATAAACTTGGAAACATAAGAAAAGGCTCTTAGTTAAGGCCAACAAAAAAAAATATACTGACAGATGTGTGAAACACTCTTTTTTTTTTTTTTTTTAACAATGTTATACAATAAAATCCAGCCAGTGTATGTGGCTATGTTATAGGGGAGGAGGGAAGGAGAGGAAGAAGCTTAAAGACTTTCAAACCTGAATGCTTAATTATAGGTCTCGAAATCTGTGTTTCTTACACAAATTATTTTGAAAGATGCTTGTAAATCTCAGAACTTCCCCCCAAATAAATTAAGGTTGAATTTGTCTTCTTAAAATAGTGTGATTCAATGATCTTTATTCAGTGAAGGGAAGCATCTGTAAACCATTTCTTTTTTGAATGGCTTTATGTCTGAGTCCTTGCTTACCCTAAATAAGACCTGAAATGGTTTCTCCTGAACTTCAGAGGGTGAAAGAGTAGAGGGTACATTGTGTTTCGAAAGGGCAGTCTAGTGATAAACAGTGATATACATTTTTAATGCTAAAAGTGATGCTGTGTTCCAGTTTTAAAGCATTTTAAAAATATATACACTTTGCAGAGGAAGAGGGGGAAACTGGTAGGTATTTCATGTTTCTATCAAAGACCAGCCATTCATAAATTGCTGAACAATGGAAACTGCATGCAGGGGTAGCGCCTGAACTTAGGGAGAACCATAGCATTTCATAAACTTGTAGAGCTGGGCATAAAGTGCTACTATTGGGAGTCTGCATCACCGAGTATTTGGTCACTTAAACCCCAGGGTAGAGGAGAAATTTTCATGGAGCTTATAGTGATTTATAATGGGAAGCATAGGCTTTTTCATAGACATTGTTCTCAGTGACAGTGTAAAGAAAGAGAGCACTAAATCTCTTCTCATCATAACTAATGATTAAGTCAGCAGCTTTTTTGGCGAATACAGAATGCCCTTCTACAAACACAAAGTATTCTATTGTGATGTATTACATTTAAAAAACCCATAAGTATCCCATAAGGCTATTGCAATATTTTTAACTAGATCTTCCCTCTTTGTCACCATATTGAAATAAATGGAATGTGTCAGACTGAGTAATGCTCTTTCAATAAGTTTTTAGGAGCTCACTTAGAAGTTTGGCAAAATATAAAGACACGAGGAAAACTTTCTCAGGATCCTCTATGGCCTGAATGAAAGATCGGTCCATTAAGGAGAAAAGCTTATGCTGATGCCGACACTAATAAATGGAACAGGGAAGGATATTTCTGCTTAGTTTGGGCTACCTTGCTCCAAGTTTGCTGCCTCAAGTTGCCCTGTGAAATAAATCAGCCAGCTGAAGATGATTCATTGCATTACAAAGTTCCCATCGATATAATGGGGAAATCAGCTCTGTGCGAGCGTTCAGATGGGAACCCACCCTCAACCATCAGGAGTCAAAGGGCCAGCAGTCGCTGAAAAATTAACTGCCCTGCATGCGCCATTCAGACCTGGGTTTGAACTAGGCACTAGGAATGCCTCTTGCTTCTGAGGGTATGTCTGTTATTCAGCCTGGAGACTGAACTAGCTTTAGCACCGTACACTATTTGGAAGAAAAGACCATGATTTTGTTTGGCTGTTCGTTCTCCAGTGCTTTCATTTCAGCAGCAATCTCAGCCCCGCGGAAGTCAGTGGTAGCACTCCCTCAGCCATCACCAGGGCCAGGCTTTTACTTTCTACTTTGACCCTTGAGGCAAAGTTTTAGAAGGTGGATCTTCAGACTTAGATCTAGCTTGGATCTTGAAGAGGATACAAGTATATTCTCTTTAATATCTGCCTTAAAATATTTTCTTTATTTATATTTATTAATATTTAATCAAAACACTTAAAAAACACCTCCTCAGTGCTCCTCAGAGGGAAAAAAATTGTAGAATGGCAATGGGAAAAAACTGTGTTTAGTCATTACCCCTTGGTAATGGTCAGACTTTAGGACTCCATTGATCTCCGTGTTGCAAGTGCTGTTTTTTAATACTTTCTGTCTTTCATTCTTTAGAAGAAACAAGTAGATTAATGACAATCCATTTTCAAAAGAGTCTTCCTTTGTGACACGGACCCTACAGTGTGTTCTTATGTTAGAAAGTTTGAACATTTCTCAAATGTTTGGAAATCTTGCCTAGTATGTCCTTTTTTACGTCTCTGAAAACAGCCTTTCCTGAGTATCACGTATGGAATCCCGGCCACAATTCACAAAAGTTACGGTTGGGTAAAGTGGACCCTCCTCAGACTCAGGAATCCTTCAGTTTTCCTTCCCCCTCTCTTTTGCCTCACAAAGGTCCTAGTCAAGTGTGGGTTGGAAGGAAATCCCATTAGAGCCTCATAGTGCTGCTTCTTTCCAGAGGGAGTCACTAGAAAGTAATTTATTTCTTCAGCTTGCAACTGGAGGTACTCGTTTCTCAAAGGCTTGTGCATGCCGGGGCTACAGCCCTCGTTATCCCAGGACCTTCTCCTGCCAGGCTAGCCCAGTTTGTTCCTTACTCAAACATCACGTACAAGTCCAGAGGACACGTAAGGCTGTGCTTATAGCTGGAATTTGTATATATGTATACAATATGAAAAGCCACAATTCTGCTGCCTTCCCATGTTAGGACCAGTAAGAGTCTAGAGGCGAGAGTACCGCTATCAGCTACATTCCTTCATCTCCTGAGCCATGGGCAGCTCTAATTTTCAGACATGCTTTCCTTTTCTTTTTTTTTTTTTCCCCCCCTCCCTGCTTTCCTTTATTGTTATGTCTTTCCCATCAAGGGAATTCGCCCTCAAGTTCAGATCACACACATGCTTAGGAGATGCAGTGGAGAATCGACCCTTTGTGAGCGTGTGAAGGATGCTTTCCTTGACCTGTCAGAGAACATATTTTACTTGATGAGAAAGAATGCTGGGCCAAATTCCTCCCTACTGTAAGCAGGCTGCTAGAAACGGCCTTAGGCTAGGGATGAGCATGGCCTACTTTGGCCGGTGGAAGGTCTCCTAAGCAGATGACACTTACTGTTTATAATGCATTGGCTGCTTTTACTGCTCTTCTTCTAAGTGATGGTGGGTGTTTATACCAAACAATGCAAATAGGAAGTCATTTGTTTGTGAGGGCCTAATCCTGAAGCCCTTATTTGGTGTTTACTGAAGTTAAAGTCAGCCTTTACTCAGACAAACTCCAGTTGAATTCACAAGGAGTTTGCCACAGGGAGGACCAGGAGAGGACTGTAGGAGTGAGCTGCTTGGTTTTGGCCAGAGCACAAAGAAACTTTACATTAAAAAACACATACTGAAGAAAATAGAGGCACGCACAATTACCGCCTATATGCATGCAGCGCTATACGTGTGCACACGAACACAATTGCACACTAATCTAATCAATACATTCATTTCTTATTAGAACATAATTACACATCCCAGGAGGCTGGAACAGAAAAGTCCCATTAACCCCTCATGCCCTTTTCAGCTTTCCTCTGCCTTTCCATCTAACAGACCTCTGTGTCACTCCACTCATTAGCAGTTACTGTCTATGACATTGTTACATAAATAAGGATGTCGACCTGTCAGAATGGGTCACCCAATTCAAGGGTGATGATAAATATCTGTCCCTCTGAATTAGGCCAAAGACACCAGAGTACAGGACAGCTACTGTTGATTATTGGATAGTTAATGTATAGAGGACAAAAGGTGCTGAGGCCTGGTCACTTTTTGGATCATTAATATGGATTTAGGCCTATTGTTAAAAAAATAAACCACACACACACACACAAAACTAGGTTAGCGAGAGCATGCATAACTTTCAATTTGGGATAGAATGTATAGATGGCGGGTAAATTCACGGTGCTGAAGGTGTGGCTTTTACATGAAATGGATGGTGCTTTTAGATATGCTAACGTAATATTGTGGGCTTAGACTGAAAACTGTTTGTGCTCCCCCATGCTTACAAGTGCCATGTAAGTATAAGGCATGGTGGATGCCTTTAAATAAGCAGAAATGACTCCAGGAAGGGGAATATGCAGTAGAGCAGTACTGAGTTCAGAAGGAGCTAGAGAGCTCCTGTTGAGGTTTATCCCATGAAAACCATTGAAAACCATCAGTTATTGCCAAGACTCTTTCCTGAAACTCCCTTCTATTTTCAAAACACCTTTTTCTATTTAAATAATGAAAGGACTGGAGAGTGTCTGTAACCCCAATTCACTCATTGAGTGATTCCGATCTTCTTGTATTAGTGACTGATCATTCCTTGCATGTAGCTCATACGTGTGATACAAGACACTGCTTTGATTTTAATAGCAGGTAATGTAAAAATATCAAGGCAGTTTTCTAGACCGAGGCTCTTGCCGTTCCAAATAAGAATGAATTAAGAACCCTTTCCAAAAGACTCAATGCTCACAAAATTCACTGAAAATGTTAAGTGCTGGGCGTGAATATCCCTCAGGATTTGCTTATCTACAAGTCTAATCGCAGCATCCACAACTTTCCCTGAATTCAGTGTCCCACAGGATCAGGCTGTTGTATCACTGCATAGAACTTATTACAGTGGTTTGCTCTGCATGGAAGATGCAGTCTGGCAGGGAGCTAAGTGCCCTGTAAGGAGCTGAGTGTTAACCACAGCTTGTCTTTGCAGAGCCAGGCCTCTTGGTTGCTTTTACTCCACTTGTCCCTACCTCTGTGCATTGGTTTCTCCTTTACAGTCCCGCCACTGAGCTGTGAGAGACATGGCTACAGCATTATTCTAGAGCAAGGCTCTACCAGGTGGTGATACCAACATACATGCCAGAAAGTCAGTAGTGCCAGAAATTGGCTCTGTGTTTCCCTCTTCCTGATTTTCTCCACCTTCAGGGAAGCAACTCTTGCTTGGAGTATCCTCATTTTCCTGGCCCACCAGCACATGGAAAAGTTCTGCTAGTTACTGTACTCAGAAATCTCAGTCTCCCTGGTGGTGCCAGACAGCAGCCTTTTGAGCACAGGGGGGTCGACAAGTGGACTCTGGTTTCCTCAGACACCACACCAGTCCTGACGTGCCGATTTGAATAGAGATTGAGTTCTGGCTTACTGGAGTATATTCAATTCTTTATCCAGGTGCAGCTACGCAGATCTGGAAAAAGAAAATGCAAGGTGATCAGAAATAGGGATACCTACAGCTCCTGAATTTCCCTTGCTGGGGTAAGACTCAAGGGAGTTAAGGGACAAACTCTGGAGCTCGTCCACGGTGGCAGATTTCTGTCCTCAGTGGACAGGACCCACAAGGGACTGTATAATGTATCCTGCACATGAATTGTGTATCAGCAAAAGATATCAAAAAGATTTAGATAAAGCTTATGCCCAAATCTATTTTTTCCCATTCAGACTGTAAGTCACACACACCATTTTATTTAACTGCACTTGATTCTACTATTTTGTGGTTATCATTGGCAAGATTCATGATTTCATGCTCCTCCATGAAATCAATTTTTAGAATTAATTTTCCAGGACAGATTTGTCCTGTGTATGAATCTGCAGATGTGTTTCTGCTGGACTGTACAACATTTTCTCTCTAGACTGAAGCCTTTGGAGTCCAAAAGCAGTAAAAAAAATAAATAAATAAAACAAAAGTCAATTAAAATTTGAAGTTATTTTGACCTGGGATTTCCTCAATGTATTTTCTCTAACATTCAGTGAAGGTGATGTTACGGGAAAGACAAGGCTTGGAAGTGCAGCACACAGTAAGGTTACTTGCTGATCCTCAGATAGCATCACTTATTCCATTATAATGTCAGGTTTGATAGCCTGTGGGAAACCCATAAAACCCCCATAATTCAAAAAAATACACTAAATTAAATTATTTCTTTGTATTTGGTTATTTCCTAAATATTTCACAGGACCAGCACGGCTGTATTAGCTTGATGCCTATCAGAAACCAGGGGGAACCACATCAAAATATGTTAAAAAATGAAAATATATTTCTTTCCTTTTTAAGGCTGATTGTAAAAAACCTTACTCATGCAACACAGGCTACATTTATAAAAATAATTCCTAACACCCTGTAAAAAAGTCTAATCATAATATCTCAAGTATGCGGCCAATATATGCGGGATTATTTTGCAGCAGTGGGTTAAGCGGATTGCTGGCAAAGAACCCCGAGACACGATGATATAAATTCACAGAAACAGTTCTTGCTAATGCAGTAAATGACGACAGCTGCTGTAACTGCGAACTAAAAGGGAGCTCTTTCCAAGAATAATGAATATTTCCCATTGCATTTCAGAAGTGCGTGCTTTGCACATGTGAGTTTGGGTCCTAACTCTGCCAGCCCCGGGTATCCCTCCGTTTACCGCAAGGTAACACTTAGATGAATTAATTAAAGGGCTGAAATCAATTTTGCACATTGAATTCCAGCAAGGAAGCCTCTGCTAGCCAAGTCCTCGGCAGAGCCATGGGCCAGGTACCGCCTGGCCAGCGCGGAGCCCCCCGCAATGCCTGGCTCGCCCCAGCCTGGGGAAGGCAATACCCGCCGTAAACTGCCAGGGCGAGAAAGCCATTCGGCTTCTTATTGCAGCCCAGTAACAATCTGCCCGTTTGTGCTGGTGGTTTTTGTGCTGTGACTACCTTTCCAACAGGAACTGGACTGAGATCACTGGCTTATTCCAGTCTAGCCACTGAAAGGCTGCCTGTTTATTAAAACCATACTCCCTGTGAAATGCATTTTTGTCTATGAAATGGCATGGCCATTACACAAGTTTGTGATTTATGGTCGCCAGATAGTGCATTTGCAGTAGGCAAAGCCATAAGTCTTGAGGGATCAGGGTTTGTGAGCCCAAAGCTGTCCATCTCCAGGAGCTTTCATGCTCACTTGCTTCATTGAACCATAATAATTGATGGGATTTAGCTTCTTGAAGAGTGAACAGCGCTATTTCTACCATCGGATGAGGCAAACCCAAACCAGGAGCTGTAGCATATAGTGTCTCAGAAGCATCTGCAGCACCTGGACAGCTGTCAGGATGACATGGAAAGCTACCTGGGCTGTCTCTAGGGCTGGGGTATTGGTAGCAGTGTAGCTGTGGTAGGACAGAGCACGGTGAACATTAATTTACCCAAGTGAGAAGTGCTGGAGGCTGTGGTTCCACAAACATTTTTCTCCGTGGCAGTTTCGGCTCCAGCGGGTCATGCTGCCACCGCCCAGGGCTGTTTGCGGCAGTCCCTACACTGCCCTCTTTGTTCTGCACCACAGAGGGGTGGCAGGAGCATGGGAGCAGGCAGCAGGGTGGGCATCGCCTGCTGACGCTGACTCTGTGTCCTGGAGAAATGTGTGTGTAACCACAACCCGAGGGGCAGGATGAATAAGCTTATGTGGAAGTCTGTGACTAAATCATTCTGGAAAACAGGCTCTAGGCTCTTTCAAAAATGCTACCCGTTGCTAGTAGGGACTAGAGATGTCTTAAAGAAAAGGCAAAAGGCCATTTAGTCTATTCCTTTAAGTGTATAAAAGAAATCACCAGCCCAGCTGTAGTTAGCTGGAAGATGTGAACTTTCTCAGCAAGTAATTGATGGCCGTAAAGATTACACTGCCCTCTCTAAAGTGGTTCCTGGTGGTAATCTAATCAGTGCCAAGTACAGTAGCTGTTGATCTGTGCCAAGAACCTCTCTCTTCTATTACCTGGGTTAAGCCTATTCCCTGGATGCAAAAGTAGCATTTCATAAGTATTGAAGCTGAAGCAAAAACACACCAAAAAAAGTGAGTGTCTGTGGCAGGGAGAAAGAAAAGAGGTCTGTTGTATCAACTGATCTGAAAATCCTGGCAGTGAAGTGTTCCTCATTTGGTTGTGTGCTGTCAAAGGGTGTGAGCGACGTCTGAGAGCAGCAAACGAAGCTAAATTCCTGTGAGTAAATTATCCACCACGAATTACTCAACAGCTCCATACCAATCAGGTTACAAATATTAGTACGTACTGGCATGCGTGTTATCGGCGTGGTGTCAGCCGATGTTGTTAAGGCGCGACGCAATAAATTGCTTAAATGACTCCACCTACCATTATGTGGTAAGTGTGAGAGACCCCCTCTGCCCCTACAGGTGCCCACACAGCTCTTACCTTCAAAACACTCATGTGCAAGCTTACCCTTGAGTGGAAAGACACAGAAACTTCCACACTTGCACTAAATCCTGGAAATTAGGTACTGAAGAAAGCAATGACCTCCTGCCTCCTACAACTGGTTTAGTAAAAGCGGGTAACAAGAGACTGACAGTTTTTAGCCTTTTTACATTACTAAATCTGCCATTCTTCATGCTCCCTATGACAAGAGAGTTGTTTGTGTGCCTGGCTGACCTAACTCCAGGACCACACCAGCAAGTATGTCCTGGCTGCGTGCTGGGGGGGTTGTCCTGGCTGGCCTTGAACTGGGCCAGCAGGGTCACTCAGGAGTTTCTTCACAAGCTCTATTTTGCCACAAAAAAAAAGAAAAGCAAGCCAAACTGTTGACAGAGAGATGCTGAAGCCTTTGTAATGCCTGCAGCCAAGCGTGCCCCATGCTGTGATCCCATCAGATGTCATGTGCTAACTCAGTACTTCATGGAGGGCTTTTATGGTGTGTCTGGGAGGCACTGTTGGTTGAATAAGTGGAATGCTTTCTACTGAATCTGGCTTAAACTCAACATTAGTGCACATTGTAGGTGCCTACTCCAGTAACAGTCTTGCTATCAAGCTCTCCTGTTGCTGTGGCCAGTTTTTCCATCATTTTTGCAGATGTGCATGCGATAATGTAATTAATGACTACGCTTCTAATGGCAGCGGAAGCGGACAAGTGTTGCGAAGTGGATCTCACATCTAACCAGAGAGGACAGGTGTGCAGTCAGGAAACGTGGAAATGGTGTTCCCCAGGGTCAGGTAGTCCACATTTTTGGCTGGGGGTATGGGAAGTGTGACCTGAAAGGGGCAAAGACCATGAGAGAAGAAAGTAGGAGCAACAAGCATATCCTGAAGCTGCGGTGGAGAAAGGGTGAAGACAGAATGACTGATTCTTACTGTAGAAAATGCATATGATAGAAGCAATATGAATCAGCGATTAGAAAATAAGCAAAAACAGAATCTGAGAAGTTACCCTTTTCCAGGCTGTAGAGCCAAGTTCAGATTCTTTCAGGAACTGATTCCATTCACATCGACGAGAGGAGAAAATACCCGCTCAGGCTGAAATATGTGATTTCCATTGCTGAATTACAGTTTTATGCACTCAAACATATGGCCCATGTCCCCTTGACCCCACCAGGAACACAGTTGTGCAGCTTCTGGCATAGCTGGCTTGCCACGTTGGGTTGGCGGGATTTCCAGTATTGGAATAGCAAGTTTCTGCTCCGTGACCCCAGCTTTTTGCAGCCCTTCTGCTACGTACAGAATGGGATCCTCTCCCAGTGCTCATGGCACACCAGTGAAATTCTCACCAAGCTAATAAAGAGCAGACCAGCTCATGACTCTAGTTATCATGGATACAGCAGGTAGGATGCACAGACTTGCAGAGCGTTCACATTCGTTGCCCACGTGGCCTTGTGTCTTGTCGTGTGACCTTGGCTTAAGAGCAGCGTTTTAGCTGTAGCTTAACTGCCTGTGACACCTTTAACTCAACCCCTTGATGAGAGCAGTGTGCAGCCCCATCCGCTAGCATCCTTCTGGATTGCCACAGGAATTTTTGAAACAAAAGCTGGTTTTTAAAGAAGTGAAGAATCATACCCAGTTATTGCAAAAACAAGGCACTGTTAATTGAAGTTTTATTAGTATTTTGCTCCAATTTATTTTTTGGTGTGCTTCCTGTGGAGACACAGATATATACACATACATATACACATACATATACACATACCAGCAGAAGTAGGGAGGTGATTGTCCCCCTGTACTCAGCACTGGTGAGGCCACACCTTGAGTACTGTGTCCAGTTCTGGGCACCTCAACACAAGAGAGATATCGAGGTGCTGGAGCGAGTACAGAGGAGGGCAACAAAGCTGGTGAGAGGCCTGGAGAACAAGGCTTATGAGGATCGATTGAGGGAGCTGGGATTGTTTAGTTTGAGGAAGGGGAGGCTGAGGGGAGACCTCATCACTCTCTACAACTGCTTGAAAGGGCATTATAGAGAGGTTGGTGCTGGTCTCTTCTCACAGGCAATTAGCACTAGAACAAGAGGGAATGGCTGCAAGCTGCAGCAGGGTAGGGTTAGGCTGGACGTTAGGAAAAAGTTTTTCACAGAGAGAATGGTCAGTCAGTGGAATCAGCTGCCCAGGGAGGTGGTGGAGTCACCATCCCTGACTGTGTTTCAGAGTAGATTAGATGTGGTGTTGAGGATCTGGTGTAGGGGAGAACTTGTAGAGTAGGGATGATGGTTGGACTTGATAATCCTGGGGGTCTCTTCCAACCTAAATGATTCTATGATTCTATGATATGCACACACACACAGGTGCGGATTTATATATGTGCATATATGTAAACATATAGAGATGTGTGTGTGTTCCATATATATATATGCATGAATGTTGGCGTGGAACACGTATGAAATGTCAGCATGTTTGTAGAATGTTCTCTAAGCTGTTTGGGGGTTCACCAAATATGTCATTATTCACCAATATTCACCAATATGTCATTACTGATGATTTATTGGTATTACAGAAGTGCCTACAAAACTCAACCAAAACAGGGATCAGGCTGTGTTGAGCAGCCTTCAAATGGGTTCTGCTTTGATGCAAATGTTTTAGGGAGGAGGTGAAGAGAAAGGAAGAGGTGAGAACTGCAAAGCTGACCGGTGGTTTAGCTGGAAATAAATTTTGATAACCTGACTAATACCTTTTCATTCTCACTGGCTTTGTGTGTTGCAGTGGGATGAATCATGTATCAGAATTTGTCTGAATGGATGTTCTCACAGATTGCTCTGATGCTCAGTCCTGCAGGGCTTCAAGCACTTGATGACAGCCCTCAGAAACTCCTCCTGCTCTACTGGATTTCAGACTCCTGACGCTGAACTTACTCTGCTCGTGCTGTGATCAGATCCGGCCAGGACTATGCTCTGCCCTCCGTGCTCAGGACAAGGTCCCTCTGAAGTTCCAAAGATGCGAGTTGTGTTTTATTCCCAGTATTTCTCATTTTCACAGGCTTGTTCCCATCCAGGTTCCGGAAGAAGCCTCAAGAGGAAGTGCCAGAAATTTATTAGGGAAAGATTGTTGTTTTTTTACTCCCTGAGGAGGCCTGGCGAGATTATAAAGACCTCAGCGTGCTCCTGCAGGAGGCTGCGAGGTGAAGGAAGCAGACAAGATGGAAAAGATCCTAGGAAGAAGGAAAAGTGTAGAAGAGGTACAGTGCATGGGAACATGCAGAGAAAGGAAATGACTGATGAGGGAGAATGTGAGTCCTCTGGTTCACAGTGTTATGATACCACTGGCTGCATTTGTCACATCGTTTAACGGTGACCTGCAAACAATTGGGTCTATTGCATTTATGCTTTTCATCACTTCTTGAATTTTTACAATGAAAGCTTGAAAGACTTCACAGCTTGGTTATTTTCTTTTAATATACTCATTGTTTTGTTTATTGTTGTTCTGTATCTCGAGTTTTTTGAATACACAAATTTCTTGCCAGAACAACTAAATTGCTTTAGACTGATTTTGAAACGATAACGTACGGTGCTTCTGCTAGAGCCACCCAAACCCTCCTCAGCCTCTGGGGGACACAGTCTGGTTGGTGCTGTCCTTTTCAACACCTCTGGTTTCTGCCCATAAGAAGCGCTCAAACTGGCAAAGCTTTTGCTGGCAGAAAGGCTTTCAGAATCCCAGGATGACAGAGATGAGGGAAGAGGGAGAGAGTGGAATTTTACAGGCAGTAGTTGCATGGAGGGAAGATTTATTTCCCTGCCTCAATTCCCTTTGCAGGTCACTTTTAAAGGAAAAAAAATAATTAATATGCATGTATTAAATGTGCTTATGGTCAGTTATGATTTTTGTTTAATGAATAGGATATTCATTACATTTAACGTATTGAGCTTACAGAAACAGCTGGAAAAAATACTCTGTTTCATTCTACACAAGTGAAGAAACAAGCTGGTGAGTGGATGAGTTTACATGTGTGTGTGTGCACATGTACATGTAACACCACCCAGCACATCACCCGAGAGAGGGCCCTCACAGGGACAGGGATGACATACACACGTGATGGATTTAAAATAACAGAGTCAGGGGGGGAAATAAATCCAAAGATCAAATAGAAAAAGAACAGAAGAAAAAACAGGGAACAAACTGAGAGGAAGTTGTGCTAAAAATTGGCTGCATTCCATATTAGTTATTCAGATTTCCAGATTAAGACAGACCAATCTTATTAGTTCTTTTTTTGCTCTTTCATTGAAAACAGATACAAGGAGATGTTTAAACATGTGCTTATTTTTAAGTAATCCTAGTGAAATTGTTTTACCAAGTATTCAGAAAAGCCACAATTAATAAAGATATTCACTGTATTTAAAGAGAGCAACAAGTTTCGGTTGGTGGAGAGGGGGAAATAACTATTACATTTATATCTATTTAATTATATATGTGAAGAAGAGGAAGCTTGTAGCAATCCATATGAGTGAGGAGCTTAAAACTGCAGAAGAATAATAAGGGAAATATAAGGAAAGCAGGCAGAAGTATATGCCTCATTTCTTTTTATAAATTAAGAAAACCTGAACAATACTAACTTTTTTCACTATCTTAAGGTAATAGAATGATAAGGTAAAAGGGATAGAACTGCCTTTATTTTGGAAAAAAATCCATATCATGTAACAAACACAGGGGTCACTTAATGTTTTCCTTTCCAACAGTAATTTTAGGAAGTTCCAACAGGAGCTTCTTAAACATGAAGTGCTGAAATCAGAGTTAAGATCAAAATATCTGTATATCCCCACCAAGGAAGCTCCTTTAAAAGGAGCTGAGTTGTTTTCTGGAGTTCCAGTGCAAGTGATAGATACCAGCTGGGTATAAGCTTCCAGAAACACTAAGCAGCAAATATCGTCTGTGAAAAGGAAGGTGTCAAAAAGAGGTGTAAAAGGTAAATAACATGGTGAAGATTGAGGTGGGTTCTCAATTGATGCAAATGTTGAAATGAGAGTACAGATGTTCTGAAATATATGCTGTAGTGTGTGTAAGAGTACATTTAGGAAACCCTATAAACCCATCATATTGGAGTAGAAGATTATATAGTAGATTATATTGGGTAACTGTACACGCATTTATCTCTAACTGTCTATTCACTACGTAAAGTAGCTTCGTATTCAAGATGCTGGACTTCATATGTCCCAGCATGTCTTTTAAACATCTCCATTAAACATGTATTTCCTTGTGCCTTCCATTGTGAAGCCAAGTTCCCAACTCAGGGCTTTGGCTGCATTTCCAGCAGCACACCCCAGTGACAGGCTGTAGCTTGGGCTGAAGACTCTTTGGTAAATTTTGTCCTGGATGAGGCAAATGCAATCTCCTCTCTGAATCTTTAAAACTCGATGTATCATCTTTGATCTGAACCAATACAAGTCCAGTAATGAGAAACAACGGGACTGTCTGCATCGATGCTGGCTGCTCATTTCTTTTGTTCCCTGTTTTGATGTAACGCTGATGTGTCTGTCATTTTATGAAAAACTGTTTGACTATGAAGCACTTGCTGATGGGCTGTGGAAAACAGATTAGCAAGCAGCACTTTTTATGTGGCCCATGGAGAGCTGACTAACAAGCAGTACTTTTCACCTGTGTACACCATATTACCTTGTTACCTCAATACCTTCTAATTTTTATTTCATTAATTAATTGTCCTTATTTTGGTAACAGCACGGTGAGAGGAGGTTTTGTTACCTCCTCTGTTAAAAGGTCTGAACTTTTAGATCCTGATAGCAGGGTTTTTACTGGAGACAATTAGCAAAACCTCCTTGAGCTCCCAAGATCACCATTTGTAATGAATAATCAAAAGGCTGTTGTGTCCAGAGGATGTCGTGCTTGAGTTTATGTGTAATATCAAAGCTGAGGGTCACACTGGACTAGTCTTTACATACCAGGGCAGGCAGCTACCAAGAAAAAAACTTTTAATTGCCCTTTTGTTTTTTCTCAACTGCACCATCACTTATTCATGAGAACAACCGCGATACGTAGAACACTGATATCCCTTCCCTTGCGAACTTCAGTGAAGCTGAAGGTCTGAACACTTGGCCAGATCTTCAGGAGCTAATATATTTTTCTCTGCTGTGTTAAAAGGGAGATGAGTGAGCCAAAAGCTGAAGGTATCTTTATTCTTTGGTCTTTCCCAAAATCTAACAGGGAATAATTAAGGTTTCTCAACTCCTCACTCACTTCCTTAAATGAAACAGAATTGTTTTATAATTGCTGAAATGCGAGAGTATTGAATGGAGACATCAGAAAAATGGGCATCATACTGTGTAGGTGGAGACCTATGTAACACAGACATTATTGGTTTAATTGCATGAATTAAGGTTTCTAAATAGACTTCTGTACTTCTGGAGAAAGAAAACAGAAATACTATTACAAGGAGATACATTTAAAGGTGTAGCGGCAGCAAAAATGAGTATTTTCGTTGGTTTAGGGGCATCTTCATTGATTATAGGAGTTTGGGTTCAGAAGAGAAGATTTATAAAATTAGAGCTTTCCCTTTGTATCTGCAGTGTCAGACTGGCTCTAGGTTGCCAGATAAATTAAATGGCTCCCAAAAAAGCTTTCTGTGGGTGTAGACAACTCACAGCAAGCCAATCCTTAATTTTTTTCAGAACCTACTGTCTGTTAAAAACTCAGGAGTTAAAAAAACACCACAACTAAGCCACAGATTCGGTGCAAGAATTACAGTTGGCTGTTGGAGCCTCTAATTGCCTGGTGTCCTTGGCAAGAACAAACACCGAGCTGTAGCATTTGATATCTTGAACCATAACCTGCAATAATCCATACTCTTTAATCCTTCATATAGCTGTTGCTATGTCATCACAATTTATTTTAAAATGGTATTCTTTAGTACTAATCTCATTCCTAATCATTCATATTAATGTTAGCATTAGAGTGAATTAGGGCATTATTTGCCTAATATGTGCCATATGTGACACTTAAGTACTGGTAAGTAATTACATATCAGAGAAGCCAGCATTGAGTGTGAATGGCACACACAGTAAGAAAAATGGAAGAGACCAATATTAAACTTTTAAGAGAAATAACTTCAGCAAAACTTTCCCACAGGCAACAGAACTCTGATATTTTTAGCTGGTCGAGGCCAATGTATGTTAAGAATAGCATTCACTGCAGTGGGAAAATACACAATTTCCATTATGGGGCAGTCAGAATAACAACATACTGATGATACACTGGTATAAAATATGTAATTATCTAGCATGCAAAAGAATAAATCACATAAACTGTTTACAGTAGAAATTGTGAAGGGACAATGACACATTGTTGTCTACTTTGTGTAGCAAGGATAAAGTTCAGCTTATAAAATTGCAAAACCTAATTCATGATGTTTATGTGATGCTTCCTGCAAGAAGACTCTGATAAGATTTTTCTAATAAATTAGGTAAGATATTAGCTTGGTTAAAATGGCAGATAGAACTGGATAAAATTAGAAAGATGGTAGATTTGATAACATCTTGTGTTTCTTCACGTTGTACCATTAGCCTAAAATTGTACAGAACAGTCCTCCCTTCCTATGCAGCTGCAGATAGCTGCAATTTTGCTTCTAGAACCATCACTGTATTGTAATTCATTGGGTGCAAAATCTGTAACCACACCAGAAGTGAACTCAGACTCTTAGCTATGGAGTGAATATTCTTCTTACAGAACTATTAGTCCATCATATTAATAATTATTAATAATGCAGAGAACAAAGGCATAGTGTGTCCTCCTCTATCATCATACATGAAAATAGTTTTAATTGATAAGCCCCGTCTGTTCTGTGTGCTATTATTGTGTCACTATAAGTTGTAAAAATAGGGTGAAATCAATATTTTTTATCTGTCCTCCTTGGTAGCAAAGAAAGACCTAAGCTTCAGGATTAGTGGGCAAATACGAGGAGGATTTCTTTCTTTGTGATACAAATCTGTATTAATTGATTTTTCTTGATGTGGATTAATTGCAGCTCTTTATTAGGAATAATATCACAAATAAACTATAGACAAGTATAGATTGCTAAGCCTAGATTTCAACTGAATGAGGCTAATCAATACCTAAGTCTGTTATTTAAAGCAATTCATTAAGGCCTCGGGAAAAGCTAAATAATATACGTGAGAAATGTCTCATCTGGAGCCTTCAAGGAGTTTCTCCCTAAACACAATAAATACATTTGTAATGTACAATTATTGCAGATTAAGCTTGCTCAAATGCTTTTCATTTGCCAGCTATTACACTAAGGGTGTGAAGGAACACCTCCGCAGCTTGGGTTGTGGTAGCATCATCCCGATGGCCCAGAACCATCCCTGTTTGTCATCGGGCCTTCAGTTCTGGAGAGGAGGGCAGTTGTCGTACACATTGCATACCTTGAGTTTCTGTTCGCCCCTTGGGGAATTAAAGTGTTCATATTTTCATTTTAAGGAAGCATAATGTGTTGTATCCTCACTCTGGTTTCCGATGGTCTACACTAGACAGGAGAAGTGCTTCAGTTTTGGCCAAGGTATTTAAGCAGCTCACAAACTACCGCTGTGCCAACAGGTAGGGAAGAGCATTTCCCATGGGGATGCCACTCTCTGGTCCCAGCCTGAAAGGAGACTGGCCAGCCAAGGTTCCCCTGTGGCCATGCCTCTGCTGGGGCCTTGCTGACTGCCTTCGGGTGCCAGTTCTTCGCTGTCATCCCCATAGCTCTGTGCTGTCCTTTGGAGGTGCCCAGCACACAGCTTGGGACGTTCAGAGTCACTTATGCCTAGAAAGTAGCCACACATAGGATTAATTTTCATGGATGTTGTAGATACATTTTGTGTCTTATAGATCATTAAGAACTTTCCTCGGCTATTTTATATATTGCATGTTTTCAGATAGACAGTAATTAGACAGTAGATGACATATGATTTGTGGTTGAAGTTAGCCAGCAGTTACAAAAAAGGAAAACAACTCAGGAGAGTTTGTTGCTTCTGTTAATTTAATTCTTCATATACAGCCACCCAAGATGTGTATTACCGTTGCTTAAGACAACATTTTGGGTATCTGTAACAGCCTTGATGCTGTTCAGTCTCTGATCAGACCAGTGCACCAGTCTTGCCCCCAGCTCAGTCAAACGTACAGTTCAGGTTGTGATCTTAAGCATCCATTTAAAGTTAAATATGTGAGGAAACATTATTAAAATTCCTACTGATACTGGCCTTCAGGAAATTATTTTAGTGACTTTTAGTGAGTGTGTGTTATGCAAGGTGAATTTCAGTGTTCTGGGGCGTCAGAGCTTTCAAAATATAAACTATTATAAAAGAAGTGCATGTAGCACTTGATTAATATGATTGTTGTAATACTTGAGGCAGCTCCTAAGTTTAGAAAAACTCAATGCAAAACCTAGGATAAAACACCTAAATCGGTACAACAACAATGAACCAAAATAGATAAATTAGAAAATTTTGTTGTAATGAGTGTATTTTGAAAATACATTTACATATTGGCATATAATCTTCCTGGAACGTGTGTGGATAAGATAGAAACAGATTTCAAGCTTACAGTAGTAGTTCTGACTAGTTCAAATTTTAGTACTTACCAAATTCATTAAGTTCTTTGAGGTTGCAAAGGAGATACAGTTGCCTTAGTACTTCCACAAGTGCTTCACCAATCAAGAATTTTCCTTTCTGTTCCTTAAAATGCTTGGGTTTAGAGCAAGAAATCCCAAATTCTTACTACAAGTCCCAGATTTCAAGTGGGACTACAGCAGGGATAAATGCAAACCACTTCTGCCAGGAAAACCACGAAGACAGTGGAGCAAGCCAGGGTAAGACATTCTGTCAGCTCTCCCACGTGCACATGCCATTAACCGATGCTGTTAGTGCTCTGAGCCTTGTCCTTCTCTTGCTTTGCCTCCACCAGCATCTGTCACCTTGATACCACCTTGACTTCCAAAGCTGGAGCCTGTATGTTCCTCCAATGGAGAGAGTAGAGTTTGACTCTCACTGTGAAGATACCATGGGTGGTTAACTCACGTGCAGTGAAGATAAGCTAAGCAGGTATTTAACCTGGTTAAATGATTTGACTTTGACTTCTGGTTCCCATATACACTAGTTTGCCCTTGTATTAAATATTGTTATGCCAGCTGAATTATCTAATTCAAGGTAGCTAGTACCTGAACTAGCTAAATACCTCTTGCAGGAAAGATAGCATGATTTGGGACTGATTTGCTGCCTATTATGGTTCCTTGACACTACTGTACAGAAAATTTTTATACTAAGTACATTTAACTCCTATAGAAATAATGCCCTGTTTAACCACATCACAAAAGATGTCAGAGGACAGACATTTCTTGCTTTTTCTCATTCTTTTATGTTTCTTAGACCCTTTCTCAGACCCTTTCTCAATTCCATATTGCTTCCATGGCAGCGCCATAAATCAAGGCCTCAATCTGGCATAAATGCATCCAGGATAGGCTGCTCTTGCATTTGACAGCTAACAAAGAGAATAAACATCATAATAAGTCGGTGTGCCCTCTATCTGGCTTAGATTATCTGGAGGCCATCTGAATAAACTCTCAGCTGAAACAGGAAGCCCTGGGACTAGATCTTTCACCTTCCTTTGATTGTCATTTTCCAATTGTTTTCATTTTTCAGTGACGCCAGCCCACTTGTTCATTGATGTTCCATTTTGGCCTTGACTGTGCCAGATCCACCCAGAGAAGTCAGAAGCCAAGAACAAATTGGGCCTAAATTAAGAGTGGGCTTTCCTTGAGGCATCCTTATGCATAAAGTCCTGAGGTAAGATGAAGACAATGCTGCAGTTTTGTATAAGTGGTGTTAAGACAGGGTGCTTCAAGTTCATCAGGCTTCTTGAATAGGGGGAAATGGAGTGTGCATACACCCACGTACTCAACATCAAGGATACTAACAACAGAAATACAGAAATACTACGCTGGTATATTAATTAAATGTGTCCCTATTTTAATTTCCAAACTAGAAAACTATCACAGATTACTAGCTAGGGAGAGATTTTGCTCATTTTCTAGTCTCTGATGTTAGTCTGATAGTGCGAAGGATTGCATAGTGTATTGCATAGTGTAGCAATACAGAAAGTTCTCCTCTCCCTCTCCTCTC
>VZTM01025152.1:223973-236327 GCA_013400555.1 Jacana jacana
TCTCCTATTAGGGTTTATAAACACTTATGGTTTACCAGATATATTGCCCAGGTATAAATGTGAGAGAGAAGTCTGGGTCTTTTATGCACATTGCTCATATTTATGAAGTCCTTGTCATCTGACCAAAACTCACTGTTCTTTGAGAATAAGGAAGGGAGTTGGGATGAGCATTAAAGAGGCTGGACTTTCTTAACCTTGTGACCTTGGGATGGATGGTAAGGAAAGCAAACCAACATCCATGCACCTATTTTTCTGGTGGAAAATATTTCAGTTGCACAGGAGTCAGTCACTCAGCATTAAAGTTTAGAGGGAAGAGGCTGTTCTGGAATGGTCAAAGAGAGAAAATCACTCATGTATTTGCATTTTAGTGCTATTAGTGGTGCCGCATTCAGAGCGTCTCTCTGGCCTGAGGACGGATTTGCAGGGTAACTGCATTTTTGTAGGTTTCCTTTGAAACAGAAACAAAACAGAAAAAGAAGCACCAAACCACGTTTTTAAAAATAGGATGCTTTAAGATGCCTCCTGGAAGTCACAGGCTGTCCTTATATCGTTCAATTTTTTGAATTCTTCAGGAGTGAGAACAGAGCTGGTTGTCAACAGAGTGCTGTTCACAGAAACTAGGCAGGAAAATGAAAGAAGGCTGGCTATTGTTCGGCGACGTGGTGTAGGCTGCAAGAATGCGTTGGGAATGCAGCGCCGGCATGGCAGGCAGAGAGAGGGGCCTTTGTGTGAAAAGACTGAAGCAGAATGTCAATCATATAAATAACTATTATCTCATTATAAAAAAAAAAATATATTAAATAATCTTGATCATTGCCATCACCCTTCCTCAACTGCAGACCATAAGGGTGGTTATCAATTTCCTGGAAGATGCTGGTGTCTAATGGAAGCTCTCCAGATCCAGCGTGCAGGGAACCTGGCCCACCGTGACGTGGGGAAGAGTGTCAGAGGTGTCACTCCTCTCCTGTGTCCCCGCTTTCTGACACAATCTTCATCACAATTTATGAAGAGGTACTGCACAGCCAGCCCTGCTCTGGTGTCACTTAGAAGCAGCATTGTTTGTCCTCAAATACAGATGTCTTTATCATTCCCCAGAAGAATGTGCATGAATTTGAAATATTCATAATTGAAAAGGGACAACGTCGGCTGATGGAAAGGGAAGCTGCACGCTTATGCAAATGTCAAAAACATGCTTTATCTCACAATGGTTACTTTGTGTCTGGGTGCAATGATGTAAGAGCACCGTTATGAAATTCCTCAAAATCCTGAGCAACACAGAGGCAACACGCCTGAGAAGGCTGCACTCCCGATTAACATAGTTTTACTCTTCAAGCAAATTAACACTTGAAACCAAAGCTTGCAGAGCAGCAAATAGCATACCTGTCATGACCTGAATTAGATCAACCTCCTCTCAAAGTCTCTCTTCTCCTGGGTTGGTGCTACTTTGTGAGGCTTAAGGCAGTTCTGCCTTTGAGGTAAGACATCGCTGTTTTGCTCGCCAGGAATGGGAGGAGATCACATGCTGAACAAATCCACCCTGCTGGGAGAGGCTGAGCCAGGGTTTTGTTTGCCTCCACCACGTGCTATCTGTTTCAGTGGAGTCATCTAGGGCCAGGAGGAGCTGCTTTGAACGCCCAACCAGATGTGGCACCCAGAGGTGAGAGCTGCCGGGTGAATAAGCACGAGGTAAATGGTCCTGAGCAGCACAGGAGACCCTGTCCTGCACCACCAAAATCAGGGAGAATTTTGCCAAAAAGTTTAATCACAGTGGTGTTGGGCACCAGCCACATTATTATTCCTGTGTACCGAGGCCCAGCTGGGATGGCCTTATCTCACAAACACGTCTTCCTGACATGGTGACTAATCAAGGCAGCAAACAGTAGAAGTGAAGAAAAAATACCTCATGCTTCCTTAGGCTCCTACCATACACCATTCACTTTTATCCTGAGTTTTGACAAGCAAGAGAATTAGACCAGAGGACATGGGTTTTCCTCTTCCTGAAGTATAACTTTTGGAAACTCTTTAGGTCAGTATTCTTCCCACCAAGAGAAGCTGTCTCGGGTGCCACCAAACCACCCCTAACCATTTGCCAGCAGAGGTACAAACTGAGTCAGGAAGCTGACCTATATTGAAACCACCTGTTTTTTTTGGCCAGATGACCATCTACCTGCATAAACAGTTACATTAATGAGAAGGCACCATGGACAGGAGGAGGCAATGAGGAGCTGGAGAGCTTATGCTTCAATTCCATTTCAGGTCAGAACTGACATGGGAGCCTTGGTACCGGCACAAGCACATGGTGGCTTAGGTTTCTACTGATTCGCATCCGTCTCCTCTGTTGTACCCTTTAGCCATCGTACCTTCCACAATGTTCTCCAAACTGTATCTCATGCTTGAGAAGTCCTTCTTGCAGAGACCCTTATGAGCATGTATTTCAGGGTCAATCATGTTACTTCACCCACAGTTTATTCAGTATAGTGAATAAATTATAGGCCATATACGCATATGAAGACAGGCTGAGAGAGTTGGAATTGTTCAACCTGGAGAAGAGAAGGCTCTGAGTACATGTTCTAGCTCCTTCCAGTATCTGAAGGGCCTACAGGAAAGCTGGAGAGGGACGTTTTACAAGGGTATGTAGTGATAGGATGAGGGGTAATGCCTTCAAACTGGAAGTAGGTAGATTTAAATATCAGGAAGAAATTTGTCACCAGGAGGGTGGTGAGACCCTGGCCCAGGTTGCCCAGAAAAGCTGTGGCTGCCCCATCCCAGGAGGGACTAAGTTGGAAAGGGTCTTTGAGCAACCTGGTATAGTGGGAGGTTTCCCTACCCAGGGCAGGGGAGGTGGAACTGGATGATCTTTACGGTGCCTCCCAACTCTAACCAGTCTATGATTCCATAACAACATCTCAATATGTTTAAATCAGTGTAGCTCTCTCCAGATCAATAGAGCTGCACTGATTTGTACCAGCTGAAGATTTATTTCACTACCTCAGATTTCTTCTTCATTTTTACAGCAACTGTAACTCTAAAGCGCTTAATAACAGGATATTATTATGTTAGAGTTTTCCATGATTCATTTCAGGAATTCCAAATACGCATAACCATTTGTACTTACACTTAAATGCTTTGCAGAAAATCATCTTGATTGTAGAAGCAAATCTTATTTGTGTGCAAAAATATTGTTGATCTGGCCAAAACTGGCAACTGCCAAAGTGACCAGAACACAGAAATATAAGGGATGGATGTACCATTGTGAATGGGCAATAACTGAAGAGAGCCATGCATTGTTTCATAAAATTTTAAAATGTTTTTCAGAGTAACCCATGAAAAATATTCAATTTCATTCTAGAGGGTAAAAACCTCCTGGGAAAAGTTTTACATTTGTTCTATTTTGGTTACAAAAATCCTAATTTTTTTTTCCCCCATTAAACACAATTCAGAATATATTTTAATATGAAATCCTCCAAAACACAACAGAAAAAATGTTGTTACGGTTCCTTGGGGAAGAGGGGAGGGTTGTTTCTTTTGCATTTGTCTTGTGTTTTGAGGGCGTAAAAAGGAAAATTTCTTCTTATAACAAGAGTTTAGTCAAGAGCTGTTTAAAAAGCGGATTTGCCTGAGATAGTGGCCAATTCTTGATTTAGATTTTTTAGCTTTTATTAGCACTGTACAAACCAAACACTCCAGTTGGGCTCCAAACTACAACTACCAAAAATCTCTGATGACTAATACTTCCTGGCTGCACTTCATGCTGGCTTGGAAAGAACAAGACTACTTTTTGTCTAAGCCTGCGCTAATGTTGTAGAAAAGGATGTGAAAAAGGTTGTGTAGGTCCATCCACAAACATCCATCTTTTGCATACGCTCGTGGTGGTTTTGCTACTGGCTTTGGGGAGAGTTAATGTAACGTTTAATTAAATCATTTAGCTTTATTTGAAGCGTATTCTCCTTCTTTTCTCTTTTACTTTTTTTTCTAGCTGACAGTATTTTTCATGCAGGGAGTTGCTGCAGTTCCAAAAGAAGAATGAATGGTGTTTCCTATTTTGACCACAGAGTGATCTGGTCATGCATGCTGTCAGTGGACATCGCTACCGACCGGCTTCCAGGGAGAAAAAAACATCCATCGTCCACTCTGTCCCAGCCACAAGGTCACGGGGTGGCAGGGTGTCCTGCCGGTGGGCAGAGCATGTGATGGTGAGTTGATTCCTGGATTCTTTCCTTGCCCTGACACTGAGTCAGGCCCCGGTCCTGGATGAATTAGGGAGCCATTCGTTAAAACAAAGGTGGTAATACCCACGTAAAAGATTACAAAGGTCGTTCGTTTCTGTGTATTTGAAGCTCTTTCACCCTCAAATGAAACTGTTGAATCAAAAATCAGAAATAAGAGCTCAAAGGAGATGCAGGACTGAGCACATGACTGATTCTCTGTAGGAATCTGGGCCCACCAACCCACAGATTCAGAAGCGTCATATACATACCTCAAGTAAATCTACATGAAAATCCTCTTTTTGCTCAGAGGATACTCTGTCTTCCCATTCCTTCCTCCCTTCCATCATGTAAGGACCTTTCATCTAGCTGCTTAATCCCTGCTCGCACCCACCCTCGTACCTTGGTTCCTCCCTTGCTCTTCATTAAGCCTTACAAAATGTATTTTCAGTCGACACCGACTGGAAATTTAATACTCCCGAGTGCGTCACCAGCAAAACTCCTAGTCCTTTCCTCTGCTGGCCTCAGCTGCTGTTACAGTCCAGCTCCCCCAGTTACTTTTCCACATTGGGGAAAGACTAGAACTAGCAGGAGGCTCCAGCAAGACTGGGAACACCCGGGGTTCGAGAGAAGGCTGGAGGGAGGGGGTTGGGTCAAGAGTTTGCCCTGTCTCTAAATTGCTTTCAGTGTCCTGTGACTAAACACTCTGCCTCCTCCCTGCCACAGCACCCTCCCATGGATGCTCTCAAATACGGAATTATTACACAATGTCCTATGGGGAACTGCACTCTCTAATGAACTCACCAGCCAGAGGAGCTCAACTTCCAGTTGGGCACCTTGTAAGGACTAGATTTTTAGATATGTTCAGCATTTATATATATATATAAATNTGGAAGAGTTTGGTTATAGTAGCCAGAATGACATAACTTCATTAAAGGAATAAAGAACTGTAGAAAGCAGTTGTTCAAAAAATCAGCCTCCTGTCCAAAAGTCCAATTCCTACGTGCACTTCAAGATCCTGTGCAAATTTTTCTTAACATTCCTATCAATTTTACATAGATTTTTTTTATTGTAGTCTGTCCCTCCTCTGCTATTTCTAAGTTAAAAAATACTCCCTGCAGTTGAAGAGACCATCTTTGACCCTTGCACTCTTCTCATCCAGCAGTTTTGTGGTTATCTTCATTCTCATACCTGATTCTCCCTTGGTTTTCATTCTCTGCTTGGGTTGGATTTTTGCTTGGACGGGTTATTCCCATAGCAGAAGCTTAACAGAGTCATATTAGCCCAACACAGGTTAAATTTCAGCTTCCTCAGGCTGTATCACTTGGGCAGGGCTGCACCAAGGCTCAACAGGGGGAACGCTCCTGTGGACAGTTGTGGCTGCCCAGAACGGAGAGAGCAATTCAGCCTCATGGGACCTGACAGAGCTGCCTCCAACCCACAGATCCACCAGGTCAGGGAAACCTTCAGACATACGTCCTGGGGCTATGTTAATCCTTCAGCACCCCAGAACACCGCAGGGATGCTCCAGGGGGGGCGGTTCTGTTCCATCTCAGATGCAGCTGTGTAGCACATACACGTTTCTTGACACAAAGAAGTTGCTATAAAACGACTGCTCGATTCTAAAACGCTGCTGGCAAACTGTTGCAAACATGGGAAAGAAACAAGAGTGTTGAGAGCTCTGAGGATCATTGAAATATTTAAATATTATGTACAGTGACGCCTGTAATTCAACATTTGCTGTGGTAAACACAGCAGAAATGACTGTAGCATAATGTTATTCCATATTCTAAGCCAGATTCTTGAGGTTTGTTTTATTTATATCACATGTGGCTGGGAGAAATAATTCTAGGAAGGCTCATACCATGTATTTTCTTTTCAAGTTGCCAAAATATCTTAGAGAAATCAATGGCTGGGGATTCTTCTGTGTGGCTAAAGATTTATTTTTAACCTCTCGGTGTGCCAAAATCAGGAACAATTATTAATCTGTCCTGAAACTGCCGATACGATACAACCTGCTAGCAACAGATGGTGTGAATGAAAAGCCAGAAGTGGCCATTTTTAATATTCAATAGATTAAAAAAAAAGGGGTCTGAGTTCATTAATCTTATCTAACCTCCTGTGACCGAGGGTCTAAGGTATTGACTTAAAGACAATATCAATAGCTTTGATTTGAACATGAATCAACCAGGGAACGGGCTCTTCTGAGATACGTTACCTCTAAACGGTGCTGCCTGTCCCTAGGTGCTGGTGGCCCTGGTGGGAGATGAGCACTAAGGGTTGCTCTTCAGCAAGCTGAGAAGATGAGGCCCCATCAGCACCTGGTGCTGCAGGTACTGGTGTGGCTGCACTCCGGGGCTTCTTGCATAGGTCTGAACTTGTATTGTAGTTAAGAACCAACCCCTGTCAATGCCTAGGGATGGAAAAGTATTCCATTACCAGATATTATCTCAGTCTTGCTGTATTTATACATCTCAATTACAAAATCAGGAAGTATTGCCAGCCATCGTTTGGATACAGCTGGCATAAACACACACGCACACACACGGAGAACAAACCAAAAGAATCCCAAGCTGCAAGCCTGCTTTATTTTTCAATTAGTTAAGGATCACGGAAAGCCGACTCTTGCAGCCTTGTGTGGTGTCTGGTGTCTGGTGTCCAGGTACCACATGGGTGGCTGGCTGAAAGTTTAACTGAGTAGCCTTCCCAAAAAAAACCCTAATCCCAGTTACCTGATGCCCTGCTTCTGGTGAAACTGGGCTTTCCCCCATCTGCCACTGCTGGGGCAGGCGGACCGTCAGCAGCAGAACACAGAATGTCACACCTTCCCATGAGATGTGGATCCCAGCCATAGATTCAAACCCACCTGACCTATGGGAATACCCGAATTTCAGCTCTGGGACTGCTCATTATTTCCCATAACATCTCTGCAGCACAGATTTATTTGTGAGAAACAAGGCTGGGGAGGGAGGGGGGGGCGGGGGGAGCTCAAAACCACAGCAGCAGCTCATACAGAAAGGCCGAGTTATGACAGAGTTATGAACATGGTGCAGGTGAGAAATAGCCTGATTTTTTTTATTTATTCTTTTTTTCAGGAATAATTTCCCAGGTCAGGTATCGTGTCCCGTGCCAATCAACTGTAGCAGGTGTGGCCAGAGGACAAACTTTGAGTGTGTGACACTGGGACAGGCAAAACCTCTTTCTGCAACCCCAGGGCTGCAATTTGAGAAGCCGTTACTTTCTCTATTTTTAATGCCTTTATGGATACTTGTCTGCACAGACCCCGCATGCTGGCAGGCCGGCGGCTCCTCACCCACAAACCCCTGTTCTGGTCTGAGCCTCCCTCCTGCAGTTGTTCTGCTCTCCTCCAGTGTGGCCCCCATGCCCCTTTCCGCCTACGTGTCCGCACACAGAAACCACTGACCACGGTCAGGCAGTCCCCTGACGATACAGCATGTGGGAAAGCTCTTCCAGGGCGAAAGGCAGCCTTTCAAGAGCTCAGGCCAGGGAGTAAAGGCCGATGCGCCATGGGAGAGCACTGAGAGGACATTTAAATTTTCAGATGAAGGGAAAAATGAGCTCTCCCCTGTGGGTTTATCTCTGGAGGCTACAAGAGTGAGATTTCTGAATTGGAGGAGTGGAAGAAAAAGAAAAAAACATGAAAAAAATAGTCAGCTAGAAAGATGTAACTTTAATTTGGCACGTTATCACAATGACTCTAGGTACTGCTATGAAAAAGAAGGTGCTGGGAGATGCTGGGAGAGACCCACTTAAATATCACTTGATCTTGGACAGCAAAATTCAGTGGGGCCAACACAGTGAAACAAACACCTAATGAATGAGGGCATAATTAAACACTGACTTAAGTCATGGACATTCTCCTGTTGGAGTGGGTCCAGAGGAGGCCACAAAGATGCTCTGAGGGCTGAAGCCCCTCTGCTGTGAGGACAGGCTGAGAGTTGGGGGGGGTTCAGCCTGGAGAAGAGAAGGCTTAAGGGAGACCTTAGAGGCCATTCTAGGCCCTTAAAGGGGGCCACAGGAGAGATGGGGAGGGATCAGGGAGCAGAGTGATAAGACAAGGGGTAATAGTTTTAAACTGAAAGAGAGGAGATTTAGATTAGATATTGGGAAGAAATTCATTGCTGTGAGGGTGGTGAGACACTGGAACAGGTTCCCCAGAAAAGCTGTGGCTGCCCCATCCCTGGAGGTGTTCAAGGCCAGGCTGGATGGGGCTTTGAGCACATCCAATGGCATCTACAGGATTTCATACTATCAGGACATACTTTTTCTCATGATTGTAAGTCAGGTCTCTGTCTCTCTGGCTTTTAGTAGGATTTCTACACTATCACCAATGAATGAAGACTGAATATCAGAATAGGTGTCTCTGAATGTGCCCATGAAACATAGGTTTCCTCAACATGAAGATGTTCTGTATCCATGCTGGAAACGGCTTCAGCGCTACGGTCTCCCAAGGGCAATGAGCTCTTGTCACAAGAGGCAATTCAGAAAATTCAAATCACCACAAGGCAATTCAGAAAAATAAACAAGGGGTCAAAGACTCGATATGAGAGTGTTCAGGTTTTTGTAGAAGTGGAACTAGAATTAGCTTTGTCGTGGTCTTTTTTTCACTCTGTGTGTCTCTGTATTCTAGTTCTCATTGGTATTTTTCTCATGTGTGGTGGAAAACTGTTATGTATTAAGCTCCATAATATCCCTGCAAATATCCCAGGTCTCTGCTCTGACTGCTAAAGCTCATTGCCTTGCCTAATATGTTTTTTCTTGGTTTGGTTTCAGAGAAGAGAACTTTCCATTTAATATTAGCATTCTCAAGAAGTCCGGAACTGAATAAGCCCTTAGAGCTCTCAGGGAACATCTCCAGTACTATCTGCAGAGGAAACAGGAATCTTACACGCTTCCAGGTGCTGCCCCACCTTTCCCATGCCCAGTTCTGCTGCACACGGAGCCAGTAAATACCGTGGCGCCAGTAAACACCTCTCACTGGGACGCAGCTTGGGATCTGACAGCGGGAACGAGCTCGCACCATCCTTGGCGCAAGGAAGTCTGATATGAGCTTAGCAGGGATGAAAGGTACTCGAAGCAAGGGGTGATGACTTATGAGCGCCACGGGAGGAAGTCAGCCCGCCACGAGGAAATTTTTCTGCTGTCTAGATGCACTAAGGAAACACTGCAAAAACAGAGAAAAAGCCAGAGAACTGGAAATGATATCTTAGGGTTTTTTAACATGGTGTTTCAGTCCACTATTTTTTGGTCTTATTAAAAAAAAACAAAAACAAAACAACCAAACAACATACCCACAAACAAGCATTTTCCTTTTTCTTTTAGTCTATATGTTGAATCATGCAAGGTGTGTGTCATACCCGACCCCAGTTTGGAGAAAAGGAGGTGGTCAGCATTTTACAGGACTGAACCCTTAGTAATGCCTGACTGCCTGACATCACATAAACTGAAGAAAAGTCTGAAATAGCTTAATTTCTTTTTCTGAATGAGTGCCTGGTGTGGGAAGGTATCTACAGCCATCAACCAGAAAGGCATCTGAGGACACTTAGCATTATCCAGGCAATATTCAACATCTTCAAGATTCGGTGTCTCAGCAAGCAGGCAGGAGCAGAGATGTAGATTTTTTTTAGTATCCAAAAAAAGAAAGGTGAAGGGTTCATCCCAGTTCTAGGGGGTATTTTAAAGCTGGCGGGGTTAAGGCATGCCCAGTGCTGCCATTTCCAGCAGCCTCCAAACCACTTAACTTTTGACTTTTGCTGTCTGAAGGACCAGATCAGAGCTGGGGTTACCAATTTGCATGAGTGTAGAGTGAGCTTCAACCTTACCCCTCAATTGTTTCATCACCAGACCATTCTCTGTAGTCCTCTTGATACGTGTAAATGATGGCTGGCATCAGCTGATGATCCGTTCCTCCATTTCCAAGACTGAGATTTAACCTTTTCGCAACAAAATCATAGAGAATTAAACCATTTGTGGCAATGACTGTACTCAAAGACCAGTAAATGAAACAAGGAGCATTTATAAAATAATCATAATTAGATGGTCACATATATATATAAATTTCAGCAGCCAACTTACCATATTTCTAAAACTGGTGATGCAATGACAGACAGGTGAGAAACGCGAAACTTTTAATTCAGAGACCTGTTTCTGTTTATGGTTCATGGGATTTTATTTGAAAAAGGATTTCTATGAAAATGGACTTGATTCCACTCCCCCAAAATTTGTATATGCATGTACATATAGCAGAGTGGTGGAAATATAGAGATAGAAAAATATACATAAAGAAAGAATGTTAGGGAAGAAAAAGACATATGTATGACTGATGAGCCTAATGACCATTAGTACTAAGCCCTACAGTGTTTTGGAGAATTCAGATAGAGCTGATCCTAAATAGCAATAAATCTGATTATTTTTTTTTCTTTTTGGAACTTTAAAACAACTCCATTATTTTCTCTGCTACGTTGCTTTGAAAACTGCAGTGTGTTTTCACTGCTCTGCCTTCAACAGCGTTTATTTGCCTTTTAAGCGATGCCATTTATACTCCACGAATTTAAACTTTTCTGGTAGAATAACACCCAAAAAAGTAAAGTGTGATATTCTGGAATTATTTTACTCTACCTACAGCGAAGCAAAGGGGTAAATTCAATTCCAAGCTCTGAGCTGGTATAAACTATTTTAGCTGCAGGAGTTAAAACTAAAGATAGTGTTAACCTGCATTTTAAGACAGAAGTCTTCAGCACAAGCCCCGTGTGTAACATAAGTTTTATGTGTAACCTAAGTTGATTTTTGCTCAGATAATGTTTTCTTGGTGTGAACATGCAAAAATACTGGGCTAGTTGCTAAAATGGTGTGTTACACATAACTGGAAATTCTGTTTGATCTATTGTGTACAAATATGTGAATCTGAACTCCTGGCAGCAAACAACTTCAAATCATGAGATGGAGGAAGAGAAGCAAACTACAGTAATAAAACGTCTCTTTCTTGATAATTTTTAAATTCCCAAAGATCTGAGGCAGTTTTGGATCTATTGCACACCTTTCTGTAACAAAGCATTTTAATGGGAATTTATAAGCGTGGAATGTTCTTCCTATTTCCCCATTCAACCGAGAATGGTTGGGGTTTTATCCATTGTTATACACTAAAACTGTATAAACTTATGGGATATTTATTGTAGAATCCAGACTAAGCAAGCCCTAACAGTAGGATACAAATGGGTTTATTTCTATTTTGCAGCCTCTGAGAAGTGTTGTGCCCGTTGCAGATCCAAGTGCAGCCACGGTACCGCTATGAACACCATGGATGTGTCAGTGGATGTACTCTCTTGCCAGTGGATGTACTCTCTTGCCAAGAAAGCAGACCATTGTTTGTTGCTGCTGTATAATATTGAGGAAATAGACTTGGCAACCGAGAGAATTCCGTTGGTTCTGCTGTAGTAAAAGCCTGGTATAGACTCAGAGTTTCCATCAGATAGAACTGCATTGCACTGTAGTTGAAAGACTTCATTTTTAATGACTAATGAAATAGTTCAGCGGCATGTAATAAGCCCTATCACGCAGGCACTCACCAGGAAAAATCCTCTATATTCTTATGAGGAGACCCTGGACCATGAAGCTGCTGTCTGCCCACCTGCCCTAAGGCAGGGTCTTCAGTTTTCTGTATGTAAAGTGAGAATAATGATATTTAGTAACATTTGCAGAATGCTTATTTATCACAGCAATATGTACAACTCTGAGTATTAAGAAGCCTATTTCCAACTGACAAAAAAACTTACTTCTTGACTTTGTATCAGTGAAATATGGTCAGCCATCCAACAATTTGCTTCTTTGGCATACCCTCCACTTGCTGTAATCAGGAATAAACCAAGAGTATATCTCAAGAAATATACGGTTAGAAACAATGCTTTTATGTTTCCCATATTTTGTTATTTTTGCCTCAAATCACAGTTCAGTTCAGCGTGATCTGACATGGCTTGAAATACTGAAACCCCCGCTCCTCCGAAGCAGTGTTTATTATAGAAACCCACAAACTTAACCTAACCTAGAGCAGCTTTTCCAGCAGTGATATAATTACAGTAGTTATTGTTGCAATAAACCAGATGTTCCTGAACGGGAATGAAAGCACTTCCCC
>VZTM01025152.1:236342-292177 GCA_013400555.1 Jacana jacana
TTCCCCCCCCCCCCACCCCCCCACCCCACATCACATTTGTTACGTTGCCTCTTTTCAAGTTTTCCAGTTTCACATCAGCTGTTCAGAAAGCTCTTTCTCGGCTGAGTGTCACTTACAGAATCTTGCTGTGTGAGTCTTTTAGCGGAAAAGAATGAAATGCTGGCAGGCTTCGCATTCCCATCGCTTTCCTTAAAACCTCAAACATGGCAGTTATCAATGTCACTAATTCGTGCCCCGGTTTAAAGACATTTTTCGTCCATTAAGACACTTTTACTTGGCTGAAGAAACACTTTGGAAAACCTACTCTCAGATTGAATGAGTACATTGTTCTGTAGGAAAAGAAATGTTCCACTCCCACAAAATCGATGAAGGCTGCCGCAGACTTCAGCGAAGCCGTCCTTTTACCCCACCATTTTGAGTAATTTCGTCGTTAGGCAACATCAGCAGCTTTGGAGAACAGCAACTTTTCAACCACTAGCTCAGCTGTGGTTGCAACTGTGAACCGTGAACAGCCATTCAACCTGCACCATGAATATCTATCATTATTTAAGTATTACATTTCTAATATTTTTAGCGGTGCGCTAGTCAACACGTTTCTAATATTTCCCAGCCCAATCAAGTCACAGAATCANACAATCCCAGCTCCCTCAATCGTTCCTCATAAGATTTATTCTCCAGGCCCTTCACCAGCACTGTTGCCCTACTCTGCAGTTGCTCCAGCCCCTCCAGATCTCTCTTGTGTTGAGATACTGTCCTGACTGTAGGAACAAGTTGCCAATCAAGAAACAGACTGTGTTTAAACTACTAGGATGACCCTAGACATAAAAAATTGTATATATTTCTTCACATGTGCAAGAAAACCTGTTTAGGAACAATGAATATGAAAAGTCAAGGAGAAGCCAACAGATTGCTTTATTACACTTACCGTACCCTATAATAATACAATAAAGAAACGTAAACTAGTCTTTGGGGTTTGTTTACTTATAGGTAAGTTCTCATGAACATACGGGAAGAGTAAGAATTAATTATCTTATCAACTATCTGAACACGTCACGGCAATCCTGGAAGAAACCTTTGTGATGTTTCAGTTATACCTGCTCATTTTTCTAGTCACTAATGGTAAACTATGTCAACCACCCCCTCCCAGTAATGGAACAAGGATTAACGAACCAGGGACGAATTCACCCCCCTGGTCCACTAAATTTACACTTTGTAAAAAACATAGATGTTTCTTAGAGAAGGAATTTACATGACTCTGAAACACGGCCCAATTTTTCACCGTGATGTGGTAGGGGATGCAGGCATTGTTGGCCTGATTTTACAGAAATCTTTGAAAATGGGCCATAAAATAGCTGAGGAAACCCAAGAGGCACCCACACGTTTGGAAGCAGATTATAAGACAGCCTTGGTGCTCAGCCACAGTCAGCTCCCTGCTTTCGAAAGGCACGGTATCGATTTCACATTTTTTGCTTTCCTAATGAGAACGTGTCAGAGCTGAAATAAATAAATAACTCAGACCCATGTCCAGGGAGCCTTGAGGTCTTCCCCATCACAAGAGGCCAGGAGGCCCCTGTGCTTCCTTCCTGGCCGTGACATGCCCGGTGAATATTTCCACCACCCACACTTTATTCATTCTTCCCTCTCCTCACCCACTCACCGTTACAGCTGTGCAAAGCAGCCAGTACAAACCCCGAAGCCATCCGAAACCTACCTTTATAACTTCGTTATGTGCAGCTGGGATTGGTTGGACTTGGGGTAAATCAGCTTTTGAGAAGACCCGACGCCCCCCCCCCTTCCCCTTCCCAGTCTCATGCAAATTTGGAGCCAGGTTAAGGTGAATGATTTATGGGTTGCATAGTTTGAAAATCGCTGAGAGAGTTTCACATCACTGCGTCACGCTTCACGGCGTGGAGCTCTGTCATATTCATGGAAATCACAAAAGATGTGTATAGTACGCTGCAAAAGGGAATAATAATAGCTGTCAGATCCCAAATGTGCTCCATGCCCTGCAAACAGTTCCTGGCCTGAAGGACCTGCTGGAAAAAAAAAAAAAAAGAAAAAAAAAAAAAAAGGGGGGGAAAAAAAAGGAGCTCTTTTTAACTCTTTAACACGTTATTGCTTCAAAGTGTAACTAACTCATAAATTTTTTATTACATTCCTTCGTTTAGCACATATGCATGCCACGAGGCTTTCAATTAGATAGGAACTCGTGCAAGGAGTTGCCGTAATGATGCTCTCGGACAGGAAGCAGAAGAAAACCCAGGCTCCAGAAGTCAAGATTCAAAGCCAGATCTTCTGCAGTCAAAAGCCAGAGATTTATTTCTTTGGTAGTAATTGTTTGAATGTGCAAAATTTGGATTTCAGCCAGCCCAGTTAGAAAATTAAGCAGCGTATTGCTAAATGGAGACTAGATTACTGCAGCCCTACTTGCAGCCATCGTGCTTGGTCAGTTTTGAGAAGTTGGAGGCAATTTGCTCTATTAAACGCTGACTGAAATTACAGATAAACACGTTTTTTAAAAAGGACACTTCAAAGGACAGGCTCTGTGGCTGCTCAGTCAGACAATATTGAAGAAACTAAATTTGCAAATTAATTTTAAGAGGAAGCCCGGACTGTTTAAGGCAGAAGCACCAAACACGTCGCTTATCATCTCAACTCCTAACAAAAGAACTTCCGTGGTTTCAGTCCACAGCATGACAACTTCTTATCTGCAAAACAATCTTCTTTTTTCTTTTTATTATGAATGAGTCCACGCAGAAGATTGTAAACACCACACCAGGTCCTGACTGTGGAGCACCGCTTCCTGCTGATACCAAACCATTAATGTGAGTGAAAGCTGGAGGGATGGGTTTCAGTGCATGGTGGATGTTGCCTTGTCATCAGGTGACTTCAGTTTTTTGTTCTGAAAACCTGTTTATCAAAGTGCTTTCAAGAGAGGCAAAGAAAAGGCTTGAAAAGTCTGTACCAATCCCCAAAATGGCTCGAGGTGGAGTTGTCTTGGACTTAAGGTCATGCTAAGGAAAGTATCAAGGAATGGGATTCAGCTGAGCAAAGGGAGACAGGCACAGTGTAAGCAATGGTATCTGAACTGGTCACTGTGGTGGAGTGTCGTGGTTGTGACCAACCAGAAAGACAGATGATGGCCCCTCCCTCCCCTCTTTAAGGGAGAGGAGAGGAAGGGATTAAAGAGATTTAGGAGTTTAGAAAAAAAACTAAACCACTTTAATGAAAATATAAATAGTAATAAAATAATAACAAAATTTTTTTAAAGGAAAAAAAAAGATAAAAAAAGTATACAAAACCCTACCAAGCTCCCAGGATGATGATCACATCACCAGCAGCATCAGGAAAAGTCCCAGACTGGACTCAGTGACCAACAGGANCAGAAAATTGGTTCATTTTACCTCAAACCAGGACACATAGGCACTGCTGGGTCTCAATCCACATTCTCCTCAATGTCTAAGACAGGTAAGATAAATCACAGCTCATGGGTGCCTGTTTTTTCCCCATCGGCGATGAGGGGAACCGGAGTGATCAGCTGATGAGGAGGTGAATGTCTCCCCGCTTGCACGTTAGGTGAGGTGAGCATCTGCTGTGGGCCCTCTGCAATGTCAAATCTGGTGGGGGAGGAAGGGAGTCTGAAGAAACACGCAGCGCTGCAGAGGTCAGTGCTCCATCCTGTGCCACTAAAAGCAGAATTCTTCCCTTGGTCAATTAGTACTAAATAAAAGTAGTAGGTAAAGGATCATCATGGAAGCCTTAACATGAAACGACACGACTATCAGAGGTACTCTGTCACCCAAATAAAATAGAAGCAGGTTGCAACATCAGAACCCCAAAGTGTATTTATAACACTCTTTAATCACCACCTTCACCCTGGCCATTCATTACTTGCCCCTTGTCGAAACATCACGTTCTCCTTTTGTGTAGGGCCGGGTTTTGGGAAGCGCTGAGCATCCTCATCCCACATCAACATCAACACCCTGGAGACTTACACCCAGGGAGAGAGAAAATAACGGCACGTAACATTCCGTATCGCATACGCGTGGAGAGCAGCGAATCAAGGAAGCAATTGCTTTTAAATAAATGATGTGAGGCTAGAAAAGAGATAACATAATGCACCGTTTGAGAGCAAAAACCCAGCCCAATTTGAATTAATTTAATAACAGTAAAGAGTGGTGCCACTTACAGCGCTACTCTGAGGAATCAGTTGGCCTTACCGCTGGAGAACCTTGATTCCTGGGGTTGGTATCACTGTCATTGCACATCATGCTGAGCTGTGACTAAATGTGAAAAAAAAAACCCCAAAATATTAAATTGCTGAAGTGACAGGTTTTCTCTCTCCCCCTTTTTCTGCGTCACAAAAAATAAAGTAGAATTGATATTTTCTGAACCATTTGCCAAACCTCACATCATAAACACCTTCCTTTTTAGATAAGTGGATAATAAAAGGGAAGACAAATGAGATCAGTGAGCTCAATATTGAAAAGGTTACTTTTGCACACTTTTTTTTTTTTTGGTTAAAAAATGAGAAATACCTTACGAGTCTCATTTAACAATAATATGAACCAAAAAATGCAGGCAATTAGTAATGAATGCTCAAGCAAATGTATCTGTTCCAAGAAGAGGTGTCATAGAAAAATGTTAGAACTGAAATTTACTACCACTGAAGTGAGCAATAGCATTTCCATTGCCTCCAGCTGGAGGAGGACCCGGTTCCTAGGAAGTTCACTTCAAAGACGATTATCTTTATATCAGCAAGTCTAGGAGCGTGAGGCCTAGGCTCTGTGGCCTTCTACATGAATGCTAAAGGGAATAAAGGGCTATAAATCCCCTGCTTCAGCAATGGTATGGACTCTGGACCCAGTTGAAATATATAGAAATAAAATACAGCTATACGAGTTTAAAAATGTGACCAAAATCTCTGAGTAACCACATCTGCAGTCCTGCCACAGGTAAATCTCCCAAGGCTCTTGTTACAACTGGGGTTTAAATAAGCAGTCCAGGGCCTGTCTGAGTGTTTTTTATCAGATTGTTCAAATATTTTACTTGCGTTTATTAACTAAAGAAGGTCTCAGGCTCTTTGTTTCAGCTGTATGTGGAATTTACCAAATTTACCATTCATCTTCTGCAAGTAGAGGTTGAACTATCTGAATTTTCAAATGGTTTTGTTCAGACTGTGACTTTTAATGAATATAAAAATAAACCTTTAAGGATTTCCTTAAGTTGATACTGTTTTAGCCTAATAAACGATAAGTCTTTGAAAATTCTCTAATGGTTAAATGTAGTGGGAAGGTATTTTGGTCATGGATTTTGAGAATACAGGTAAGCCAGTTCATTCTTCATTCATCTTCCTCTCTTCTAGGTTTTATTCACCGTTTTTTATCACTTGGGGTGACCACCATTGTGTACAGCTTTGAATGGGACCGAATACACAGTTGCCCACTTTTGAACCGCTATCAAATCACGTATCCCGACTCACACAATGAGAGAAGCATTCCTTGTTTGAGTTCCCAAGGTCTTTCCAAGCAAAGCCTGGGACTGAAATCCCTCTCTCCGGGCTCCTCCCCGAGCTGTGAACCACGGCTCCCGCGGACTGCCCTCCTCTCCTCCCAGTCGGCTGCTCTGTCTCTTTTCCACATGCATCCCTGCCCAAAACAAACTCAACAGGGCTCCCCACCCAGATCTTTCAAATTCCTGGGCAACCTTACGGTTGCCTTTGTTTTGGGCAGAAACATGTGCTGAACTGTCTCCCGCAGCTCAGAAGACAAGGGCGGTGGTTAAACCTACCGTTTTCAACACAGCTTAACCCAACCTATAACAGAACCCTCAGCAAAGATGTAACCACTTCACAGCCCCATGTGTGTGCGTGTGCGTGTGGGGTATGTGGAAAGGAATTTGCAGCAGAAATGGCCATCTTTCCCTGAATTTCCAGCTGGAGAGGAGCCACAACCGGGACCAGGACTCAGCCAGTTCCATTCATGTGAGAGCTGCATTAAAAACGTCTAATTCTTAGCGTTTTGCTTCTGCGGGGAGTAGAGGGCTTACGTTTCCACTTCAGACATCAGGGGATGAGACAGATGTCCAGGCAGCCCCAGCACTTTATTCTGAGCTGACTTGATCCGAGCACCAGGTTGGGAAGACAGACTGGCCACTGGGCATGAAGTTTGGGCACTCAACAGATATTCTGGGCTGGGATCAGCCTTCACCAGCTCAGAGGTTGCAGAAGAGCCTCGTGCAGTCCACCTTAGTCCAAGTTAACAAGCCAATTTGTGTTAGCAAGCCCTTGCCTTCTTGAGCACACAGGGTTCGGGATGACTGAAGCAAAAGCATTGCTTATTGAACTTGTGTGTGTCACATCTGTCAATCCCAACTAATGCTACTGTTGATGAGCTTAATAAAACAGCATTTTATACCCCAAGAAGGTTCATCTGCAGGATGTCCTGTTGCCACTTGGCAGCAGGATGAGTTCTCTGGAGCAGTGTAGTGGCCATTGGGAAGGAAAGGGAACGGGCAGGGGGCGTTCCCTAACTTGGCATCTTCCAAAGAGAGTTTATGTTAAGGTGGGTTATCACACATAACCTACCTTAATCCCTTTTAAATGAAGGTTCTGTCTATGGCATACCAAGGTCAGGATTATAAATCCCAAAACAAATCACCAGGTATAATTAAAAGGAATAATGCCAATTATATTTTCCAGTCATTTTCAGAACTTGAAACGTGGTCTCTGTACTCCTTGAACCTCTCACAGGTTAGTCCAGATGGTATCTTTGTGAGCTAATAGTAACCTGTTTATTATAGTTCCTTTGTTTTTACCACTAGCTTGAAATACATACCAGTATTAACCATTGTATATGGCAAAACAAACCAGATAATTCTTTCAGTTTTTCAGTGGTATGTTCCACAGAGCTTTAGAAGTATTTCCAAATAAATTTCCAACCTTTATTTACCCTTTGTAGATAAATTCACTTTGCTTTTTTCATGCTCTTTCTGTGGTCAGTTTCTAGCAGTCATCCCCAGTTCACCAATGAGAATTCCACAGGAACAGAGGGCTTTCTCTACCTGTCATAGAACATTTTGAAGACCCGAATGCTTTTAATCTTCATCACATAACTTTGCAACACAGAGCTGATTCTGAGACAAGAAGTACTTCCATCAAGTAAAGACAACAAACCAAAATGTGGTACAAAAGGACCAGGGGGTGCTGGCTGACAAGCAGCTAAATACGAGCCAGCAGTGTGCCCAGGTGGCCAAGAAATAGTGTGACCAGCAGAAGTAGGGAGGTGATTGTCCACCTGTACTCCGCACTGGTGAGGCCACACCTTGAGTCTTGTGTCCAGTTCTGGGAATCTCAATGCGAGAGAGATCTGGAGGGGCTGGAGCGACTGCAGAGGAGGGACACGGAGCTGGGGAAGGGCCTGGAGAATAACTCTTATGAGGAACAACTGAGGGAGTTGGGACTGTTTAGTTTGAGGAAGAAGAGGCTGAGGGGAGACCTCATCACTCTCTACAACTGCTTGAAAGGACATTGAAGAGAGGTTGGTGCTGGTCTCTTCTCATGGGCAATTATCGATAGAACAAGAGGGAATGGCTGCAAGCTGCAAAAGGGTAGGTTTAGGCTGGACATTAGGAAAAAATTCTTCCCAGAAAGAGTGGTCAGAGCCTGGAATGGGCTGCCCAGGGAAATGGTGGAGTCACCATCCCTGACTGTGTTTAAGAGTCGATTAGATGTGGTGTTGAGGGATTTGGGGTAGGAAAGAACTTTGTAGAGTAGGGCTGATGGTTGGACTCAATGATCCCAAGGGTCTCTTCCAACCTGAATGATTTTATGATTTTATGATTCTATGAAAAGGAGCACATGACCTAATCTTAATTTTAAAGAGGTAAGTTTAGTATTTTAATTAATTTTTTTTTTTTAATAACTAAGTTAAATAAAAATCCAAACATTTAATGTCAAGAGAAAAAAAAAAGTTATGGTTTTAGTATGGTTAACTACACTACATGTATTCTATCAGTGCAACCAATTATTGTAGTTAGCACAGCCAGCAGAGCTTAACTAACAGAAATTCTGCATAGTTAAAGCATTGGCTTTGTGACAGAACATGCATAAAGCACAGTAAATAGCAAGACTATGTACAGAAATGTTTAATTCTGTCAATTACAGAGGTTTATCAAGCCCAGTATTTAACCTAGGGCTGGAAAAATGATAGATATTTTGCAGGTAGAGAACATTTTCTTGACAGGACCCCAAGTCATATTAATAAATTGGGATACTTTTTCTTTTTTTTTTCTATTTTCCACAGAAGGTGTAGGGGAAAAAATAACAGCGAGTTGGTTTTTCCCTCATTATTTGGTGGTCCTTCCTTGAAACTTTCCAAACCAAAGCCGTTTCTCACATCTGGTTGGAACACAGATCTTTAAGACATTTGAGTAATTCAAATCAGATGTAAAAATCTAAGCTACACTCTATGAAATTCAAGAACAATATAGTTACGGGGTTAGAAAAGTCTGCAATATGGCACCTCTTTTAATCAATAACAGCCATATTCAGTTTGTCTGTAAATACAAGACTATCATTAAGAATGATCTACTGCATTATTCTACTACCCAGTTTAGCAAGTTACCAGCTTAGAGACACTTTACATCTACAATATTCTTAGCAATTTCTTATCCCTGTACTCCAGAGGAAGTCCACAGCAACACGGTCTGTATTAGATTATAGTTCCAATGGAAAATATTGAAGATCACTAATATCAATAAGTACTTCCTTATCTCAGCCATTTGGGGCTGCTTGTATTGACTTCCGTTACATTCCAGCAGTTCTGCTTCTCCCCAAACGGTGGTCGTTAATTTCCATTAACTAAGTCACAACTCTTCGTAATTTAAATTATTTCCAATAAACGTCCAATTAATGCCTGTTATCTGCATTTCATTTCCATTGATTCCAAAAAGCTATCATTGAGCTTAATTGCCGCCATAAGAAAACCAGTTTACCATGGGCATCACTGGGCCTCCATTAATACCACTGGACAGCTACGGGGCCGGATTTCTGTCGGCCAAGCAGGAGGGAGCAGCGCTGCCGAGGGACCACGATGCAAATCAATGGCTAAAAATGCAAACAGCTGCAGCTGGAGTTGACCAGAGAACAGAACCTTCCCCATCAACAAATCCGTGCCCTTCTAGGATACCATTGCAGTTGGCTAAAAGATATTTTTAGAGGTTTCCTTGGACTTAGCATACAAAAATAAAAGGTTTTACAAAAAACAAAGCTACAACGGACTGTCAAAAGTAACACAGCATCCTGGCTTGTTCCAACTGAGTTAAAAAATGTCATCTGATAAAGAGAAGTTCTAGACCAAGAGTAAATTCTTTGCAACTTGTTAAATCCTTTTCCTTATTACAATTCCATCCATACAAAAACTCTGCCTGACCAAGAAAAAAAGAAAACAAACCCAAACCCTTATCTGGAGGACTGTTTCAGATATTTCTGGATAGTACAGTTTCTCAGCAACACTTAAAACTCATTGGTTTTTTAAATCACCATTTTAACATACAAGTTGGTTACATTTAGACTCCCAGAAACTGCCAACTCATGAAAACAAAACATCTGCACAGAAGTGATGATCTTGACTAATGGTCCCTTTGAAGAGAAAAGCAAAAGAATCAGCGTGCTGAAACTTAGATGTTACTACATTTTCAAAATGACATTTTCAATTTTGCATTGCAAAATATTTCTCTCCTATTTTCCATACTATTTCAAGTTGAGCTCTAAATGAAACATCTTGCTTTTATTCAAACCAATCACTTGATTGACCAACAATTATTTTATTCATAATCATGCTTTGTAGCAGCTTTCTGGATTGTTTTATTGCTTTCAGTAGGAGTGAAAATAAAACAACCCTAAGACATTCCCTGAGAAGGAACAATCTGGATCTCACTGGGCTTTGGTTAGAGCATTTTTTTCATTAGCTTCACTTTCTGGATGTGTTCGATGTCTTATCCAAAAACGCCCTCAAAGCTAGTCCTGCACAAAAGTTGCCACGCATCCCTCATTGTAGTATGGTCAAACCTCATGTCCATTATGAAATGACAGCAGGAAATGGCTTTTCTTAGTTTTATTACAGCCTGCGGTTCTCCAGCAGCTCTGCATTCACACAGCAAATAAAACACACATCTACATATCTACATTTGTGGCTGGAGAAGCATAAATTACCACTGGATCTAAAACTCACAAAATTTGAAGGCGGTTGGGTAGCTATTGTCCCATCTGCATTGGCCAACACGTTCAACAGAAGGTAAATCTCAAGGTGATGAAGTCTTGGGTAATAGTTCCAAACTTTGCATCTGAAAGAAAAGTGACACCTCTCAGAACCAAACCCAGATGCTGAGGGTTACTGGCTAGAGGTTAAGGGGCAGAGCTGAGTCAGGCAACCCTGACAGGCAAACCTGCATAACAAGGAGCTGATGCCCACACCCTGTGGAGGACTGACGCTGTCAAGAGCTGATGCAAAGAACCAAACAAAGGAAACCATTGGCAGTGCACAAAAAGGAGGAATTTTACTGGTCTTAGAGAACTTATCTCCTGAAGTCTTATCTATTAACTATTCACACAGACATCAGTGGTGATAGGTATTATCTGCACTTCCTTTTGATCGCTTCCCTTTCATGCCAACATTTCCTCTGCCTGTTCAGGCCTGAGCCTCTCCTGGAGCCCTCACTCCAGACCCAGCCTCAACAAGGCTGCTGTAAAGCACCCTCTAGCAATTCCCCACAGAAGACAGGAGCAGGGTGGTTCCTGGGACACCAGCATTTACACCCCCTCTCTAATCATCCATCTATTCCTGGGCACAGTTAGGAGGAGGTCTCACAGCTGACAGTAGCATAAAGGACTCAGTTCTCTATGGATGGTCACTGTTTCACCCTGGGATTTCAGAAAGAAACGGAGGTGCTTCTTACCAGTGGCATTTATCCCAGGTACAGGTTGAAAATGTGCCATCCATATTTCATTCAAATCCTACACAATAATCAGAGAACGAATAAAACAATTATTTCTAGTTCTTCTAGGGCCGTATTTCCCTCTTCTTTTTCTACAGAGGTAGTCTCAACTCTTAGCCATGTTTCAGCCCAAGCCCCTCAATGGAAATCTCTCTTCACCTCTTCATATTCTTGAATCCCAACCTTCTTCTTCTGTAGGAGTAAGATTGACAGAGTCCCACGTCCTTCACGTGCAACAGAGATTTCAGTCTCTTTTTTCTGACCTTGTCCACAAAAGCAGGGGGAAGAGCATGCTGCACACAAGCAGAACAAAATGAAAGTAAAATATGGCAGATATTAAAGGAAAGTCAGCTTGATGTCAGTTACCACTTGGTCCAAGTGGTGAAACTCATCCTGTGCCCTGACAAGGCAGGAAAGCACTTGTCAGAAACCCACTTCTTTATGGTCCCAAGGTTAGAAATCTGCCTGCTCTTCAGAATGCCGCTTACCAGCTGTGGTAGCAGCTGCTGTGAAGGGACAGAATTGCATTCACCTTCAGGTATTTTATTTTTTTCCCTAATTCAAACAAAAGCAAAGCTCCTCTACCAGGCTGGAAGTAGGTCGTATATGGAACAAACCAGTAGTCTCCAAAGACCACTGCACAGTTCATCCATCCTCAGCATAATGCTGGTAAATAGCTACACGTAGACACCCACAGTGAGCATGAATAGCTGCTCCTGACTCCAAGTTTATGATGACATAACATGCCTAGCATCACCTACGTTGCACATCTCGAGCCCATGTTCCCAAATAATTTAACTTTGAAGTCACAAACTACGACCAATATTTTCTTACACAGCACCAGATAAGGACATAACTGTTTTAATTCCTTTTTCAGAGTTTCTCAAGTCCTCTGAATATTCAGTTTGCCCCTACAAAAAAAAAAGGAATCGTGCTCTGCAACCTCCAGGGGTTTTAACCTCAACAATTTGACCCTCGGTTCTAAATTCTGCAGTTCTCCAGGCTCTGCAACTCAGAAGCAAAGACTGGGGATTAGTTAAGTTGGTGAAGACTGGCTGATGAACAGTTGCTAGTTCTCACAATGCCACAGCTTATGGCCTTTTCCTTTCACACTCAAATTACCCTGGAAGCCCTGCCCAGAGGAGCAGGTGCTCTCAGGAGATAAGAAGAGGTGTGAAAACTTTGGGAACTTACCCCATTGTACAATAAATTTGACATCTAACGTACTCCTTAGGTTTGCAACACACCCAGTAGCGTTAAACTAATCAACCACTGCAGACTGTGCAACGCTCCCAACACTTCTCAGAGATATTCCAGACAGTCCCAATTTACTGTAACCAAAGATGATCCATCTACATGGTTTTCAGTTTTGCACAGGCAAACGTTCACTCAGCCTTGGACAATAAACTTGGATGACAGCAACGTGGAGGATTCCTTTCCCAGCTGGGTTTCCTCCTGCAAGGAAACTCCTGGTATAGAGTTCTTGCAGGGGTTTGGTCACACGTGTGGCGTGTCACTGCTGAGCTTGTTATCAAGCATGTGCAGGACTTCAAAACTGAAATACTTTAAAGCTGAGGGAAAAAAAGGTTGTATGAGGTTTAAGTACCTCTGGAGCTGAGCATTAGTTGAGCAAAAGTTTTAGTTTAAGGAAATGGTACTTTTGACTTCTTGACTTCTGCACCAATTTAGACTCCTAAATCTACTTTCTAACCTAGCCCTCAGTGACTAAGGCATCTGAATGAGTGGCAGAGATTAAAATAACCACCTTTGATAATTCTCTAAATTCCTAAATTAAAAGCACTCCTCTGAGATACATAAATGGTTTGCCTGTTTCACATAGACCAGAAAATCAGGACCAAAGTCCAAGAAAAAAATGACATATCAAAACATCAGCTGAAACAGAAGGTTCCAGCTGTTTGAAATGCCACTAAACCACAATGATTATTGCTAACATAAATAAAGCAAAATCTTAATCCAGCTTTATCAAGGAGTTACTAACCATATTTCTCTGTTCTTCCAGTAGTTTTATGAGAGAGGGCGTGTTCCATAAGCAAGGAGAAGGATGGGATATTAGCGACCACTTTCTCTTGTACTGTAAAAAGTCCCAAATGCATCTAACAAATGACTGAACTTGGTCAGTTCATACAGAGCAGAAAAAAAGAGCTGTCAAACCAATTTCTAAATTATGTCCTTGCTAAGAGGTTTGACTTGTGGTTTCTTTATTTCAGTCGAGCAATGTCACTTCCTTGGGACCACTACAAATGATAACAGTTGCAAGAGCTTTTCGGTTGCTAAACCAAAGGAATGGCTGGAATTTTTTAAAAATCTTTACAGCTTCAATGCTGGGTTCAGGCTGACATTTTGTACTTTAAAAGCTTTCTTTAAGCAACTGAATAGGTGGCAAAGCACTCCAGAATCTGGCAAGACAAAGAAAATAAATAAATAAATAAATAAATATAAAATCAAAGGCTGGAAACACCAACCCGTTGCACTTTTGCTACAGTCCACGATTGCGGTGAAGGGTTTGGGTTGTTTCATTTGCAGACTCGTGGCTCCCTTCATTCCAGTAACAAAAATGCCAATAGCATTTCTAAATTAAACCCAGCATCTTGTCCCTTCTATTTAGGGCAGCTTTTTCGCTGCCCCACCACATCTCCAAGCACAATGCCAGCTCTCTCATACCATCTGTGTAAACTTCCCTCCGCTGTTTCCAAAAGTGCCTTTTTTTTCCACTGCTGGGATCCTCCACTTGAGGAGAAAATTTTCAAGATATGTTCAGCCAGTAATTTTTTTGCTAGCCAAGTTAAACTGATCACATAAAGTTCCACACCACCCCCACCTCTTTTTTTTCTCACGTTAATGTCCAAAATATTCTCTGAGAACCCTAATTCTGGCTCGGGGGGTGGGTGGGGAGAGCTCTGAAGTTTGATGCTCATTTATGTGTTACTGCAATTCCTTAGCATTCCAAAGGACCCATTACAAATGACCAAAGGAAAGTATTTTTAAGGACAATAAAGAAATGCCTAGAGCAGGACAGGGCACAGGGAAAGCTGAGATATCTGGAAATGAACCATCATAGAATCATTCAGGTTGGAAGAGACCCTTGGGATCATCCAGTCCAACCATCAGCCCCACTCTACAAAGTTCTCCCCTACACCAGATCCCCCAACACCACTCTTAAAACACAGTCAGGGATGGAGACTCCAGCACCTCCCTGGGCAGCCGTTTCCACTTTCACTGGGGCAGCAGAGCCACAAAGCAGGACTGCTCAGGTCTTGTCCTGTGCTGCCTGGAAAGATGGGTAAAGACTCTTCGTTATTGGGATCCACAGCAGTTAATGAATGGTGTTTTGAATCACAGCAGTTTTCACTAGGACTTGGTGCTTCGACACCTTTTAGATCTCTCGCCTCTAGCTGTTTATCCTGGCATGTCTCTATAGAGTCTGTAGTGCTCCAGTAGCTACCAGGAACTCCTTGGAACTGGCATGGGAATGAGTTAACAGGGTGCAAAGATTTGAAAAACGAAGAAAAAAATATTTTTCTGGATCTGCAGAGGGAATTAGGATTACATGTTTCTACTTGAGAAGTGAGAATGACACAGCGCTGGCACAGACTGCTCAGAGAGGTTGTGGTGTCTCCATCCTTGGAGATACTCACAAGTTGTCTGGACATATCCTGGGCAACCTGCTCTAGGTGACCCTGCCTGAGCAGGGAGGTTGGAAAAAATGACTCCCCAACGTTCCTTCCAGCCTTCTCATTTCTGCAAAACTGTCAGAAATACCAAAGTTGGACTATTTATTAAAAAAAAGGCCAAGTATATCCATGGGACAGAATAAGAAACATTGAGTGGGTTCTCTGGAATGAGAGGTTGTGCCACTGGCAGTTTCAGATCTAAAAATCAAGTCTCTGTATGATCAGGGAGTGAAAGATGAGGTACTCGGGTACCAGAGCACTGAGCAGGATGGGTATGAATTGAAAAGCAAAAATCACAGAATCACACAGAATCTCAGGGATTGGAAGGGACCTTGAAAGATCATCCAGTCCAATCCCCCTGCTGGAGTAGGAACACCCAGAGCAGGTAACACAGGAACGCCTCCAGGTGGGTTCGGAATGTCTCCAGAGAAGGAGACTCCACAACCTCCCTGGGCAGCCCCTGCCAGGGTTCCCTCACCCTCACTGTGAAGAAGTTTTTCCTCATATTTAAGTGGAACCTCCTCTGTTCCAGCTTGCATCCATTGCCCCTTGTCCTGTCATTGGACGCCACTGAGAAGAGCCTGACTCCATCCTCCTGACACTCACCCTTTACATATTTATAAACATTAATGAGGTCACCCCTCAGTCTCCTCTTCTCTAAGCTCTAGAGACCCAACTCCCTCTGTCTTTCCTCCTATGGGAGATGCTCCACTCCCTTCATCATCTTGGTAGCCCTGCCCTGGACTCTCTCCAGCAGTTCCCTGTCCTTGAACTGAGGGGCCCAGAACTGGACAATTATCTCCTATAATTGTTCTGCAAACTACACTGTTCCTTAATATGAACACAGCAATGAAGCAATGAACTGTTACTAATACAAATAATTACAAAACCATAAAAAGAAAAAAGAAACCCCAAAATGCACGCAATAACCAGAAGTATAAACCCACCACTACTAAATACCAACCCCTTCATACTGTGGCTCTGAATTCTGACTGCCTCACCAACACAGCTGCAACACCCGACTTCATAAAATCCTCCACTCCACAAATTAAATAAATTGGATAATTAAGGCAGCCTAAGTTCAGTCCACAAAGTGAAACCACCATCACCAGAGCATAAGAATGAACCCACATTTTTTTTAAAAATGGCAACATTTCCCTTCCTGTGATCCAAACCTCCTCACTCTCTATCCACGTGAAGCTCTGCCCGTGGAGAAGGAAGAGGATGGGCGGCCACCTCGCTCACCCTAACAGCCTCAGGTGCTCCCCCAACAAACAATGTCAGGTCACCATTAGAAAATCTTCAGGGCTAGGACTTTGGCTTCCTACCTATCTGCAAGACCCTTCACTTTTAAAAATAAATGGAAAATTACAGATTAACTCTAGAAGTTTTGGTGAAAAAAACCCCAACCACTGCACATTGGGGTGGGGGTCTTGCAGTAGGACCTGTCTGGTGGGGCTTGTTATAGAGAGGGGCTACGATGGCAGCGGTTGTTCACAACAGCTCTTTACTAAAGCATCTTCTGCCTCCACAGGGAGATGAGCAGGCCTTGATGGAGCAGCAGCTCTGCTTGTCCCTGCAGGTCTGGCAGAGGGGGAGATAACCAGAATTACAGGCCTGACCCCACCAGGAACACCCGTATCCCAACACTCTTCCCTGCAAGCCGGGAGAAAGGAGGCGAAGAGCAGGAATATGATCAAATCACAGGGTGTGTGACAGAGTTTATAGCACAGGCTGCATCTGCTCCCCACTTTTGCAGGGGGCTGTCTCTGAGTGTTGGTACCCCTGCAAGGTTTAAGCAGCGCTCAAGCAGGCACAGCCCACAGACGTGCATTAAACGCTCCCATTGAAGAAAAGAAGGGGGAGGGAGGAGAAGAGAGGAGAGAGGACACTCCTTTTCCCTTTCACTCTTCCAAGCCTTCCATCCCCGTTCTGCTGCCAGCCTCACTTCTTTTCTGGAGTCATGGTTTCAGCCAAATTTACCAAAACCAGACTGACAGGTGGCCCTTCCTCCCCCCAAAAAAGAAAGGAGAGGAAGAGGGTAAGGAGATTTAGGAGTTTAGAATGGACTAAACTACTTTAATGAAGTATTAANCCCTCCAACGGGGCAAATACCGCCATTCCCTGCCCTTGGTTGTTCCAGCAGTAAGTACAAGCCAGGGCCTCTGCACCATCCCTTGGTGTGGTCAGGTCTTATCACTGTGAGAGTGAGCAGTTTTCTGAACAATAAGCTGCTAATTTCAGGCTTTACTTAGAAGAGGCCTGGCTAAAAAAGTAAAATTATGAAACAGAAAATTGGTTCATTTTACCTCAAACCAGGACATCTGGCCAGACTGATTTTAGTCCATGAACATTCCCTGCCAGGCAGCGGTGGGCTGGGCAGCTGAGGATTACCATTAGCTGCCCCTTCCTCTGAGCAGCACCGTTCCTCCCACCACTGTAGCAGAGGACAGATCCTTGTATTTTCTTACCTTGTGCCAAAAGGTAACTCCTAAAACTGGTTGCCTGATTACCTTCATACTGCATTAGCTCTATAAATAGGACCAAAACCCCACCTATATAGGTGATGTAAGAGCATTTCGTGTGTATGTTTTATTCTCCAGAACAGCTGCTGCTGCTTTGCCAGTTGCCTTTTACTTATAACTAACACTTTGGCATTTGCCAGCAGGATTTTTTGGGCTGCATGCAAGATGGCCAGGTGTTATGATCATCCCACCCACGTGCCTGAGTCCAGTAACAATCCTGCTCCTGGCAAAATCCAATCTTGTCGCATCTCTGGATCCACGTTCGTCTCTGCATTGTTTTTTAATTAATCCTCGGTTAGCTGAAGCTCCTGCCGCAGATCAATGATTTCCTTTCAATTCTTGTTAAAGATTTTTTCATTTTCATAAATTTGCAGGGCGTTGCTCGGAAGCCGCTCACAGCACACTTTGCTCTCATTATCAAACCAGTCAGGCATGGACTCAACGAAGCAAAAACCAGAAACCCCACAAACCCAGCACAGAGGACCTTCAGGCTTAAGGGCCTTTCTATTTGCTCCAGACACACTCCAAAAACCACCCCAAACCCCATGGTCTTTGGCCACCTCAAAAGCTACAGGCCAGATCCTCTTTTGGTGTAAAATGCCATAGCTCTGTTCTGGGACACGATCAAGATGTCCTGATTTACAGCAGCTACAAAGGTGACACTGACACCTCCTCTCTAGCTGAGGGAAGAGCTGTCTGGGAAACTGCCCCTCACAGAGGAATCCCTGGAGTTTTTTCGTGACTGTGTACTTCTTAACTCCAAGTTTACCTGTTTATTTTGGCCAGCAGTATATTGAGGTGTGTACTGAGTTCTTCAGGGGACGCTCACCTCCAGGATGTCTCTTTGTGCCTCCATGTGCCACTGTGCTCAGCGCATCTCAGCACCGTTATTTAATGAAGTTTTAATTGTCATGGGCTCCAATTTACAAGCCACTGGCAAATGGAACACGGTCTTAAAAATCCTGAGACTTTCTAATCCTGTTTGTTTTTAAAAAGAGATCAACAAATTACACAAAAGAGAGTGATGAACATACCTACTTACTCTCTTAGGTGGCATGGGAGAAAAAATAACTGTTTAGTCGATGATGTAAACTGCAAGCTATAGCACATTTTAAGGTAGTTTATCAGGGTGGTCAGGGGCCCAGTTACAGCATCCTACATGGCCCTGGCCCATGCTCACTCTGCATGTGTATTACATTACACTTTTCCCTTCTTTTCTCTAGTAACCCTTCTGTTTCTAAATTCTCAGAAAATTGCACGCACAGTTGCTATGATTGTGCATGCAATCAATTAGTTATTTGTGCATACAACTCCTGCGACCAGGTATGCAAATCTCCAAGCAGCTTTTGCCATTCTTCAATAATTTAAGCCCGTTGTCATTTATACATCCACTTTGGTTCAGAACAGTAAGCTCATGGAAATTTACCTCATTTGAAACATATGTGTAGATCCATATGAACTGACCAAAAACGTCACAAAGAGAAAGGATAACCTTGTTGTTAAGGCAGGAGAGCGCGAAATCTGGTTTCCATTCCGAGTTCTGCCACACATTTCCTGTGTAACCTTGGGCAAGTCGTGAACTGTAACCTATCTCGGCGCAGCTGACCTACATGTAAAGCAGAGAGAGCCATCCTCGCTCTGCGAGGTTATTGAGACGTTTCCTTTGTTAGTGCACATGGAAAACGTCGACACAAGTCAGTGGAAGGTGCTAGAGAAGTATAAGCCATTAGTAATGGTATTATATACAGGCACAGTGACAAACACGATGGATTATCTGTACTCAAATCGTAAAACAGAAATAGAGGGGCAAACACGGCCACTGAGAATGGAGCAAAGGAAATGGCAAACAAATTCAAGTCAGGAGATGAATGAAACACAGAAGGTTAATGGTGAGCATAAGCAGGCATGTGAGTAATTAACCTGTATCATGCGATGGCCAAGAAGGCCAAGGGCATCCTGGGGTGTATTAGAAGGGGGGTGGTTAGTAGGTTGTGAGAGGTTCTCCTCCCCCTCTACTCTGCCCTGGTGAGACTGGAATATTGTGTCCAGTTCCGGGCCCCTCAGTTCAAGAAGGACAGGGAACTGCTTGAGAGAGTCCAGGGCAGGGCTACCAAGATGATGAAGGGAGTGGAGCATCTCCCATAGGAGGAAAGGCTGAGGGAGTTGAGTCTCTTTAGCTTGGAGAAGAGGAGACTGAGGGGTGACCTTATTAATGTTTATAAATATGTAAAGGGTGAGTGTCAGGAGGATGGAGCCAGGCTCTTCTCAGTAACATCCAATGATAGGACAAGGGGTAATGGATGCAAGCTGGAACATAGGAGATTCCAGTTAAATATGACGAAAAATTTCTTCACAGTGAGAGTTACTGAACACTGGCAGGGGCTGCCCAGGGAGGTTGTGGAGTCTCCTTCTCTGGAGACATTCCAAACCCACCTGGACACATTCCTGAGTGATCTGATCTAGGAGTTTCTACTCTGGCAGGGTGATTGGACTAGATGATCTTTCAAGGTCCCTTCTAATCCCTGAGATTCTGTGATTCTGTGATTTTTACTGTCTTTTACATGGTCATGTCCTTCTATAAAGGGCCACAGTATCAGAAGACACTGAAGAACAGAACTGGTTAACATGGCACTGACCACCTCACGGTCTGTCTGATCAACAGACTTACCCTTCATTAATCAGGATAATTCTGACAGCAATATTCATGCCAGGTATTGGCCAAAGGCTGGTGAAGAACACTGTGTTATGACACCGATTAATATAGCTCTGGTCAGGTATGGGAGAAAGTGCCCTCTTTGTTTCCTTCTAGACCAGAACTGAACTGTAAAGTCAGTTCTGTTGCTGTGGTTGCTTTCTTCCTCTCGGATAAAATGCAGTTAGACTTGCACATCGCCTCACTAAATGTTTGGGGTATGGCCTTGTGGGAGACACATAAATCATGACAAGTTCTGAAACAAATACAGCTCCTTTTAAAAATTACCTAATTTCGTAGCTGACCTATGTATGGCACTCACACTGACATCATTAGGAGCCTAGAGTAGACTGATTGCAGTATCTGGCCCAAATTTATGACTTAATGCAGCAAAATGTTCAGTATCCTCAGATCCAACTAGGATAAAATGTTACATCCTGGGCCCCATGCAGCAAATTTCTATTTTGATTAACAAAATCTTTCCTCGTGAGAAATGAAGCAAAGCTTTTGAAAATATATTAAAGATGGTATCTCTTTACCTCTGCAAAACAATTTGATGACTCCTTATTTCACGCGTGGTATTTCTTGGGAGGATTTGGAAAGGGGAATTAAAAACAAACAAGGAAAATCGTGGCACACTAGGCTTGAGGTTTTCTGAGCTTCAGGCAAATGTGTGAAAATATGCCTTGATCCACACCTCTAAAAGCAATTGTCATCCCCTGGGCCTGCATTCACACTGCAGCTGTGGAAGCAACAACAGTACATTTGAATGTGCTACAGAGAGCTTTGCACTCCCACTGTAAAATGTTTAGGTGCCCATGGACCGAAAAAGCTGGGAGCTGCTGCAGCACATCGGCCTCCTGAGTTCCCTGGAATTCCATCCCTGTTTGAACTGGAGCATATCTTTTGGAAAAAGATATCATCTTGATTTAAATTGTTCCAGTGAGGGAAAATTCACTATAAACTTTGGGAAATTATTTCAATGGCTAATTAAGCTCAATTAAAACGATCACATGGGAGCATCACAGGGGTCCTTATCGGCTACAGAGATAGAGAAGGAGCCCAGATTTACTATTTTGTATGTGATATCACACACAACCTGTGTGATGTTGTCTTTGTTTTTTAATCACTGACTGGAATACAAAAACACATTGACTGTAAAAATCTGGCCAGCAAAATGATTAAAGAGTAACTATTCCCTTCCAGGTCTTGTGAAGTGTTTATTAAACTTATTAGACATAACCTGAAAAATGGAGATAACAGGCATGTGCCACGGTAGCAGCTCCACCACCATTTAGCTGGTCTTCATTACTCCATCTGAGCTACAGTGGAAAAACACAGGCACTTCTACAACATGATTCATTTGATCTCAGGCATACACCTACCTTACATCTAGATGGATGAATCACATTTGTAGTATGTGTGGCAGTTAAGAAAATTTGGGCCGTGGCCCTCACTCTGAGCAACCAAGAAAAGGTCAGACAAAACACTTCTACCTGGTGGAAAACAATCTGCAAGACAACAAGGTGGAGAGAGTCAATCTTCAGCTCAGCTCCATGGCGTTCCCCTGCCATCGCTGGTCCTGTAGAGCAGGAGAGAAATGCCCTAAAACTGTGTCACCACTAGTTAGTGCTGACCCCTGAAAGGAGCAGATTTGTCCAGCAAAACTGTTGGAGCCAATGTCCACGCTCCCAGTACTTTAGGGAGTTTGCTCTGGGGCAGATGTAGTCGAGTTCCACTGGCTGCACATAAGCTCGGGTCACTCCTGGAGCTGGAACAGACCTCATGGTTTCAATGACTCTAAAAGGAATCGAGTCCCTGTGCTCTGCGATGTGAACCAGGGGGAACAGGGAGATTCACTTCAGAATCTAACTCCAGGTCTACAGTGTTAGTCTAGAGATACCCCAAGTGGGTTTTTTGCTTTGTAACAAGAAGGTATGTGGATCTGTGCTCAGTCCTTGAAGGCTAGATTTCCTTTGGTGGCCGTTATCTTCTCCCTCTTATTCCATAAGCTGCTAGAGACATTCAGTTATAGTTTCAGTCACTGGAATGGGCTGCCCAGGGAAGTGGTGGAGTCACCATCCCTGACTCTCTTTAAGAGTAGATTGGATGTGGTGTTGAGGGATAGGTTGTAGGGGAGAACTTTGTAGAGTTGGGCTGATGGTTGGACTTGATGATCCCAAGGGTCTCTTTCAACCAAAATGATTCCATGATTCTATGATGCCAAAGCAGGTTGTCTGAAGCTTTTTCTAGCCTGGGATGTGTGATTGCTGACTCCTGTCTCATACATCTCGTAACTTCAGTACCACCAACGTTCAGTGGCTTCAGATAAACGTGCCCAGGGAGCGTGTCTAACACCTGGTGCCTGCTAGTGAGGAATCTGCCCGAGTTGCAAACTATGGTTTATATGCTGCATTCTGAGCAAGTGTTTAATTGCTGATGTTTCACTCTACCCTGAATGCTTGATGAAGCTTACAGATCAGGTTGTTTTGGTCGAAACCAGATGGTCAGCAAATCTAGGCACTGCACTCCTTTCTCTTTCTTCATACAAATTCTCTGCTTCAGCACAGCAGAAATGCCTACTTCCCTCTCTGCTTGGACTTTTGCAACTCCACAGGCTTTAAAAGCATTTGTCACTTTACAGTTCCATCTTGAGTAGAATTTCTTCCAGCACTAACGGAGATAACTCTGGGAATAAAGTTCCTTAGACTGAAAGGAGAGGTTCATCTTCCATTTTTTCTGTGAGTGTTGTGTTCCTCTACGGTCTCTACAGAGTTAATAATAATAATGCAGAGTTACACAGGTGGAAATTTAAAACAAGAGGTCAGATGAGAAGCACAGCACAGCTTTCATCAATGTCTGTGGTCATCACTGGAATGCAAAAGGATCATTCCATTTGTAGAAGATGCAGTAATTATAGGAGGAATATTGTCTCCCCCCTTCTCCACTCCCCAAAGAAATTACCTAATAGTTTCCAATAGAGATGGCTTTTAAAAGAATTTGGGTTTGACTCAGTCATCATCTCAGAATAAGGAAAAGTGCTTTATGCTTAAATTGTAATTTTCATTAGTTGTGTAATGCCAGCTGAAATTCACATTGGTCCTCAACTAGCTTTTGCTGCTTAAATTTTCTCTCTCTTTGATAAACATCTAATAAAATAAATAGGTGGAACTAATAAACTGCTGTACTTCCAACACAAGATCCAAAATGTTCCTTAAGAAGCCGGACTGAACTTCCAGAGAGGGAAGCTGAAGCAGAGGGAGCTCTCGGGCTTTGCCTGGGATCACACAACAAGCCAGCAACTGACCTGGGAATAAAATCCAGGTGCTCTGCTGTATTTCCACATGCATTCCTCTAACCAATGCTACCGTCCCAGTTCCTTCTCTCTACAGCTATATCTCATTTCTAGCAGCGTTGGGACAGCATTACTTTTGTGAAAAGTTCCAAACCGAAGTAAGTTGGCTTACCTGAACATCTTGAATTTTAAAATGCTGTATTGTTTTGCTTTTATAGATTAAAAAAAATAATAATATTTTTTCCACCTGTCAGTTCCTACCACGGGAAAGATACTTTGATGAAGCTCAGTGTTCATGAGGTCTGCTGTCAAAAGATTGGGTCATTGGAAAGATGAAAAATGTGGTTTAAAACAGAAAAAAGAAAGAAGTTCTGTTATTTAGATGAGAGATAAAACCCAAGGAGACTTTCTTCCCAACACCTCTGATGAGGCTTCTTAAATGTTAGTTGTTAATCAGAGGGTGGCCTGTTGGTGTGCACATGCAAAAGTGGTATTCAGAGTACCTGTCTGACCTAAGTAGGAAGGGGCTGTTCCGTTTAACGAGGGCAAGGCTCAGCTACAAAGACCTGATAATGGAGATGCCATTGAGGACAGGGATGCAATGCAGAAGCCACAGAGATTCCTCCTTTTGTCTTCAGGCCGATCACAAGGACCAGGATTCTTTCACAAACAAGGAAGAAACAATTGCTGGGCGCTTGAAGGAAATTCAGTTGAGTTCCAGAGAGTGAAAAGGAAGAATCTTATTGTTCATCCAGAAGAAAAATATGCCAGTGTCAAGCCTTCAGGTACATCGGTATCAAGTTGTTGGGTTTTGTAAACAGAATTAGGCAAAAGCTTTCTCTGCTTCCTCCCACAATACGCCTTGTGAACTTGCTGCAGATCTCAACTGTCAAGTTACTGCCTTTTGCATTCGCTCTGAAATACATCTATATTTTTCTCCTCCCCAATCTTCATTTTTATTTTTCATTCACCTCAGGTCTAGCTGCATCACTTTGACCTCGCTGTGAGGCCTGGGTAAATCCTGAAGATGCTGGGCCACAATTCTTAAGAAGGAAACTTCAAGTTCTTTCCGCTTCACTTCCCCTTCACATGTCTGAGGCAGTTAACGTTGCTGCCCCATAGTCTGCGTGGCAGGAGCTGTGTGCTGGCTGTGGCACCTATTGTCCGCATTTTTCCTCTCGTTAGTCTCCTTGACCTTTTATTGTCTTACTCCTGCAGTGTCAGGTCAGACTTAGTGTAGGTCTCCCTTCACTAAGGACCCCTTTCCTTTCGTGGATCACTAAGCAGGACAATTGCTCTATCCATCTTTTCAGGGTCTATTGTCGAGCCCCCCCTGAGCTGAGAAAGGTTTGATTCACTGGGAAACCATTTTGGTCAAAGGGAAGCCTGACTATGTGTCCTTTTAGGAACTCTGTCTTAATCACTGACTTTTTTATCTGGGATATGAAGAGGATTCAGGAGATCAAAAGGTTTGGGAGTACATGGGTTTGACCACATTTTTCCTGGAAATAATGGGAAACCTCCACTGAAAAATGAGCTCCGTTACAATGGGCAAACAAGAAGGAAAGCCACATAGTGTTCCCAGAGCATTCTGAATCATCAGACCTTCAATAGCTTCCATAGAGAAGGGAAAAAGTAAACAGAAAATGTAAATGGAATGTAATAATTAATGGACCTAAAGAAACAGACTCATTTCATTTGCGCATAATTGGTGCCTTAAAAAAAAAAAAAAACCACAACAAAACAACACAACACAGATAAGTCAAAAGAAAAGGACAGAGCAGATGGAGAAGGCTGGAGAGTGGAAGTTCAGTTTGGTCAAGTATGCAATAGACATGTGTGTGGTTATTCAGAATCAGCAGCTCTCACCTTTACAAGCCATTGTACATGCAGTGGCCCCATGCATTTCCCAGGACCATGGAACCTTACGCAGGTCTTGCTGGAGCATCACAGTGGAACTGTGTTGGTTTTGAAGGCCCTGACTTTGTCACTAGGGATTCTGCCACATTCTTGCTAATGCCTTGAAGATTTCTTCTGCTTGGAAGCCCTGACCATTATTTACAATTATGAGGCCTTAATAAGACAATCATGAAACTTCATTGACTGTATTTCCAAGGAAGTTAACCAGCAGCAACCATTCCCAATTCAGGCCATTTCTTGAAACAGAAATGAAGGCGCCCCTTTAGGTACACAGATTTCAGAGTGTTTGGTTCAAGGACTTCAGAAAAACAGGAAGAATGAAAATACCTTTTTTTTCCCCTGCAATTTAGCTAGAACCCTTTTACCTACTGGTGTACCAAAAAGCTTTTTAAAATGACCATTTTACTCTTCCTTCAACAACTCATTACCTCTGCACAGAGTCAGCTCAAGCCTTTTGCTCAAAATGCAAAGCTGAATATTGCTGTGTAAGGACAAACAAGAGGAAAGGGACTGGTCTTGGGAAGCAGCGGGAGGAACTGGGACAGAAAGTCTTGGAGAGCTGGACTCGTATTTCTGCTATCAATAAGACAAAAGAAAAATAAATCTAAGCAGAAGGCAGTCCCTCAGCTTTTCCCTTTGACGGAGGCAAACTCAAGAGAGGGCCAGGCTGGTTTGCTTTTCTCCAACCATCTACTTTTCCTAGGTATTATCTCTCTTAATTTTTTTATACTTTTGACATGAATCACTAAGGCTTCTGCTTTGGAAAATTACCTCAATTTAGGTAAAAGTTTGTATTTAAACTTCAGTACATGTTGAGATCTTTCCCTGAGTCAAATGGACATAGTGAGGGCCTATGCACCAGTTTTGGGATGAGGTGCTACAGCTGGCTTCAAAAAAGGTCAAATTTCAGGTGAATCACTTCTTCTTCAATAAGAAAGTAAGAAAAAAAGCGCCTTTTTAAAAATTAGAAAATTCAGATTAAAAGAAACAGTCTTTCCAGCAACACAGACTAAAAAGTGACACCATCCACGTCTTTCACATTTCAGGTAAAGAACTTAATGAGACGTGAACTGTTCCTGTTTTTCACAGAGAAATTGCTGAGTCTGGCATTTCTTGGTTGGAAAACACACCAAATCCTTGTGATATTTACATTAAGTATGATGAGGAAAATTCTTTTTTTCTTTACTGGCATATACTGTCACTGTAGGAATGAAAATTATCTACTGTAACTTTTGTGCCACCTTAATTTTCTCCTGCCCTTTGATTTCCTAGTGTTAACCAGTCACTTAATGTCAGCAGTGTCACTTTCTGTCAACATTACCCAGCAGAAGTGTCCAGGATATTAAATAGGCTTGTATTTACAAAGAAGAAGAATGGAAAAAGTGACCCAAGCATTTCCTGTACTGTAGAAACACCTGAATATTGCTTCAATTGAATTGTGCCTGACTCATCGACAACGTTCTGACCCAGAAGAGTCTTTAGTCCTCATCCTTGATGACACTAAAGATTGAAGTTCGTTTAATGAGTCCCAAACATNTCCAGCAGTTCCCTGTCCTTCTTGAACTGAGGGGCCCAGAACTGGACACAATATTCCAGATGGGGTCTCACCAGGGCAGAGCAGACGTGGAGGAGAACCTCTCTCCACCTACTAACCAGCCCCCTTCTAATACATCCCAGGATGCCCTTGGCCTTCTTGGCCCTGAGGGCACAGGGCTGGCTCATGGACATCCTGCTGCCCACCAGGATCCCCAGGTCCCTTTCCCCTACACTGCTCTCCAACAGGTCATTTCCCAACCTATACTGGTACCTGGGGTTGTTCTTGCCCAGATGCCAGACTCTACACTTGTCCTTGTTCTATTTCATTAAATTTCTCCCCACCCAACTCTCCAGCCTGTCCAGGTCCCACTGAATGGCAGCAAGGAAAAAACGTGTGAATGAAAGTGCAAGTAAATCTGCAGACCTGGTGCAATCAGTATAGCTGCAGTTTCAAATTCCCAAAGATGGAGAGCAACTGTGGGATATCTTTCAGCCATACCAGGGAAGTGTGATGCAAGTGCAGTCTACATCACTAAGCTTATTTGGAAAACTGTTGAGGTTTAGGTACCCTGTAAGCTTAATAAAGAGGGCTTTGCTTAATAAGTCTAAGGATCTAACCACCCCAGATCTGAGTATGTGGCAACGCCCCCAGCGTTCACCTGATATTGTACCATAGAAGTTACTTCTCTCTGCCCCTTTCTGATGGTTATAAAGGAGGCACCTGATCCAGAGCTTCTAACTGTGGTTAAAAAAGTTAGGTCAAAAAACATCTCAGAGGAAATACCTTTTAGAGAGAATGGGGGATTGTTTTCCATTTCTCTGGTGACAACATTAAGGCTATTGATAGAGGTTTCCTCCTGGATCCCTCTAGGTTGTTTGCCACCCACCTTTAATATTACTCTTTCGACCGACCTGCTGACAGACCATTGCATGTGAGGGCTTCCTAATGTGCTTTGGATAAAACTAGATAGACCTTTTCAACTCTAGCCTACAGTAAATGACAGCCCCCAGGTAAATAATGTCTACATCTTCTAATGGTCCCACATGTGTCACATTTCCTGCATTTTCTGAGAGATCCCACGTTGCTTACAATTCTGTGAGTTGGCTTCCAAGCATAGAGACTGCTGCTGCACTTCTTTACCTGTGAAAGCAGCAAGTTGTCCTAGGCATCCTCACAGCCCAATCTTTCTTGATGAGCTAACCTTGGTAAAATTTATTACGGGCCTCAGGAGAAATTAATTCCCCTGATTAGAGAGTTAGGTGGAGAATTTAACTTAGAATCATAGAATCACCTAGGTTGGAAGAGACCCTTGGGATCATCAAGTCCAACCATCAGCCCTACTCTACAAGTTCTCCCCTACACCAGATCCCTCAACACCACATCTAATCTACTCTTAAACACAGCCAGGGAGGGTGACTCCACCACCTCCCTGGGCAGCTGATTCCACTGACTGACCACTCTCTCTGTGAAAAATTTTTTCCTAATGTCTAGCCTAAACCGACCCTGTTGCAGCTTGCAGCCATTCCCTCTTGTTCTGTCACTCATTGCCAGCTGGACCAGCACCAACCTCTCTGCAATGCCCTTTCCAGCAGTTGTAGAGAGTGATGAGGTCTCCCCTCAGCCTCCTCTTCCTCAAACTAAACAATCCCAACTCCCTCAATCCATCCTCATAAGCCTTATTCTCCAGGTCTCTCACCAGTTTCGTGTCCCTCCTCTGTACTCGCTCCAGCACCTCGATATCTCTCTTGTGTTGAGGTGCCCAGAACTGGACACAAGACTCAAGGTGTGGCCTCACCAGTGCTCAGTACAGGGGGACAATCACCTCCCTACTTCTGCTAGTCACACTATTCTTTATACAAGCCAGGATGCCCTTGGCCTTCTTGGCCACCTGGGCACACTGCTGGCTCAACTTTGCATAGCTAGTTTGTCCCACGTTCATTCGGAAGCTCTCATACTTCCCTCTCTATCAGCAAACTGGTGGAGGCAGGACCTCCAGCAAAGTCATGGTAAAAGGAGGAGGGTCAATTCTTCCATGAGCACATCTGGATCAGGAAGAGGATGATTTACTATCCCCGCCCCAAACTCCTATTGAAATGAACAATCCCGTTCCTCACAAAGGACTGGCTAGTGGCTCTAGTTGTATATTTAACTGGAATGGTACTATGGTCAGTTGCACAGTTGAAGATGTAAGAATTGTAATATGATTGAATTAATTACTTCCAGAGAAAAAGAAACAGAAAGAAGTTATAAAGAGGTAAAAAGTATTTTAAAAAAATTAAAATATTTTCCCAGGGAACAATTATTAACTACACTTTCTTGCAAGTATGTACATTATGTCTCTTCTGTTAAATCTTTTCTCCATCTGTTGGTTCACGCTGACAGATTCCACGGTAAAAGGCGGTACGCACAGGTGGGCAAAGCGGCTGTGTATTCTGAGTAATTAGCTGCAGTTAGTAACTCACCCTCGATGTTGTGCTCAACCTTGTTCTTTTCCAATTTTGAGACACTGAGTAAGCTCAAAGCTGCATTAACTCTTCTTTTGTAGTAGCTGGGCAAGTAGCTGGTAAAGTCAAAGGAAAGATTCCCATTAACTTTAGTGGTCTGTGAATCAAGCTCTTGATATATATAGAAGGCCCCTGAAAACAAAGTTTTATTTTTTAATGTATTGTCTCATTTGTTGAATAGCATGGCTTACTGCCCAGTGTTATGGCAGTTCACAATGACTATTCTTCCCACCCATTCTCCTTCTCCTCCGTCCATTAATCAGTGATGGGTCGAATTCAAATGTTTTGGAAGTTCTGTCTGGTTTTGATGTGACGGTACATAAAAATATCTACAAAGTAGTTATTAGGATGCTTGGTGTGGCTGCATTTGTCCTGGGGAAACCTCCCCCTCCTCTCTGAGAGCAGCAGCACATTTTGTGGGGAGGTTGGCAGCTCTACAAGGTCTTCTTTGAGGCAGGCTCCACTCCCTCTGCCCCAATGGTACATCCATCATTTTTGGTTTTCCTTTCCAAAATGCTTTTCACAAAAGTCACTTCCTTGTTTCACATTACTCCATGCTTTGTGAATTCAGGCTGAAACATGCTGTGAACCAGATCCGTATCTGGTGTAAATCAGCATCATCCCACTGCTCTCAGTGGAGCTACAAACTTTTGTATCCATGGAGGATCTTGCCCATGAACTTTCTACACAAAGAGGCACTTTTGGTGGAGTGACAAAGGGTTCGTGTGTTTTGGGAAGAGATGGTAGCAGGAACAGCAGATGGAAAATCCCACCTAAACAATGAGGTGTTTAACTTCACGGATATTACTATCTCAGCTCTGCCTGATGAGATAATTCTGGATGACTTTTGTGGCTCTGCCAGCCCTCATACTGCCCATTTCTGGGTACTAGAGCAAGAAAGCCCTGGGCAGCCGGACTGTATGACAGAACTCAATTAGTACCATAAACTAACCCAGTAAAAATATATTATCCTTTGCATTTCCATTTCCTTATATAACTGCCCACCCCAAGCACCTTTTTAAAAAGTTGCTCAAAGTTTATTCAAGGATGCATTTGGTTAGATTTACAGTATTTGTCACTTGTTGGCCAAAAGTGACATAAGGGATTTCAGTGTGCTGCTTTTAACGTGGTGACGCTGCCTTTAATTTAGCGTAAGTGATTATATATGTTTGACTGTCAAATCACTGTATGTAGCTTTTGTGGTTGGGGGCTTGTTTTATCAAAGAATTCTGCTGAACCTCTTCCAAACCAGAACTCCCATGTGTATAATTATATTGTATTTTCATTATATAAACTTTATTTTTAAGACTGAAAACATATGAAATGATTATGGGAATGTGCATTCTATATAACACCAACACGTACTTGTGGGAAGAGAAGTTTGTAACATAAACCAAATGTTGTCATTAATATACAGGTACAAGATGCATCCATGTGACCCATAAAACTAACGAGGGAGTAGAGGGATCTGAAAATACATTCAGTTGCACTTCAGATTGAAAGGAATTTATAGCAACCTTCATTCTGGATTAAGAAGCACCTACGTGATACTCTGTGGAAGCAGATGTCAAAGACTCATAGCCTGCAGCTGAACAGTACTTTTACAGCCAAGTTAGGTGCTTCCAGAATATCTTTCAAAGTGATGCTTCAAAACAAAAATTATTCCTTCATTAATACATTTGACTGGTGCTAATATAGCTCTGTTAGAGACCTATTTTAGAGACTTACTTTCTCCTGGGGCAACTATTTTTGTGCTTTGCCCTGAAATTGTACACTGAGGTTATGTCCTTAGTTTAATTTCATTGTCTTCTGCCACAACCCAGTGAGGACCTAGTTCCAGTTGAATCAGTGCCACACACACCAACAATTCAAGAGATCTGCAACAGAATATTGTCCAGGGCAGGATCCAAAATTATATCCAACACCAAAGTCTGGCCATGAGGTATACATTGTTTAAGTTCTGAGTAAGCTGTCATCACCATCACATCCACAGTCCATATTCATTCATAGATTATTTTTTTTTATTTACAAGGCTGTGAAGCATTGTCCCTTTGTTATAAATGAGAAACTGAATCACCATGTAGATTAGGCAATTTATCAAGAACATACTAACTATGTCCACATAATTCAGTGCTTGAATTCAATCCTCCTTTTGCACCCTTACTCCATTGCCCTAAATAATAAGCTGTCCTTCATTTCAAGTATCTTTGGTAGGTCCCTGTGTAATCCAAATCTTTTTTTCTTTCTGCCTCAGTAACTTTTGCTTGATTAACAGCAATTGTTTAAAGAAACAATCCTCAAAAGAAATGAAGACTCTAAAGGGTAGGTCATGAAAGCAAACCATTTTTGATAAAGATACACATATATATATGAATGCACATACACACATAGAGAGCAAGGGAGATATTCACACACAAACCAGAGGACACATCCATCATTAAAACAACCAATGAGTCATCTAAGATAAAGCCTAACTCTTTCAAGACAATCCTATACAATAGATCAATAAACAATATCTTCAGTTTGGGGCTGGGAATTTAGACCCAGGCATTTACAAGCTAAAAAATGGGTCAAGGAATAATGGTGATAACTTGCCTTATCGTCAAGCAGTGTGTGTGATCGTTGTCATCTGTAAACTGCTGACAAGCAGAGGCTCACATGGGCTCTGAGCCTTCTCTTGGGATGACAGCACAGAAGTCACTGATGTTACAGTGCTGTAAACCTGAGTGGAAAACCAGGGATGGAGTCAAAAAACCTCTTACAATGAGATATAACCTGCAAGTTAAAATATAACAAACTTCCTAAAGGACCACAAATGCGGAAAAATACCTGAGTCAAATGAACATGGGGGTTTCTAATCACCACAGAAGTCATCTGAAGGCAGTTTTGCAGGCTTACTACAGCAAATTCCTGCACAGCATTCTCAAAGTCCCCAGCCTGAGTCACTTTGAGCTCAACTGCTCTTGAACAGAGAGTGCTTGGAAGCTGATGAATCACTGTTGAGCAGCATGTATGTTTTCATAATCTTCACTTCAAGGAATGTCCATTCAACATCTAAGCTAATGACCACTGGATAAGGGTGCAGATGGAATGCGGTTTCCACATTTGGAAACACACTGTGATGAATCTGTTCTTTAAGTGTGTTTATGTTTGAGGGACTTTGCATGCAGGCTATCTCCCCAATGGCATGTTAAACTCTGCTCTCCAAAGAGAAGAGTGCAAGAGGCGAGGTAGTGGAGGGGGAGGAGGAGAATCCAAAAGGATGGAAAAGCTGCAAAATGCATTTCTTTAGGAGCACTGAAATTGAATTTGCAAGGTTTGAAGAGCCTTTCTTATTTAAAGGAGGAATAATAAATTCCAAGAATTCATACAGACTTGCTACAAATTATTAAATGTTGAGGAGTCTGAAGTTGCAAAACGAGACACTGTGATGTGCAGTATCTCCACAGTTAGTCTGATTTGCCAGTACATCCTGGGTTCAAACACTGAAGTATCTCAAAATGTTTGCAAATGCTATTTGTGGCTTTTCAGAGCTCTCCTACTTTTACACCATCTCCTTTCCTCTTTTCATACCCCCATGTGCACGCTGACGTGTGCTGTGGCTGTTGTCAGGTAAAACTTGTGTCCCACGGTCTCAGCAATGACTTTTGGAATAAGGGACGAGTTTGTGAGGGGGCTGTGTTTTAGTCTGGCATTTTTTCCATTGAAGACAATCAGTTCACACTAGGCATTTTGCAGACCCAGTGCTGCAGTTTCATAGAGTTTCTACAGAGAAGAGAGACTAGAGTTGACAATGAGTGTTAAGAGAACATGGAATTATCCTCAGCTTTTCTCCCGAACTCATGTAAACAACTTCCCCACTCCCAAAATAACTCACAAACTACTTTTCCCCCTCCTCATACTTAGGTTATTCCTCTGCACTTCCTGATTTTGGCAGGGAGATTTCAGAAATAGCTATTACAATAGTGTTTCCACTCTGAAAGAGGAAACACTGGGTGGGAGGAGTTATGAAAGGAACAGCGGAAGCAAAGCTGTTTTCGTACCATCTCAAGCTGCACTTTTACAGCAAATAGGTGGAAATGCATCTGGCTTGGGGTATTATTGAACCGCCGGAGCCCCATCCTTGTAGAGCACAAGGCCACAAGCAAATCTGCGTAAACCGGAGCGTGTGTGGCTCCTTGCATCATTCAGCACAGCTGACGCTGACAGGCAGCTCTAAACTGTTGAACAAACTGAATGAATGAAGGTCAGGCCGGAGTCAGCGGCGAGCTTCCCTCCCTCCTCGGTGCACTGATACGTGAAAGGTACCGACTGGAGGGCTCTTTAGCCACAGCTTTGTGCAGAGCAGTCGTAGAGCAGAGGCTGCTCCATCACATGTTTGTCAGCAATCCAAGATTTTCATTCTGAACTTTTCCATGAAACCTATAGCTATATTTTCTGGCTCTGGCCCGCCGGAGCGCTTGGCCAGGGCTATGGGAATGAAATGTCAAAGCAGGCTGTCGATGAATTGAGATTGCTTTCATGCGTCTCCACCTGCTGGCTGGCATTTCACTAATTGCAATAGCCCGTAGAGAGGACAGCCTGCTTTTTGAAGCAACGAGCTTACGTGGAAAATGTAACTCAGTTTCACGAGAAGATGAGCAGATGAGCACGACAGGAGAGACTATTTTCTAACTCGAGAAAGAGCAACATCCTACAGCACAGGTGACGGGTCCCGAAGGCCCCTCAGATTTTTCAAGTCAAGCTTTTGAACTTCTGAAGCCTCAGTTGAGAAGACAAGCAAGAAGAAAGATTTTTCTGAAGGAATTCCTCAAGTGTGGAAACATTAGTGTTTTATTTCACTACTAAAACCAGATGCTAAGAATGTTAACGTGCCCTCATCGATACAGTGAAAGAGGGAAATTGTTTATTAATATCTGGAAGCACGAGCATTCTGGGGCCCACAGCTCAGTTTCTGTGTGGTTAGGAAAGCAGTTACTTAGCAAATGCAGGCAGGCAGCTGTTTCAAATGGAAAGGAATAGAAATGATTAATGACTTCTATGCTTTAAAGAAATGAACCCACAGGATTTCTTTCTTCTACTGTGCTGTCCCACTTGGCCATTTCTGTCATGTGCCCTGGGACTTTCTTTGGAAGTTTTCAATGGTCTGTCGTGAACTACTCTTTAGAAACTTACTGGACCAGATCTGGAGCCAGACAGATGCCAGCTGTGGATCTGATCCATTTGTACATACATTTAGAGGCTCCAAGCACAGATTATCAACACTTGATATTCCATTAACTTCGTACTGCAACAGCAATAGTGTATCTTGCTCTCAGAGACCGCAGTGATGAGCACAGTATTAAATCCTATTTAGAGTGGGATCAGCGTTATCTTCTTCCTTTTGCAGCCGCATTTTGTTCAGGCTATATTATACAATGCAGAAGGCAAGGGGCACTCTCAGGAACTGAAACAATACAAGGAGTGAACCCTTCCTCTGTTAATCATGTCAGACATCGATACAGATTATTGGCATTTTATCATCTTCTGCTCTTCCAGCAAAGGCTTCTTTTTATCCTGCCTGAACTGCTATCATCTGCTTCTCATGTACGCTTTCATTTAGGTTCTTAGGTCTTCCACATATAGAATCAGAAGGTGGAAAAGGTTAAAAAGAGGGTGAGAAAGAGGAATATGGAGAAAAGAAAAAGGAAGGATATACGAAACACAGAAAACATTTTCACTGAATTGTTCACAGCGAGTCATCCAGCCAATTTTGTTAAAGTAATATTTACCGGGGTGAGAAAGTTCTCCTCTGACTTGATTTTATGGAATTATTTATTATTTTGAATTTACATCTATTCTAAAGGATACATAACTCGATCCACTAAAGGCTCTTTTGCCATAGTTCAGAACTACCAAAGCATGAAATGTGAATGTTTCCTATTCCAAAGTATTGTCCCATTTCAAAAGCTGTGTTCCATATTACTGAGCACTGGGAACGGGAGAGTAACTACAGAAAGTGTTAAAGTTGTCCATTGCATATTTGTACAATTAAACACAGCGAAGCACACGTAGTGCATACCTACACCAGCAATATTCCTGGCAGTCCAGCATAGTCAGTTATTGTAAGCACTAGAAATCTGGCTAAATAAGTCATACATGAACTCAAAACCATCAAGTAATTTAGGGAGTGTATGGGTTCATTACATCCTGCATGTGTCTAATTCCTTGGCTAAGCACTGGCATTCAGCTGGAGAGAGTTCTCCTAGATTACTTTAAGACACAGCAGGACTGGAAGATGATATTTCCTTGTCTAAAGTCGTTCCCAAGTCACGGTTTCAACACAGGAGGTTATCTGCTACCTGGGGCAACAATGTGCACTTGGACACAATTAGCCTGTTGTCTAATGATATTTAAGAATTAGCCACATAAGACTTTCTTACCAAGTTGTCAAAAAGGCTCAACTGGTCATCTGAACTAAGCCTACTTAAAATATTGGAATAAACTGATGCAAAATAAAGGCAACTTTTGCACGTTTGAACCACATGCTTCCTTAATGTCACTTATTGCCAGTGGAGGAATAAAGACCAGCTCAAATGACTAGTGTGGCCCTTTCGTGTCTCTCTGTAGATCTCTGCCAGGTACTCAGGTGAAGTAGTGCCGATGCCATCCAAAGCTCAGGGTAGGGGGATGAGCTTTATACACGTCAGTTGACAAAATCACACATGGAGGTATAAATCCAGCTCCGTGCTCACCCCACTTCACTGAAAGCTGAAGTTGGTCCAATAGCCTGAATTTTCTTCCACGGGCTATTTTTGACAACCATGTAACTCAGGCAGGAAATGCGAGTGCCTGTGTGTGTGTGTGTGTGTGTCTGTGCTGCTGAACACCATACGAGGGCCAGATCTATTTTCTGAAGTTGATTCTTATTCCTTGATTTGTTTTTTTGGGGTTGTTTTGTGGGGTTTTTTTGTTTTGTTTTATTGCAAGATACTTCCTGAAATTTTCTCTCTGGTAATCCTTGAGGGAATAGTGAATAGTGAGAAGAACCAAAGTTTTATTCCTACCTGGATCATCTAGCTGATGTGCATTATAGATTAATTCCTCTCCTCTTTTCCTGACCCCTTTTATCTTTCAGGCCAGTGCACCCCATAACTATTTAGTATGTGTTCTCATTTGACACTGTCTCAGTCAACATAATATTTTACTGCCATATTATAGATTATTTTTTAAATAGTGCTCAGTGGAAGGTCTCTCTGTATTGTAGTGCAGTAATTCCACTCAGTTGTTCTTCCAAGAAAAAGTATATAAAAGAAAAGGCTGTGAGTTTTATACTTTTTCCCCCCAAAGTGCTGAGCTGAGTATCAGGCAGGTGGATAGTCGGGTGCAAATAGATCATAAGTCAGATGGTGTCGTCAGGCCTGGGAGCTGCACTACCAGTGAAGAAATACTGATTTTTAACATTTCACTCTGAATACCCTTATTAGGGTTTCTGTTTTGACAAGAGAATTATTGCCTGCAAATCCTTCGCCAGTCTCTGAGTATAGTAACAAACTTTAACTATGGAAAATAAAAAGTCAGGGGGAAATTGGTTGTCTGAGAGGCAGTTCAGAAGAGTCTGGTGAGCTGTATGATAGCCTGATGAGCTATATGATAGCCTGATACCTATCATTTCATTGAATGAAAGACTACAAAACTTAAGCAGGCAAATCAGCATGATGTAACATTAAAAAAAAACCAAAACCAGTATAAAGCTACCCAATAGTTTGAACATTACTCTTGGTATTAACATAAAAGACACCTGACAAAATATGCAGTCAGGTATATCTCTGCGAAATGACTGATAAGACAGTATAAGCAGGGGGCTACGATGTGACTGCTTACAGCGAAACCCCACACAGGGCTGGCGTGGTCCCTGGCTCACTAGGGCAGCAAAGGCAAAGGAAAACACCCTTTCCCAGGTTAGTGACACCTTGCCTCTGGCACAGACCCTTATTCCTCTTCTTTCTATTCTGCGAGTTGAGGCTTGTAAGCACAAGGGGAGAAGTAAGCTTCAGTCTAGCAGCACAAATACCGAAGTAACTTACTTCCCTGGCTGGAACAAGGAGGAACCGTGGAAGGAATTGCAGCTCCCTGAGTCATACTTCCTCCTTGGAGTTTCTCTCGGAGTAGTGCTGCTCTGCACCATGCCTTAGGCTGACACTAGAGTTAAGCTTGTCCATCCTCATACCCGCAAAGCGATAGAGAGAAAGAGAGAGAGAAGGAAAGACAGTAAGGCAGTGGATTATCATACCCTCAGATCTCCCAATTGCAGCTCTAAATATAGCCAAACAAGTAAAAATCTGTTTCTGGAAACAGGACAACTATTTAGCTCCCAACCCTTCAAACAACATACATGAAAAAATACCCCAACCAAACCCAACCAAAAAAAAAAAAAACCCAACCAGTTCTCTCCCAACCAAGATCCTGTATGTGGAGCCATGTTAAGCACATTCTGATCTCCAGCCAGAAAGTGAAAAATTCCCAACCGCCACACCTATCCAGGGTGTGACTGGAGACTATCAACCAGTTTATATTTGCACTTTGATACACGGCACATGCTTAACATCATATGGTGTATCCTTGGAAAAAAAAATAGCAACAAGTCTCAACATAGAAATTGTGTTAGATTAGGAGGCCAGAATAAATAAGAGCCAATGGGTTGTAGAATGACTTGGGGTAGCGTACAAGATCTCATCTTAAAACTAACATGAAGGCAGTACATTGCAGATGAAACGCATAATGAAAAAACATTCCAAACTTCTCATCTGAGAAAAGATTCCAAATAAAATAGGCTTGGGCATGCCAAGTGTAAAATCTTTGATATGGAAATGCAGTAATGGTTAAATGAAACGGGCTGGAAATCTATTTATCAACAGTCTGTAATGCCTAGTTGGATCGTCCCATGAGAAAAGCAAATAAAGAGTAGTAGCAGAATATACAGACACGGTTAAAAAGTTTACATACCTCCTGCTTTCATACCTCAAGATATAGTCCTTCACCTTAACTAGACATTTTGAGAAGTTAAAAAGCTGGTACGAAAACACACCTCGAATGATTCAGGAAACATGTCCCGAGACCCAGATTCTCAGGAGTCACCTCCTAGGTTCAGCCTGAGCTATATCAAAGGGACCTGATGGTTAGACAGTGAAAAGGAGCCCTCTGGCATCAGGTCCCCATGAGCGCCTTGAATCGGTATCCCCAAACAGCAGCGAAAACCTCAGCCCAAGCCACCAGCAACCGTGAGGGTGCTCCATAAGGTATGCATTCATGAAAATGCCACTGTGAGAAAGACCACCAGACTGTGCTCTGTGTGACACTGCCCGACTTCAATGAGCTCCCCGCACCCAACTGAACACAGGATCTGGCCCGTTACTGTTACCTCCGATTCATTTTGCCTTTTTATTCACACTGGCCTTCTATTCCATTATTGCCAATGGGCATGTAAGTCATTACTGCGCCCTCCATGTGAATCACAAATGCGAGTGCCATGGAAATTAAACTCCTTGACCTGCTCGCATTTTTCCCTTTGATGTCAGTCTGAATAGGCATTTTTGACTGGAACATAGTTTTAATTTTGAGAGCTGGCAAGACAACCGCAACCTTTTCTGCAAGGAAGTTCGCTGAAGAATTCTTTGTTGTTCTTCCCGAAGTACTTTCCTACAGCAAGAGCGTCAGCAAACAGCGTTACAGAAGGCTTGGATCGCATTTTCACCGTGTTCAAATGCAGGACACAGAAAAACAGCTACCCCGTTCCTGTTCACACCAGCAAACACACAGTCCTCCTTGTATCAGTCTGAACAAGTTGCAAAATTTCCATTACTCTGACACAGAGCTGAAAATAGGAAGTATTTTTCATTCATTGCTGAGGACTTCTCTCCACGGTGGCAATCTGGACTCAGGGACATTGTGGCCATGTGCAACCCATGGAGCAGCTCCGTGCTCCAGGTCTGAGCCCCAGATGTCCAGAGGGGAGGCTGGGACAGTCAGAGGTACTGAGATCCCCAGTCATCTTCCAGAGGAAGCTGGGAGAAGGTGGAAGATGAGCAGCAAAGAGGATGGCCCTAACCCCAACCTTGCACTCAGTACCCAGGCCTGAGAGCTGAAAAGATCCCTGAGAACCAGAGCTCAGGTCTCCTCCGTGCTGCATCCGTACTGTTGCATATCAGGAGGTTTCAGACCTGATGATTCAGGCACCTGGGGCCCCCACAAGCAAAAGGCTAGGTGATTTGCAAGGGATCCAGGATCAATATCAGATTTCCATTTGAAATCACGCAATGTTTTGCTGAACCACTGTGGAGACGTCTGTTTTGAAACCTATGGTTTCCCCATCTCACTGTTGCTGATCTGTTTAAAATAATAAAAACAGAAAGCTTTCCAAGATGGATGACATTGGGACCAGGGATCAAAACCTCACTTGTGTTTCTAAAGGTTCTTTCCATGCTTGGAAACCTGGTTCTTGCATTCAACAAACACAGAGAACTCTCTTTTTTTTAACACTCTCTTAGCCAGGAGACTTCAAACAGGGAGATGTCTAGGCCATCTATTATGCCGTTAGTCTTTTTCTTCAGTTCACAATATGTTTCTTCAAGCTGCAGGGTCTCAAGTCAATAAATATTCCAGAACTGGAAACTAAGCATGTATTCAATTATACACCCATGCTATTTAAAGAGAAGATTTTGTTTCACACGGGTGGCTATCGGGGGAAAATTACCGTTTGATAAACTGTTCAGTAGTTTGTCAGTGAGGCCTTTCCTAGAACTTTCAGTCTGGCAAAGAGGCAGCAAATAATTTTAAGTCTGAGAAGATGGCACAGATGTTGCCTTGTTGGAGTTCCAGATGGACTCAAGGACACACATAAAGTCATATTTTATAGCTAAACTGTTGGAAAATGAAATTTTCTTTACTGCATCATTAGAAGTAACACCATAATTAAGATTACAAGAAGACCAGTGTATTGACTTTGAGCCAGTTTTTCACACCTCCTTGATTCCATAAGTATAGTTGATGGACTACAACATGAATCCCTCAAAGCCTGGAAAACAAATTTGAAGTTGGTTGGTAAAGACATGGGAATGGTACTTTTGAAATCTCACGATTTTCAGCTTTCTCCAGGGATTTGTTTTCTCTCGAGAAGGGGGAGAGAAGTTCTGAAAACTACCCACTAGTTGCATCACTGCACTGCTTGTCTGGAGATAGAAGATGAAACTTTAGACTAACTTCATGCCAGCAACATTTTATCACTGCTACTGAAAGAACCACGGTTGACAGAAAGTAGAGAGAGAAAGGCCACAGCAAATACCTTGGGTTTAGGTCTATAATGCTTGAAGGTGCCACTGCAGGATGTCTCTTTAATAACAGAGTAGAGTCACCACGCACGGGACACTGTATTTCCACTTCTACATATTTCTCAGCACACAGAAGGAGTCAACAAACAGCACAACTTCTGCTTTGATGAGTTTATATTCTATAAGTGCAAGTACATCGTGCAGAAGAAAATAATCAGCCCAGGCTAATGGTGGCAAAAGGAACTTAATGCAGCCAAAGTATTTGCTACGTAAGTAAGTTTTTCAGACTTCTTTCCATGAGATGAGGCTATAACTATCAGTTGCTTTGACCTAAAAAAACCCATGGCTATTTCTGGATTTACAAGACACATTTGCTTCCTTTGTAATGTGCTTTTAACAGTTTTCTCTACATGCTGTTTTCCAAATGTACGGAGGCACAGCTTGGCTCTGGATTTGAGGAAGAATGAATTTCTGCTAGTGAAACACCTTTAACTACTGTGCTGCATCCAAAAAAGAAGGAATGTAATGGCAAGATACAAGAGTCCAGAGCTGTCCTGTGCATGAGAAGGCTTCTGGTAAAAAAGGAATTTGTGCTAAAGAAAGGGCGGGCAGACTTGTGAAGTGGAAACTGGTGTTCTCCATTTGTTTCTCAGCCCTGCCAAATAATTCTTACACAGTGTTGGGCAAGACAATTCAATTTCTCTGGGCCTGTTTCTGTGACACAGAGATAATGAAGAATGATTTCTGTCTCCAGTCCTTTGTTTCTTCTGTCTGTCCGAACAGCGAACTGTTCAAGACCAGGGCTGTGTCTTACCTGGATGTACTTGCGGTGCTCAGTAGGGATGGCTCTCGGTCTCACACGTGGCCTCCAGGCACAGTGGCATTACAAAAATAATTAACTGAGGGAGTCTATTTATTTAGTTAATTGTAATGACTTAAATCAGGATATTGGACCTAATTTTAGCCGAGTGTAAGTCAGTTCATATTCATTGATTGGTCTGCTCTTTCTAAAGCCTAGTGCTTGTGACAATATTGGTTCACAAGCAGGATGTCAACAGGCACATGGTGATTTCTATTGTTTGGGTTTGTTGTTTTTTCTTTTTCCCTGTGAAATGAGCAGGTGAGGATGCCTTACTGCCTGGAAGTTAACTGACTTAAAACATATTTTAAATATACCTGATGCCTATCAATCTGTGAAGATGCAGAAGGGTATAATACAACTACACAACTTCGGGAAGAATGCCTTAATTACAAAGAGAGATGTTGAACGGGTGCTGAATCACTCTGGCAGAGGCATCCTGCTATGCCTTATCTTACTGTCACAACGTCTTTATCTCACTGGCACAAAACTGCATTTTATTTTCCTGCAGAAAATCATGTCAAAGTGCAAAGCAACGATTCAGCACCCAGTGAAGCCCAGCAGAATTATTTCTTTGATGATAGTTAGGATAAGGATTTTGAAGACCCTTCCTGCAGCTGCTGAGCACTTTCTCCTGAGTCCTGAGCATCCTCAAACTCGGCTGCATTTTCATATCTTAAGATGTACTTCGCACGTCATAGTTTTCACTCCTGACATGTACGTCAGGAGAATTACCAAAGTGTTTAATCAGAGAGTGCTAAATATTACCACTGTTTTCCAGAACGCTGGCTGGTATGATGAAAGAATATACAGGCTCACCTTTGAGGGTAAATTACTGCAAATGTTTACCTGAAGATTCGTCATATGGTTCCTAGCAGCTCCCAGATCTGGTGTTGCATCAAACTTACTTTTCCTTTTTTTTTCTAAAGAATTCGGCAAATTTTTCCTCCCCAACAGTGCTCAGCAACCTACAAGTTACAGAGAGACATCACAAGTCTTTAATGCAGGTTTTCAGAGTAAATGAAACCTTTTTTCAGTGTGGTTGCCTTTGTAATAACAGTCCTCTTATTTGTTGGATACTTATGTAACGTAAGATGAAAAGACATTTTATAGCCTGCTGGCAAGAGGACTTAAAATTAACAGCATACCTGTGGCTGCCCTAAGCCAGGGAGGGAGTCATTTTCAGGCCATGGGAAAAGTGCAGTTTTGCATCCTTTGCTTCTTCTGACTTACTGGTATTCAGTGTTTCCATAGGCTTGTTTGTCACAGAAGTATCATCATCGGGCACAAAAAGGGAAAAAAAAACACAAAAAACTAATCGATTCTGGTGAAAGAACAAGAGACCAAGGTGGTAAGTGATAACTGTCACCCATCAGCATTTCCCCCAAGAATCTGGTGGTTTAACTTATTCTTTCATTTTATACTTTCATGCCTGGCTGGGCTCTCTCTCATCGCACACAGTCAATTGGCTCTCTATGCAAAAGCTATTAACTGTCTGATTACCTCTGGCAGCAAAACCAAACAGATGCAGCATGAGAGAGGTATGAATCTTCAGCCTCCCCGGTAGCTTTATGGGCCATATCCTGCCAAGAGTCGGCAGGCGAGAGGACTCCCACCCCCCAACTTAAAGGGTGTTTTACAAAACAATCGATGGCCCTTCACACCGACTCCCTCTCAATATGCAAAAAGGAAACCCACAAAAAGATAAGGATCTGGGGTTTGATCTCACCCATACTGGGCTGACAGTAGGGTAATCCCATTGATTTATTCCGTCAGTCAAATGACTTTCACAGGCTTTGGGCTGGGCCTTTAAACAAATGTAAACTTGATCAGAATCAAGCCCAATCACACTCATGCCCATTCTTGCTTTGAATATTTGCCTTCCACAGCATGCTTCCATCTGGAACCCGACTGACCTCAGCACCAAATTTTATTATTTAAAATTGACAACTATTTTCAAGAAAGGTAATTAGTCTCCATTAGAAAACACAGAACGTTTTTAAGCCTTTAAGAAGCGTGCCTGGAGATAGAGTTTCCTACTCTATTCCACATTGATTACCAACAAATAGACACGTCAGTGACACAGTCCCCAAAGTACGGCAGCTCGAGAAGTCATGCCTGAGCTTGTCAGCTCGGAAATTGCTGGCTGCTGTGTGGAGCACACTGTGGCCAGCAAAACCACCCAGGCCCCTGGGTAAATACTTGGGCTACTATCCTGTCCTGAGCCTTGGGCTGCTCGACTGAAGGTGGCTATCGATACTTGTGCGGGCTAGTTGGGCGGCAGGTCTGGGGAGTTGGCTACGTGAGCTGCCGTCATGGCAGGGGAGATAAAGACAGGGTTCACAAAGGTGACTGAGTCTAACCCTTGGCTACGTCCCAGGGCTTTCAGTGCCCGTGGAATAGGGTCAGCAGGGAAAGGCTGTGGTTCTCCTCACCCTAGCCACTGGATAGGGAGGGATGCAGCGGGCAGCAGAACGTGGCCAGCAGAGCTTACATGAAGGATGTGTCAGGCCCTCAGCTACAATCCTGCCTGGAACAATAACTCTGCTTTCACAAAAAGCCCTGTGAGATCTGCCACGAGCCCAGGCAGCCGAGACCCCAGTTTCACAGCTCAAGGAAACATGCAACTAATTGGTATATTGCATCTACTGGGGATCAGCCAACCTAACTAATCAGCTAATACTCCTACGTTAGACATGCTGATACTCCTGTGCCTCTGCAGCCTTTGGGTTGTTTGAACTTTTTCTCTCAGCAGTAACAATCACTCACAATACTAGAGATGGCACTGATACCAGATCAGAAAGTGACTCATCAGTGAACCAGCCCTGTCAAGCAAGATAAATACAATTTAGTTGTTAGCTAATCTATTTTTGTTTGTGTTCTCAATTCATCCAGGACGCTGACTACCTTGCAGTCTATCATGCTAGCATTAAGTATATTTTGTTACAAAGCTCTTTGCTTTGTGAAGTGAACATTCACGAATACAATAGCTGTATTTGTCTGTCAATATTACATCACTGCTGACGTCCCGTGCATCAGCTCTCTCTGTCATAATGTGCAGAGTAATATTTTGGGTTTTCAGGAGTTCTACTATGGAAAGGCAATATTTAATCCAAGAGCGTTTAAGTGACTAGAAGTCTTATCTCGGACACACTTTTGCTATCTGTCATCTTCATCTGCCAGCTCTTCCTTCCTCCACCTCTCTGACTAAAGTTTTGTGGCTTGATCCTGCATCGAATCGGCGTTGGACTTTGGCCTAAGAAGGAAGGCTCCCAGGGGCTGTTTTAAGAGGCCCTGTGGGATGCTTTTGCACCTCCATGCTGAACTTCATGGACACAAGCAGCTCTCAGGGGTGCTCAGCACCTCTACCTCGTAAGTTCTCCTCCCTGAAGGCATTCAGGCTTTGGATGTGAGTTAGTTATTTTCATTGTACTTCCTCTCACTTTGTTTTTAGTTTTGCTTAGCCTTTACTTAGCCTTTGAGAAGGCTATTTATGGAAATTTAAAATTTTCATGATAAAGAAAGTGTTTTGCAATTAGAAGGAGAGGAAACCATTGATCTTGATAATCAAGAGAGAAACTTTCTAGCTTGCATGGTTGGCAAATCCAGTACCGATAGCTGAACTTTGCAGAACAGTAAATAGGCAAAGGGGCATGATAAAAAGGAGGTGAAAAGCATCGTAAAACATGCTATTTTTCTCTATTTGAATTTAGCACCAAGTCAGTTGGCATATCAGATAAGGCATTTATCAACTGTCATATTTTATGAGTCTTTACACACTCAAGTAAAAGCTCTTGCTTACAATCACTTCACGATCAAGTCTTTTTCTGAGAATCAGAGATAACTGATTATTTCTTGCAGACTGAGGAAAAACAAAACCCAAATGTGTGGCTTTGCAAAGTTCCACCATGCATATAACAAAACTTCAATAATCAAGATTTCTGCTGCTTTTCCTAAAACTGACTGCGACATCACGCTGAAAGGATTGAACCGAACTGGTAGCAATGAATTTACAAAACTTCAGAAGCCAAACAGCTGCGGACCCTTTTCAGGTAGGAACACACATTGCCCATCATTATCTTTGCCCTCTACTGTGGTCCTTCAGGTCTTTGGTTGTATTTCCACATATGGTGAGAGACTCTTGCAGAGCCTGCTGGTTAATCATGTATGTTAAACAAGCTGCTAAGTGATGTGGGAAACCATCGCAAAGATACTTAGCTGAGACCCATACACTCCACTATGTGTATAACCTCCTTCCATCTGATAGCACTATCCTTTGGTATGGGCTGTGTGGGAGCCTGCAGCTGATGGTTCATGCCACATTTCTCATGCAGATGATTCTGTCTCCCAGATTTAACCCGTAGGCTAGACAAGACTCAGAGGATGGGATGGAAATGAGTGAAGTAACTTATATTCTCCCTCTTGAGCACATTACACTGCTCTACTGCTCGTCAGGTATTTTGAGACAATGGCTTATTTTTCTCGTCTATAGCATAAGATACTATCACTGTTATCATTACTGTTATTATGTGATATCATTTAAACTAGTCCAAAATTGCATACCTGGGTGCAATTCCATCTCTTGCTTGATCAGCTGAGCCAGACGGATGAGATAACTGCGCCGAGAGTGAAGCCAGGGCCCCGAGCTGGTTGGGCTCCACCAGCTTGGATGCAAAGGCAGCAGAGAAGGTTTCTAAAGAAGAGGGAGGTTTGTGAACTAGAGCATGTTAACTGTGTTAACTTCCCTCATCAGGAGAGCTGGAAAGATGATCCAGCCTGAATTGAGGATCTGCTTTTCCTAGGAAGAAGAAGCATCAGAGCATGAGACCTGTGTCTGACCTGTGTTTCCAGCCAACTCCACTGTACAGAGGACTGGAGGTGTGACAGCAGGATCTGAAAAAGCCCAGCAGCAGTCACTGCCAGCAACAAAATGAAATCAACAGCTCAAAGTGGTGAAACAGACCTATGGCCTGATCCTTACCCTCTTCCAACTCCTGCCTACACTTTCTAGTAGGTAAATCTTCAGAGTGACTTTTCCTGATGGTGACTTGTGAAAGGATGAATGCCTTACATGCTGCCTGCTGGGCATGCAAGGAAAGCCAGCATCTGGCTTGGCAAGTCTCCTCCTTATCTTCAGACTGATACCATCAAAGGCCTCCTCAGTCTATTCTGGTGTGGGGCTGATTCTCACTAGGGAGTGAATGACTTGTGAACATGGCTTGGATTTTTGGGGTGGGATTAAGCACTGATACACTCACTACTGTAGCATCGAAGTTACTAAGGACTGGATTCAATGTAGGACTCAGATATTTGAAGATATTTTGCCTCAACATCACGACTTCTGGTGTGTGGTTCCTGGAGTGAGACCATACAACCTGGAACAAACTGGCTACACTGTGGGGAGGAGTATGACACCGACAGTAGCACCCACAACAGCCAGCCGTTCTCCTGAGGGCTTTGGTCCTTCCTTCATCACCCAGTTCCCAACTGACCCCAGCCACCGAGTCCTCCTCAGGACAAAAAGGAGTTGGTCTCTTGCAGATCTGTGAGACAGCCTTCACAAGGGAACACGCTCTGGCCTCTCCCTTGGTTGTTGATATTTCAAACAGCACTTTGTTGCAGTTACATTTCTGCTGTAAGGATAACAACCACTAGTCACAAAATATTATTATAGCACAGGGGGTGGGCTAGGGACAAGGGAAGCTGCACTTGCAAATTCCACACATTGCACTTGAATTTTCACTTCTTGGTGCAGAAAATGTGCAGGCAGAGTCCTGCTGGGACTCAGGTCATGGCTGTTCCTTCTTGTGCCGATGGTGCTATGGGAATGGGGGAGATCTTCAGGGACTACAATACTCCACCACCATTATCAAAAGGGCTGCTGAAAACCAGAGCTCCTGGCATGATCCAGCGAAAAGCCTCAGAAAATAAAAGCAAAGAGGTTAAAATGGCTTAATGTCAGGAGATCCAAGACCTCAGTGAGCCCATCAGTGAAAGCCCCTCAGCCTGACAGGCATCATCAGCGCCCTTTATTTCACCAGGGCAGCCATGCTGAGATTTGTAATGTTTTCTTCTCCCAGATAATATGATCAGAACTAAAAATCTCCTTTTTCATTCTGGCCCTTGATCATCCCAGGACTCTTCTCAGGAGAGATGGAATTGGCTTTTGTGGCTTTGGACAAAACCATCCTGATCTGTGTCCTCTGTGCCGAATAGCTCTGCCCCGGCGCTCACTGCACGTCAGTGGTGCTGTATCTGATTAGTCTGTAAAGGGCGGTGGGATCCTGTGTGAGGAAGGTTACCATAAACTGCTGGTAACAGCTGGGGTTTGCTGTAGATCCGTGGTTTGCATCAGCAGTTTTGCACAGCAGAAACTGCCAGGGATGTCTGTGTGGGTTCCTGAGAGCTGTGGGGAAAGCTGAGAGACGAACCCAAGGTAAAGGATGGTAACTCCACGATATAAATGAAACCAGTGCATATTTTCACCTAGTTTTTTGCTTTCCACTGAAATGATTCCAACTGTAGAAGCGTCAGCAAGGAAGGACATGACCTTATCTCCCCTTTAGTAGACAAAAACAGTTATAGTAGAGGGAAATCAATGCTAGACGTGTTATAAAATCACACCAGCAGAGTCGTGGTGAGGAGATAACAAAGAAATAACACACCAAAGTCCCTGTTCTTTGGCACTAACAAGCTTAATTAAAGGGTAATGTAATCAAGCCGGTGATTAATCATAAACTTTTTATCAATGGAGAATGATAGATTTTCCCGCCGAAGATTCCAGCTCACATTCTGCCGTCGTTCTAACTCCATCAATACACACGCTCCATCTTTCCCCACTAGCCCAACCTGAGTCTGAAACAGCTTCATGGGAGCCCGTGGAACCATACTGGGTAAAATCAGCCCGAGGAGATAACTGCAAGGCAGTAGGAGCCTTCCTTAGACTCCTACAGAGAGCGAAATAAATGGATCTCAATCTATATTCCGACTGGATGATAGGAAATCTTTACGGCACAAGTAGCGCATTGCTTTGTAGATAAACTGCATGTTCCTTAAAGGCCTTAAATTTATAATCCCTGAGGCAAGGGCACGAATTATCCTTGTTCCCAACAGGACACAGAGCGGCAAGAAAGCCTCCAACGAGGGAAAGTCATACCTCATCCCGCCAGATAACGCTGTTACTGTAACAGGAGGGAAACAGAGGGGTGACGGTTTGCCACAGCCAGCACGAATAAAATGGCCAAGAGTTTATATATCCAGATTCCAGTGAGAGGAAAAACATAGCCTCCTTGATCCCTTCCTACAGGATTCCTTGTGTTACTGCTACAAGCCCGTGGCAAGGCTAGAACATCATACTTTGCAGCAAATAAAGCTGGGGAGGGGAAATACCTCTAATTTAAAGTATATGCCGATGTAAGGCTGTACAACGTTTCAGGGTCCCTCTGTAATAAACTCCCACGCTGTAGCCTTAAACCTTAATGGTCTGTGAAAGTTATTATGTGATGTTTTTAGCATTCAGTTTCACTCTGACAGGACCTTATGATGTGTATTACAGAAGAATACTGTTAAGCTAATCATATTAATACCGAATCTCTGTAATAGAATAGCCTCAAGCATTTTGAGCAAGGCACAACTTTCACAAATACAGAAAGACAAAACTTTTAATGATGTTATTTTCCTACTGCTTCCCCAAGTCCATCTGTTAGAGTTGCTAAAGATCAAGGGCCGTAATTTCTTTTTTCTAAAAACTGAACGATGGAAAAGATACTTGGCTTCCCAGGACCCTAATTCTGCACTTTTTGGTTCCTGGAGCAGTCTCTTCAGGCATTATCAATTTGTCTTTCTCTTTTCCTTTTTAAGACATGCCTGGTATAAGTCATGTCTGAAATATAATTCTTTATTTCTGCTACTGATGACAGCTTAAATTATTAAAGGTAATTTTAAAGTTCTTTTTAGGTTTCTCATTTTTACATTATTTTCCTTTCTGCATGTCATTCAGTTTTGGTAGTAGAAGGAGCCTTACTGGGATCACTTTTTCCTTCTGCTTATTAACACTAGGTCTACTCTGCCTTTGCTGAGCAGTTAAATCCAAAGAAAAGAGACAAAAAACCCCCAACAAACAAACAGGTAGTAAATCCTCTGAAACACTCACCTAGGCAGAGCTACACATACTTACAGAAAAACTGAATTTGCATCCTAAAATTGTTGAGAAGGGCCCTTTAAGCTTGCAACAGGAGCAGATTCTTTTAAACTTTCCCAGAGAATAGCAGTGACCTTGCAGATCAGATAACCCATGGTCTACAAGAGTTCAAATATGTCATCAAGACTTTATTTTACTGCTTGATGTTCCTTGGCCTAGTTGCTCCAATCAGGCTGATTGCACAGACCCCACATCCCCCCCCCCAAAAAAAAAATATATCCTACAACAGGACTGTACAACCAGAACCAACGTCAGCAAAGCAGAGCTGGGTGCATGGTTAGGAGCAAGGATAAATGAGACTGTGTGTCCAAGGCTGGAATTTTTGCTGAGTGACTGTAATCTGATGGGTACAACATATTAAAACTCATGGAAACATTTGATTAAAAATATGCAAAGATCTTTGCACAGAGTCTTATCACCAAGCTGTGGTAGGCAGGCAGCCAAGCGCTTAGCCGCAGCACAAATGACCGTGACAGAAATTCACAGACCCCAGTCTTCCTCCTTTCACAGAAAGCTGGCCAGAAGGACACCTGGGGTCCTCAGACCTCTGCTGCCTTTAAATGTTTGCCCTGAGACACCGAGATCTGCTCTCACCACCCTCAAAACCACTCGACAGCTCTGCATCATCTCCCCAAACCCATGACTTCCTGCTACGTCCAGGAAGCCTTACCCTTCCCACGGTGTCACCTGCCTGTGAACCAGGTCCTCTGAACAGCCTTCAATCACCATGGTTTGATTCCACAAAAGTATCAACCAGCTTGCCAGGAGACAGCTTGGTCCTCCTGCTTGCACACCAAAGCCTTCACAGAGGGCTGAAGAGCAGCAGTGAAGCCCCAATACCTCTGTGGCTGGTTTCAGTGAGGCTGAGAGGTCACTGGTGATGCTGGTGTGCCTACACCGTCCTCCACGTCCCACCCTGAAGGGTGAGCATCTCAAAACGTCTCTTCTCACTTGCTTTATGGCCGGCTTGATTTTGGTGTCACACTTGTTTTTCTCTTCCCTTCGCCTTTAGTTATCACTAGGAGGATGTAAGAGCCTGTAAGGAAAAGAAAGAAAGGCACCCCAGTCAACAGGAGAACTGCTCCTTCTCCAACAGGCTGTAGCTTGTGAAATCAAATAGGGATTTCATGTTAGTACAAAAACTGACCTCAGTGTATCTCCACTTGCACTTTTAACTTGCACTTTTTATGGGACATGAACACTCTTCAAAGTTGTCGAGGAGGCAGCAGTTGACTGTCAACAAACTGCATTTGTTTTACTCCAGTGTGTGCCTTCTCAGGGAAGAAAACCAGAAGACAAATCACTTTTAGCAACAGCTACTGTCTAGGTTAGTTTAACTTCAAACTGTACCCTTAGGCTTCAGTTAAGCAATGTATTTAAACATATACTTAATTTTTAAGCATATGAGTAATGCCAGTGTACTCACTTATTTAAATTTAGGCACATGTTTAAGTCTTGTCCTGAATTAGCTTCTAAATCATTCACAATCTGGCTTCATTGCCATCAATGCCAATCGTTGTGCTACATCATTTGATTACTCCAGAAGCAAGAAAAATATTTTCAGTATTTCTTGAGAAAGCTTTCCTGCTTTTCTACTAACACTTTGCTGAAATTCAGCTTCTTTAACCAGTTGCAGCCACAGCCTGAACTCAAAGCCAGAGCTGGGATCTGATGAAATACTTTGGTTGTGGGCAAAATATGCTCAAACTTTACACAGATTTTAAAGAGGAAAGATAAGGTGGGGGCACAGATCTATCATGCATTTCAAGCCAAAAAAAGTAGCCACTCCCCTTTTCCAGATCCTCTCTTCCCTAGCACAATATTCTGGTAAATTACCTGTGAGTTTCAAGACAGGCAGCAATCAACACTCACAGGAAACCCATTGCTTGTACCCAGCAGAGACCTCTGTGTGTGTTTTGGGCTGGAAAAAAAACAACCAACCAAACATTGAAGGTTTATCTTGGGGTTTTTTTTGCTTCTGGTGTTTGAAGTCTTGGATCTGTGTGCCCTACCATTTTCCAGCTGAGAATCACTCTGGGATGATCTTATCTAACAACCTCACTGCATCCATCCAGGCATCGTCTTAGCCCAATGCAATCACGACTAGGGAATCCCACAAGAGCATCCTCTGAATTTTTACTGCATTGGCAAAGAGCTCTTTGCCATGATCAAGCAAAGTGAGTTTTTACACAGGTTGGCTGAGCCTTAGCATCTGCTGAATGACTGGGCACCTTGTCAACAGGCAACAGCAGGCAGACTACTTCAAAAAAGCCACTGAGGTCCCAAGCAAGGAATGCAGAAAACATAAAACACAGAGGGAATTTTGAATGGAATCATGGGATGCCATCACATTTTTCAATTTGATTGTCCTTCACTTTAAAAGTGTTCCTCACTGGTGATGCTACAAACTCCACACTCTTCCTAGGCCAAGGTAAGACCATAGAAAATGTCACACTTGGGAAGCAAAGCATCGCTGATGTTGCTGTTAATCCAAACTGGCCTCCCTGGTTTATTTTGACTTGTTTCACTTTACTTCCTCTGAAAGGTAACAGACATTCAGAAAGAGGATTCCTCTCTTATCCCCGCCCCCAAGAAGCAGCACCCACAGTTTAAGGTTGTAAACCTGAGCAATTTAGAAAACAGTGTAAACACAAATGAAAATTAGCCAACAAAAGAAATTCAATTGAGTTAAACAGGAGGCTATTATCATACCTGACATTCTCTTCGGTCCTGGGCTGTAGCTCTGTGGAGAGCCACTCAGGGAAGAACAAACCCGAGGGGGCAAACCAGACACTGCTGACTCTGTGCACTACTCCAAACACAGCAAAGAGAAACAAAAAAATGGGACATAAATAGTATAGAAAGGCCTAACTCTAGGATTATGTGTTTCCACAGAGATATGCTGCTCCATACCCACTTTGAATCAAACTGAACTGCACCACAAGTAAGGACAAAACCAGCAGTTGCCACAAGCAGAGCAAATTAAGTGCAAATAGTCTTCGCTAAGACTATAAACTCATCTTTCAAGGTTTGTGTTCTCCACTTCCTTTACTGATTTATGGAAACAAGCAGACCAAGCATCGTTAACTTATATTTTTCCCAGTCTAGTGTAAGTGCCCCGGACTGGAAACGGTAGCACTCTGGATCCACTCATTTGGCACACACATAAAAGTACACACACACAAGGCGAAAGGTGGTAGAAAGCCCAGGCAATGCAAGTTTATTTGATTGTAGTCATTAGTGCTATACATTACAGGTTCAATCCTGCTCCCTTTGATGTTGATGGTAATACTCCCATTGAATTCATGCGCTCTGAAAAATGCCTGAGTTTTGCAAATTTATCATTTTGTCATCTATGCTTCGGGTCAAAATTATAACCCAGTGTTTTGGACTTGGTTTTGAGCCAAATGATTTTTACTAAAGGTTCAAAGTATGCATGCTTGTCCTTCAGAGCGATGCCAATCCACTTTACAACCAAGGAGTAAAAGGGCTGAGGTTTTCAAAAAGGTCTGAGGGATGCAAACATCTGGCAGGTGACTACAGCAATCTCAGCTCCCAGGGTCTCGCCGCAGCAAACAGCAAGGCCCACCTCTTTCTGGGTTCATGATGGTGTCCACCTGCTTAGAAAGAGCTGGGATAGTCATTTGCAGAACATGAGAAGTGAAGGAGACTTTCTGGGATTGTTTGTGCTACTGAGCTGCAGCTCTCTGGGTGAAATATCCTACATCTTAATCATTTCCATTATCCAGTCCACCCACCACTTTGAAGTGAAGCAGGTTTCTTTCTCTCCTCATCCTCGCTTTCTCTCAGCCCCCGGTGGAGAACATCGCACGGTGAGAACATAGGTAGTAAAAAGGAAGTTCTCCTGGTCATCACAGTTGTTCAACCCAAATTTGTTCAACAGCAATATTCAAGGGGTTCTTAAACAAGGTTAGATGAGCTTCCCAAAAATGGGCCTAACACTTTCAGGATGAGAGAAGAGAGAAACAACTAGGTGGGTGTCAGAAGTCAACAGGACTTTGATTTTGAAAACCTCTCCCTCCATCCCAAGTTAAAGAACCAAGAACTGGGACCATACCAGATGACTGGTGAACTGTCACAGGCAGTAATTAAAGAAAGTGAGGAGATTACAGGGGAGTCAGGTGCTTGATTGACTTGATAAACAACCCTTAGAACTACCGCTGGCTTAAACTGGAGTTAGCAGCACCCAAAGCAATCTAGCCCCAGAGATTATTTGTACCACTTTTACTTGAAAAGTGTGCTGCAACGACGCAGAGAGCAGGTTTACCACTTTAAGGTGGGTAGAAAAGGAGCAGACGGGTCAGCAGGCTGAGAAGCACAGTGTGTGGCTGGATGGGCTTGGTTCTGGACTCTGGGAGAGCTGGAGAACAGGTGGTGGAGATAGCAAGAAAAAATGTGCCCGATTGCATTTGCATTCAGACCAGAGTCCCAAGATAAGCTTCTACCAAATTTCCTCTACCTCCCGCTGCAGCCAACGCTGTTTAGCCAAGAAGCAGACCTGCCTTGATGGAGCTACCCCACCAGCCCACCCTATCTGACAGTCTGGATCACCATTACTAATGTGTCTTTTCTAGCAAAGGAAGGAAAAAATGTAAGAAGACGACACCTAAACATTCCTGAAATAGCTTTTCTGCAGCATATGTGATACATACTGATTTACTGGCACTTATCAGGAACTATGCAATGTACCCTGCAAAATTTGATTAGGGCTTTGCTACTAATGAATAATACAGCTTAGGGATCGTTCCAGTAAACTCTCTGCCTCCCTGACCCAAGCAAGTCATCACATCAGCAATCTGCCCCATTACAGCAACCCAAGGGCTGCTCACTCCAACGGGAGCAGAACCTGTCATCACCACAGAACATCTCCTCATGTCTTTGGTTTTGCAATACTGGTGAAAAGTCAGATGAAAAATAATAACACTGTTTCAAAAAATACTACCAATAACCAGTTCAACGACGGTATTGTTAATGTACCTTTAAATTGCCCAGCAATACTACACAGAGGAAGTGCCAGTTTGAGGAACGGAGAAAACGTTCCTTTCCTACCTTGTAAATCAAATTTAAACACTCAATGTGGCAAAGATGAGCTTTTTCATAGCTCACTAACCCATATCAAACACCAACGCCCATGTTGGTCGTTTCCATGCTGGTGTATTACCAAATCGTGCTGTCAGCTGAGGGCCGCGGGTTAACAGTGCACAGCAGAACGGAAAGCGTAGCTGCTGGTTTTAAAATCAAAATATTTTCCACTGAAACGTTTTCTCTGTGAGGCTGCTGGTGCGTTCAGACATTGTCTATTCAGCCTGGTCACCTTGCTGCCGTCTGCCAGGTTTCCTTTGGTGCCTCTCCTCCCACCGGCTCGTTTCTGTCAGGGCTGAGCCTGAGGTTTCCCTTGACGAAGAAAGAAACAAAACCAGCCCTGGTTTCCTTCCTGTTTCTTCTCCTGTCCTTAGCCCTGCCGACCTCCTTCTCCACCTTCTCGCCTCCAACGTCCAGGCCAAACTTGGGCTAATGTCCACTAGGCCTGGCAGGAGGTCACGACCTGTCCCTCATGTGACGGCTCCTCACCTCAGGACGTCCCAGCCAGCCTGGTCCACCCTCCTTCTCCCACTACGCCCACTAGGCCTGGCAGGAGGTCACGGCCTGTCCCTCATGTGATGGCTCCTCACCTCGGGACATCCCGGTTCACCCTCCCTCTCCCACTACAGCCTGTGCCTCTCCCCAGCTTGGTGATGTCTCTCCCCCATGCGCTTGGCTCCTTCAAACCCCTCTTCTCCACAGGCTCCTCAAGGGCCTGTGGATGCGTGGCCCAGTGGGACACCATGGAGGGAGCCCACCCCACCGCAGGGACTGGGCCGTTCCCGGGTGGCTGCCCTTCCCTCCTCACCACCTCCCCCTCACCGGGCACCTCCTGCCTCGTTAGCAGCACCTAATTAGCAGCAGCCGGGAAAGAAAGCAGGTAACAAGCGGGAGCACCCAAGGCTTTGAAGCCTCGCCTAGAGTGAAGCCGCTCCCCTGGGGGCAGAGGGAGGAGGTCGCTTTCCCCGCCGGTGTTTCCCCCCCCCCGCCCCGCTTCCNCTGCCCTTCCCTCCTCACCACCTCCCCCTCACCGGGCACCTCCTGCCTCGTTAGCAGCACCTAATTAGCAGCAGCCGGGAAAGAAAGCAGGTGACAAGCGGGAGCACCCAAGGCTTTGAAGCCTCGCCTAGAGTGAAGCCGCTCCCCTGGGGGCAGAGGGAGGAGGTCGCTTTCCCCGCCGGTGTTTCCCCCCCCCCGCCCCGCTTCC
>VZTM01025152.1:297650-323977 GCA_013400555.1 Jacana jacana
CCACCCCCCCACCCCCTGCTTCACCAGCCTTCCTCGGTGGCTGGTGGACCGGAGGAGGGCCACGCGGCGCAGAGAGGCTTTCCTGGCACCGGACCCAGCCGTTGCCATCTGCACCCTTGGGACCACGTGCTGCGCTGAAGCCATGTGCGGGGCCGGCCTCCAAAGACACGCCGACTGTTGGCCAGGCCAGGCCAGGTTTGCAAAGGCCTGATCTTTGGTTTCAAGGGCACCGTGCGTGTGAGAGAGAGAGAGAGAGAGAGNCCAGCTCCGCCGCCTTACCCCGCTCCTCCATCCCCAGCCGGGGAAGCGAGCCGGGCCGGGAGCTTGAGTCGCCCAGCTGCGGATGCTGCCGGTCCGAGCGTGTGGGAGCCGAGCTAACCGCATTTTCCTCCTTCTCCTTCCTCTTCTCTTCTTCCCCCTTCCCCTCCCTCTTGTCTTTGCAGCAAATGGAGCTGCTTCTGGTGAATAAGCTGAAATGGAATCTGGCTGCAATGACCCCCCACGATTTCATTGAACATTTCCTTACTAAAATGCCTCTGGCAGAGGACACCAAGCAGATCATCCGTAAACATGCTCAGACTTTTGTGGCTCTGTGCGCTACAGGTATGAGCCCTGCACGTTAAGCGAAGCGTTGTTTGCTCCCCTACACGCTCCTACCCCCTGGCTTGTAAAGCTTCCCGTAGCCGTGGTCTAAAGCGAGCTCCCAGAGCTGCGGGGAGGTAGTTTAAGCCCCGATTATTGCCCCTTGTTGTTTGCAGAAGGTGGATTACTTTGCAGAGGTAAGTTTTTTTGTTCGGTTTTGTTGGAGTTTTTTGGGGTTTTGTTTTGNAGCGAGCGCTGGGTCTTTTGAAGTTCCGCGTTTGCAAGGTGGACTCTGTGCGTGTATGCAGTCGTACATGTACCAGCTTTACCCACTGAACCCTCAGGAGTGGGAAGGAAAAGGGGGGAAAAAAAAACAAACCCAACCAACCAACCAAGCAAAACCCCCCCAAAAAAAAAGAAAAAAAGAAAAGAGCCTGTCTGTTCTCCAGATCTCGCTGTTCCCACAGGACAGAGCGGAGGAGCAGGGACAAAAGAAGTTCTAAGAGGGAGGATACTCTGTTTAAAGGGAACGTGTTCGGCGCGTTGTTAGTATGGCGGGACCCATCCGGGGATGGCAAAGGAATAAGGAAGAAAAAGCAGCCAAAGCACATGTTCTGTCGGGGTAGCACGTAAAGAGGAATGCCAGACGCTCTGTTGACGCTGATAAAAACGTAGCGTAAAGGAGATCCGGAGCTTTAGTGNGTTTTCTTCCCACCCACATCCCCCTTTCCTTCCCCCCCCTCCATTTTTGTTGCTTGGCTGTGGAGTGGTGGCTCAGCCTGGCACCATTTCTTGTCCCCAGCACTGGGTTTGATGTGGGGGCTGCAAAAGGCTCATCGCCCGTGTGGGATTCATTCTTGAAAAGGCAGGGGGGGCCAGACTTTGCTTGTGTGAATAACTCCACGCANACCCTCAGGAGTGGGAAGGAAAAGGGGGAAAAAAACCAACCCCAACCAAGCAAAACCCAAAAAAAAGAAAAAAAGAGAAGAGCCTGTCTGTTCTCCAGATCTCGCTGTTCCCACAGGACAGAGCGGAGGAGCAGGGACAAAAGAAGTTCTAAGAGGGAGGATACTCTGTTTAAAGGGAACGTGTTCGGCGCGTTGTTAGTATGGCGGGACCCATCCGGGGATGGCAAAGGAATAAGGAAGAAAAAGCAGCCAAAGCACATGTTCTGTCGGGGTAGCACGTAAAGAGGAATGCCAGACGCTCTGTTGACGCTGATAAAAACGTAGCGTAAAGGAGATCCGGAGCTTTAGTGAACGGTCACACTCGGTAGCGGTTGTGCTGGAAAAAAAAGGAGCCCGAGCCTGCCCTGGGACTTGAGAAGAGGTATCCGCGCTCAGAAACCTCAGTGGGATGCGTGTGGCCGGTGGCACAACTTCATGTTGTGTAGTTTTTATTTTCCAGAGATGGATTCGGGTCAAAAAAGGTGGAAGAAAGATTGCAGGCACCCGGAAGGAAAGAAAAAAACCCCAAACCCAACTGTTTCACAGAATCTGCCTTACTGCAAGGCCTAAAGATAGAACGACCGAGCCATAAAAGAGAAGTTTATAAATACTGGCATTGCTCTCTCCATCTTGGGCCTCACGTCAGCAGAACGGGTAGCTGGTAAATTAGATTGCCTGGAACAGCGCTCGGTGTCGGGAGCGCTACAACCTTCAGCCAGCCCTCAAACTACCTGCAGCAACATTTTGGGGAAAGATCAGCCATAACTCCTCGTGGTGCCAGATTCTACCGAGAGAAAGGCTGCTGCGACTCCAAACGCGTGATTTGCTAAGTTTGAAGCTATCCTCAGCTGTTAGCTCAAAAGAGCAGCTTCCCGGCCTCCCCTTTGGATATGGGGATGTTTAACCTAGGCTGTTGTGTTGGCAATGACAGGGATGAAAACAAGAGTAGTTCAAAGGTTGGAGACTTGCTAAGAGTCCAGTACTTTGATCTACTGTCGGTGTTGTTATGTTTCTTTTAGGAAGCACATCCAGAGCCTTTATTTAACACCGCTACACACCACAGCTGGAGAATGGATCAGTAAATGAGAACCATGTTCTGGGAGTTTTACTTAGCTTTTAAAAAAAAAAAAACCAGCGCTGAGCTCACCAGAATTGGGGCCCTCTTCAGCTCCCTACTGAAGTTGGGAATATTGCCTGGGGAAAGAGCCGCTCAGGAAGGCTGCCACTAGGCTATGTATTTTTTCTTGTTATTTTTGGATGTCAGGATTTTCTCTACCTCTTGCTTTCCTCATGACTCCTTTGTTGGCTAGTGAAGATCACATGTGGCTTAAGTAGCATCTGGACTTTGCTTTGCTGTTGCTGGGTTGTGTTGTATTTCCCCTTGCCAAAATGAACCTAGATGGACTGCAAACGCGTTGCGCTGCCTGGATGCTGTGGGGCCCGATCCAAAGTCCACTGGAAACACTGACACTGGTTTTTAAGTGGCCTCAGGGGCAAGTGCAGTATATCCTTTGCGTGAAGTACAGCCTTGTGTCCTCTGCTGTAAAGGAGGGTCACCCAAGAAGAGACGTCAGGATAACGCTGCCTTAGAAAAGAAAAACCCAGTTGGCCCAGCAGGGTGAAGGCCGTGGAAGTGTCTGTAGATGAGCATCTAGAAAGTGACACCGCAAGGTGAACTCCTTCTAAGCTCCCTCTTCAGTTGGCTGGCTGGTAGAAGTGGATTTATTTGATCCGGTTTAGTTTTGAAAAAAAAAATAATCCATTTTCCCCAAAGGATGTCTTTGTGCTGTGGTAGGTGCGGGAGAAAAAGCAAAAGCAAAAGAAAAAAATTTAAAAAAAAAGAAATTACCAGGGGTTGTTTGAAGTTAACACATAATTGAGCTTAATGAATGGGGCTTTGGCATGGCCGAGCAAGGCAGGGAGAGCTCAAAAGGAAGCAGGCCTCTTTTGGCCCAAGTTAAGACCAGTGTTGAGGGAGAACTGCAGCTCTATACAAGCATAACAATGAACAGCAACAAATATTGGAGCTTCAGCATTTCATTATGTTCCTCTGGTTATCAAAACATACCAGGCTCCTTTTATATGATGATGATGATGATTATTGCTATTGTTATTGTTGTTGCTTTCCTCCTCCATGGAGAAAGAACGCTCCCCCTTTGAAACCAGCACGTTACAATTCTCCTATTCTCTGGCCTCTATAAAATTGGAAGTCTCAAGGTATGTGACCAGTTGGAACCTGTTGCATCTTGCAGCAAGTGATTTATGTTCGCAGTTTTGATTTGCCTCAATGAAAAGATTTTCATTCATAGCCCCCAGCTCTCCAGACGGATGGAATTGCTGCTCCATTTAAAAAGGAAAAGGGGTGACTCGCCTTGTTAGGAATTTTTTTTTAAAGCGCTGCAGCGCCTATATGCCTGCTTTGTCCTCCCTTCAGGGTGGCTGGCATTCTTCTCTCTCCTCCCCCTCCTCTCTCTCTCTCTCTCTCTCTTTTTAACAACGCTGAAGTTGTTTATTCTTTTTGGATGAAGTCTCAGATAGGCTACTGGGGATGTGTGCTTCAATTGATGGGGCCCCCTAACCCATTGTGGCTGTGTCAGGTCTAATTCATCTCACCGAAGCCCCCTTGTTCCTGAGCGCTCAATAGCGCAAGATGAGGCGATGGAGGCTGACAATGATGCCACACTCTTCACTTGGGGGCATCCAATTACAGGCGAGAGGGGCCCCCTGATTAATATGCTGAAATTAGTGGCCTCTGCCACAAATAATTCCTTGTTGAGTTGCAACAAAAAGGCAGTCCATGCTGCTTGTCTGGAGTGGTTATAGGGACAGACACAAACTGGTCATTTAAACTTCATTATCACTTTTCCACCTTGGAAAGAATGAGGGTGTGACTATGAATTCATGTTCTTGTTTACTGCTCCATTTAAAAGAAGAACGCAAATATTAATCCCAAACGTGATCCTGTCGGGACAGGCTCATTAAACTGACACATTTTGGTCATGTCCTGTTTGTGGAGCTCAGTAAATAGTGGCGCGACCGCGCTGCCACCCTCACCCCTCTGAGCTACCCAATCTTGGTGGAGTTGCCTGCTGAAATCCCTCATTCCTGAAGTCTACCTGCAGGTGTCTGATGGTATTTCAGTGAGGGGACTGGCTTTGGACCGTCCATAAGTGGATTACTTTGATTTTGGGGAAGGAGACAATATTGCTAGAAGCTGGGGGTATTTATATATCTGCCCAGAAATGGGCAGATGAGGAAAAAGGGATAAACTACATTTATTTTAAGCCTAGTAACATCAATGAGATGACTTTTAGATCAAGCTTGCCTTTTTGCTGGCAGCACATCACAAAAGTTCGGCCACAAGTCATTGCACGGGTTTAATTTTGTAGCTTCATAGGACAATGGGCGAAATGCCCCTCTGAAGGTGGGTATTGGTCTGGGCTCCAGTGGAGTGTCAGAGGTAGATGAGTAGATTCAGAGAGAGGACTTTCCTGGAGTCCCAAAGTCACTGGTGAAACATCTCCACAAAAGTTATTTTATCATCATAAAGTAGATGCATGATTTAATACTGCAACTGTTCCGCTGAGCCCTCTAAGCTGTCCCTGCCTGGGATTTCATTGGAGGGTTTGACAGATGGTTTATATTTTTTCAACCCGGAGGAAGTCGTATTCTGATAGAAGCTGGAGGAACGTATCTCAGGTTCATGTGTGTAACGTGGCATTTCCCTTTCTTCCTCCTCACAAAATCAGACGTTTCCTTGTGCCACTTGCTCCCTTTGTTTCTCCTTCTCCTCCAAGGTGTACGCTGCCACGGATCAAACGCATTCCTGTTCGGCAGAAAGAGCCTTAGCATTAAAAATGTGGATTAATTTTATTATTAAAAAAACCAAACAAACAAACAAACCAAACAAACCAAAACAAACAAAAAACTCAAACCAAACCCACAGTAAATGGCAGAGATAGCCCCCGAAGGAATCATGGGAGTGGCTTTGTGGAGAGACCTACAGCACTGCCGTCTGGAAGGGGGCCCAGCCTCTTGTCAGCATGGTGTCACATCAGAATGTAACTGATTGTCCGCCAATTCTTGGGACCCCCGTCACTTAGTTATGCCACATTTACATTAAATCCCTGTTGCCAGGATGGATGGCAGCCACTGACAAGAGACTAGGTTGAGACAAAGCGTTTTTAAGATGAAACCTTAATTTAAATATGGATTATCTGCCTCCTGACGGGGTTAAGCAGTCTCTCTCTCTCTCTCCCTCTCCTTCGTTGACGGTGTTGTTCGTTAAAGCTATATTCCTTTGAACGCCAGCGCAAAGGTTTCCGCTGCAAAGGGTCCCAGTCTCCTTGCTGGAGACCTAGGATCCGATCGTCCCAAGCGCTTGGGAGTGCCACCAGGTTTCCCCAGGTGTGTCGTGCCATCGACCCCAGTGGGGTCTTAACAGTTGAAGAACGGGGGTCCTGCTCGTGATCAAAACGCCTGGGCGTGATGGGCGGCCTCCCAGGCCTGAGTGCCAGGAAAGGCCACTCACACCAGTACGGTCGGCTGAACGTGGAGAAGTGTTTTTACAGGTTTGGACCTGGAAAAGTGTAGAGCAGGAGGCACCTTTCTGCTCCCAGTTTCCCCTGCCTTTTTCGGATGCAGTAGTTGGCAGCTGGTAGAAGAGTGTATGTGTATGGACAGGCTTCTCCTAAAGCAATCATTTCAGTCTATTTTTTTTTCTTTTTTTTTTTCTCTCTCTTTCTTTCTTCATACAGATATTAAATTTATTTCAAACCCACCTTCCATGATCGCAGCTGGCAGTGTGGTAGCAGCTGTGCAAGGCCTGCATCTGGGGAACACTAACACTTTCCTCTCCTATCAATGCCTCACACATTTCCTATCACAAGTTATCAAATGTGATCCGGTAAGTGACTCTTTCCTCTCGGTTGATCTCCTGCCTTAGAGTTTAAGAATGAATGCCTGCTTACTGCAAAGTGGCTAAGCTGACGGTGAATCTGGGTAATCAAATGTCAAACCTCACGAGTGGGGTTTCTGAACGTGTTCTGTCCTGTCCCTCCGAGTTCCTTAGCTGTCCTTCTAGCCATTAATGATGGGTGATTACGCCGCTGCAGTTGGCTGATAGGAACGCCACATCCAGCTCTGCTGCTCGTAAAAGAGGTGTTATCTGACAAAGCAAAGGAAACCCTGCATCCCTCTAGGACGGTGCAGAGGCTGTGCTTGGTTGTAGGTAATTAAACCTGGAGTCTGTGTAAAACAAAACTTGGGAAATCAAACGAGGAAATAAGTTATTGAGACCTCGGGGTATCTCTCTGACCTTATCTTTGACCATTCTCGAAGCCTTTTATTGTGCCAAGTGGTGTGAAAAAGCCCTTCTTAAAAGAGTTCTAATGATCTAATTTGGTTTATTACGTGCTAGACCTGCACAGTAGCTGGTATTGAATTCCTTTTCGGAACAAATGCTTGTCCCACGACTTTGTGACAAGGTAGATGGTCCTCACAGGACTCTCATTTTGCCCTGCAGCTTCCAGGAGATGCACATCAGTAACTAGCGAGCAATAAACCTTTCATGAGTGAATGGGCCAGGAAGGGAGCCTACAAGGAAGACCTAAAGTCAATGATCCATGTCATAATGGTGTGTGAAGTTGGGGCAGAGTTGAGCTTTGTTTTGTAACAATGTGGAAGACCAATAAATAGATGCTTTAAAAAGGTTCTTGTGAGGTCTCCAAGTGCTGGACAATGAGTCAAATAAAGACAACTCTGTGGTTAGTGGCACAATCTTGGGGATGCTGCTAAATTATTTTACATGTTAATAATTTAAATACACAGAGAACTGTACTTGTCCACACGCTGCGAAGCTAGATTTGCATAATTGGACTTTGTTGACAGGGTGGAGTGATCTCTGTATAGATGAATGCATCATAGTTAACTTATTCACAAAAGAATGATGTGAAAAAACTGCTGACAAACATCCTGGCTTATTATTTTGATCACCTTAACAATGCCTCGGTATCGAGCACGTTGGTTTTGCCATTAATATAGCTGAAGCTAAAGTAATACGGATCCAGTGCTGAAATGTTAAATGGTGCAAGAACTTCAGACGCTGCAGGCAAATGCTGCTCAGTTTGGTATGGATGGGTAAGGATTTGAGTCAGTTTGTGAACCATGTGGATATTTCAGGGCACAGTTGGCCAATATCCAGCGCGAGATACCTGAAGCAGGTACTGAGCAAAACCACAAGGCTCACCATCTGTTCTGACAGGAGCTGATTCAGACAAAAACATGATTTCACATTTATTTTTTATACAAAAGCATTGAAGGAGATTCTGTCACACCTTTGAGAACAACAGCATGTCCTTATATGACTTGACTCAATGGATGACAGAGCTCTTTGAAAAGAAATGTAGGTAGTTTTAGCAAGAAGGAGAATCCTTGGGGGTTTTTAATTGTCCAGAGTCATTGCAAGGCTACAATCTGTATAACCAGAATTGAAGAGCTTTAGAAGGAACTAACTCCCCTCCAGCTTTCATTGCTAAACACCTTCATTTGCTGTAAGTCAGCAGTAAGGTTTTTACATGGGTTGCTGCAGCGAGTCGGCATCAGAGGATTAGAGCTATGCTTAGGTATACTGTTGTGTTCGTACTGAAATCAGGGGACAGCATTTTTCACTGCTCTTAGTTCAAGCAGAGAAAAGTGCTTGGCTTCATAGGCGGCGTGCTTGCCCCGCGCGGAGAATTTCCCGCAAGCCCTGCCTGTGTAACCCAGGGCATCGAAGGCTCTTCCTGCTGTCTCGCTGCACTGGCACGTGTGTGACGTTTGTCACTCCCCAGGTGATGAGTTCCCCTTGTCGGACCACACAAACCAATACACTCGGTGTTGGATTGTCCCAAAATATTAAGGTGGTGCATTATAACACGGCTGAACGTTCTCCCCGATTATCTGTTAGCTACAGCAGCTGCTCCCTTGGGTTTCGGGTTATAGAATTACTCTTTTTTTACCTTTAGTCTCAAAGAAAGCTGAATCTAGAGTAAAATGAATATCACCTGATTGGAATTCCTTTATGGTTCATGTTTACATTGGTAGGAGTCCAATTTCCCATTTTGCCTTTGATCAGGGGTAATTAGAAGTCAGATAATCGCAATTAGAAGTCTTGGGCTGTCTTCCATCATTCTATTCTTGACCCCATCATCCAAACAGATGGAATTTTACCTGACATTCATTTCCAGGCCAGAAATTTGCTAAACTAGCTTAGATTGGGTTTCCACGCTGTCTGTTAGCGCATTGGAATTCGTCTCCTGCCTGCCCCCTACTCAGAGGCACCTTCAAACACGTGCTTGTTACCCAGAGCGGGTCAGGCAGGAACAAAGGCTTTCCAAGCAGTTTCTCTTTTTGTTGTTGTTTGTTTCCTTTAGTATCTGACCCTGGAGTGTCTACTGTGTGTGTTAAAGGTATTTGACCACATCAGTTAAGCTAGTGAGTCTTTTTGTCTTTTTCCCCACTGAGGAGCTTAATTAATCCAGGAAGGGTTTATGACCTTGAACAAACTGTGGGCATTGAAAATTTGGGTAGTGAAGCGGAAAAGTTGTTGGGAGAAGTTATCAGAGTAACACGCAAGTTTTGGATTTGCTTTTCGCTGTTGGGAAGTACTGGGAATGACAAAAAGCTCTGGTGAGGTCGTTCCACAGTGAGTGTTCTATTTTGCAATTGGTTTTTTGCTAGCTCTAATACAGTCCCTGCAAAGAAAATTTAAAAAAAAAAACAAGAAATAAATCTCCGTGGTCAAAAATTACCTTCAAATCACACAGTCCTATGTAATTATTCATGACTGGACTCCAGAGGAAGAAGACTAGGTATTTATAGAAATTCTTGTGAATGGTTGTAGTTTTCAGAGCTCAGACATGCTATATGCAAATGGTGGGATTTAAAAAAAAAAAAGGAAAAAAAAAACAACAAAAAACCCCACAAAACCCCCTCCACGTCACCCAGACAAATAGAAAATAACAGAAAAAGCAAACAGACTTCATTTTGCTCTGAAACACTGAGGGTGCTACCTTATTAACAGAGAATTCCCCTCAGAAGTGCCTGGATTTGTAAAACTGAAAACACCTAAACCCATATTCACGTACCAGTTTCTCCAGTACGTCTAATCCCAAGTGTGACTGAGGTACGTGGTAGAGGACAGGCAAGGAGAAGCTTTACAGTCAGGATTGATCCCTCATATCTGGAGAATGGGTGAAAGGACTTCATGGAGACCTTACTGTGAAGGCCAGAGGTATGGAGGAGCCAAAGGCAGGGTGACTTTAGGGTATGAGGCGTTTCTTTTTGTCATTTAAGACGCTGTGTGTCTCTGTCAAGAGGAAATATTACACTAGGGTTTAAACCAGAAAAGGTCATAGGTTATGTGTTTTCAGTGAGCTGTAACTGATGGTCTGATCTGCTTAGAGGTAGGATTAACCTCCCTCTCTCTCAGAAAGGACTTGCAGAGAATTGTTTGCTTGGGTTTCTAATCTTATTTTACCCCAAATGCCGTGTGCCCTTATTGGTGGCAGAGGAGATTCTTGCGGTAGTGGAATCAGTGAAAAGCTGGTAGATCACACAAGAAGCCTCTGAATGAAGGCAGAATTGAAACTGGGAAATAAAGAAAACAGCAGGCAGGTCACCCTCTCAGGAAAACAACATTCATTCTCAGTCATGCACATCCTAACACTTTTGACGGCAATTTATCATGGAAGACTGGGTTCACCGCAAGGGCTAACACATGTCATAGGTTAAATCAGAAAAGGCAATACTGAAAGGAAACTTCAAAGTCCTTAATACACAGAGTTAAATATGTTGGGGGAAAGCTTACGGTGTTTGTTACAAAGATAGGAGTAAACAGCAGGCTGGAGGAATTTTGGCAAAATGTAGGGTGATTGTTTTGCCTGTTTAGGGCACCTTTTGTGTCGTCGCGGTGGCCGTGAAGAACACAACCGCAACGTGCAGAAAGTTGAGCAGGTTTGAGCTGAGGGGCCTCCTCTGACTCTTAATTGCTGTGGATCGATCAGTACAACTGGATGTATCTACTCATGATACGCTTTAATGCCTGGGGGAAGTTACCTTTCCCCGCAGGAGACATGTTCCTGCTTGATGCTTTGGGCCTTTTGGCCACACCAAAGTCTGTGCAAGCCGGGGAGGCCCTTGTGGCCTCCTGAACACTCAGCAGGATTGTGTGCGTGCTCAGCTCTCAGAAAATGCTTTTGAAGCAAGGGAATGAGATCTCACCCTGACTGAGATTTCAAAGTGAACGTGGTAGAAAACAGAAAGGCTGGCAGCTCTTTAGAATGCGTGGTTAGGAGGATGCTTAGTGGCGCTTCTGAAAGACCTCTCCATTTTGGGGTGATACAGTAGGGCACATTTTTTCTGCTCAGATGCTTTCAGAGTTAGACATCAGTTAGCTAACTTGAGCTGCCCACCACTGGACGTAGCAGCAGCTGGCAGGCAACTTTGGGCACGTATATCTAAACACATATACATGGCACTTCTACCTAAGAACTTGGTCTTAACCAGAACTCAGCCTGGGAAAATCACTGTTTATGACAATCACTTCTTGTAGACTCTACTGCCAAAGTGTTTGTCTAGTGAAATAGGAATTCTTGGACCAATACTTGGAGAATTGGTCCAGCAATACTGACTCCAGCCCAGTTTCATGTCCTTGCAACTCCACTCGTTTAATTGTGATGGATTCACACTGCTGTCCAGTCAGACTGTTCCTATTTTTCAAACGGTATAGTGAACACAGAAGGTAAAAGATGGTCTAAATGGACTTTTGTAGAACTACTGAAGTAGTGGTGCAGGCTGTAACATCTTCCTGTTCAAGGTCCTGCCTGGACTTTGTTGTAGACCTTTGAGCTGAGGCTACCAACACAATGGCACTCAGGGTTTGTCCAGAGGAGCATGTATGGAGGTGCTTAACATGGCCATTACATAGAAGATGATAAAAGTTAGTGGCTGAAGTCTGGATCCAGGCTGGTGTCCTGCCGAAAATGGGGTAGCTTTCTCTGGCCAGTCAGTGTTTCTCTTGCTCTCCCCCCTCTTGCTGCCCTTCCAAATCATACAATGCTTAGAGTTGGAAAGGACCTTAAAGACCATCGAGTTCTACCTTGCCCTGTATTTCTCTTGAAGTGGTATTTGGTCTGTGATTTTTTTTTCTAAAGGACCTTGGGTCTCTTTCTCCTTCCATTTAATCTTCTCTAGGATTGTTTACGAGCCTGCCAAGAACAGATTGAATCCCTCCTTGAATCCAGTCTACGTCAGGCACAGCAGCACAACGTATCTTCAGAAACAAAGACTGTAGAGGATGAAGCAGACCTTTCCTGCACACCTACTGATGTGCGAGATGTGAACATTTAAGAGGACTTCTAATGGGTTTGCTTGGCGAGAAAAGCAAAGAAAGGGCATCTGAGAAGGAATCGGCATCAGGATCTCCCCCCCAGAAACCCTTTTCTCCAGGACATTTTTATACCAGAAGGGAAAACCAGTCTTGCTATATTTTTTCTTGCTCTGTCTCCCTTCCATCTGTGACTTCAAACAAACAAATAAACAAAAAATACCCCAAAAACTGTCTTAAAAAAAGAAAAAAATAGTATTTGCATTACCCCCAGGGGTTTGTGCTACAAAAATAGAGGATTTTATACAATAATAATCAACTAGTTTTTATATTAAAGTGTTCTTGTCTGTATGTTGTAAAAATAGGCATTAACACACAAAATGTCTCCAGGGGAGGTATTAGATTTGATTTCTTACATACAAAACAAACCAACCAACCATTTTCAAAGTAGAAGAGGGATTTTATTTTATTTTTTTTAGATAGTAAATGAAATATTCTCTGTTGGGTTGTTTGTTTTTTTTTTTCTCTTTAAAAAGCATAGCTTTAACGCAGTTCTAGGCTTTTCTGTATCTTGCTTGCTTATGCATTTAGTCACTTTATAATTCATCTGTAAATGTTTATTTTATTTCCTTAGGGTTTTTTTTTTTTGGTTTGTTTGTTTGTTGGTTGTTGTTGTGGTTGTTTTTTTTTTTTTTTTATCCTCTTCACCTTCTAAATGGTTAACGTAGCCCCTAAGTTAGAGTATGTTAGTATGCAGCATTAGTATATGGTAATCTTCTTTTGTGTGCCTGTGGATTGCCTGAGCATAAGGCATTTGTAGGGTCCCAGCTTATGGTTGTTGGGAAAGGCCAATGTACTACTCCTGCGATACTCTATTATAAAGAGAAACCGAAATAGTGACCTAATATATTCTATTTTTGTAATCTTCCTATTTTTGTAGTTACCTGTGTAAGATGCTGGTCTGACCCCACAGATATTCAGCCGAATGACGGTCAGGTTCAATCCACAGTTTTAGTCTTTTCTTTTTTTTTTTGGGTTTGGTTATTATTTTTTTTTTTGGTTTTTGTTTTGTTTGTTGGTAATATTCTAAAACCATTCCATTCAAAGCACTTTCAGTCCATTAGATATAGGAAATGCATTCTTTTATTGTGTGGGAATTTATTATTTGTTTGTTTGTTTGTTTGTTTGTTTAATGGAATGGTTTGGAAATATATAAGTGCTTGTTGGCAAACTTGGAATTGCAAAGCAAGTGCATTTAACTATGGTGTTAGAGGAGAGGTGATTTTTTTTATTCTTTTTTGGTTGTTTTTTTTTTCCGAAGGTTGTGTTCCAGTGAGAGAAAAATTTGCATTCACAAATTGCCAGGATATCTTCCTATCCTTTTCTATAGAAAAGTTGAAGTTTAGAAATCCTTTGGTGCCAACTCATCTTTATAAATTAGGGGCCTTAAAGGTTCACGTATAGGACACGTAGTTTAAGGATTGTCGCTAGATGTTTTACAACTGAAGGTTTTTAAACACTAAAATATATAATTTATAGTTAAGGCTAAAAGAATATTTATTGCAGAGGATGTTGGTAAGGCCAGTATGATTTGTAAAATAATGCAATCGCCCCTTTTTTTTTTGTTTTCTTTAAAAAAACAATAATCTTTCTACCCTCGATGTTGCAGTTCTAACACAGCTTATTAAAGAAAAAAAAGGACACGCTTCCGAGAACAAACCCAAAACAAAGCAGTCGATTTGGCCCCTTCCTATACATTTTTCAAAAAGCAGTTTAACCATGACAACGCCATAGTTAATAGATATGAAAATTGGAGTACTTGAAAGAAGTTCTTATTCCAGTATATGCCCCATTTTTATTTTTGTTCTGTTGGTTTTTTTTTTATTATTTAGCTACAAATAGAAAATTTGCACATCTTGGCTATGTATCTTGTTTATTATTATTTTAGAAAGTAGCTGAAGGGACGTGGACATAGCTGTTGAAGTCGATGCTCGAGGAGAATGTGATGGTGAAANAAATTATATTATTGACATCATTTTTTTTTTTTTTTCTTTTGGTAGATTTTTTTATGTGATCAATTTTTACTTAATGTGATTACTGCTCTATTCCAAAAAAAAAAAAAAAAGAAAAAAAGAAAAAAAGGTTCCTGTTTCACAATACCTCATACTTCAGTTAACCGTGTCTAGACAAGGTTTTAATGTTTGTACACAGAGCCTCATAGTTCTACTGCAGAGGGAAATGCATCGAACGTTACTCTGAATGGGTCTGGCGATTTGCAACTAGGTTGCGTTAACTTAAAAACAGCAGACATTTCAGAAGATCAAGTAATGTCAGTTTGTTTTTATGTTTGTTGTTGTTGTTCGTTTGTCGTTTGTTGTTATGCATTTTATAAAGCTGGATTCTTTGTCTGATCTGGGGTTTATTATCATAGTAGTTTTAAGCTGTGTTATTAGCCACATTGATATACGAAAGGTGCATTATAATATAACTCTTGTATGCCACCCGATGTGGGTTCCCATCACCTGGGCCACATCATTTGGTATGATAGGTTATCTTCTGGAACTCTAAGTATTTTGTGTGTTTAATCTGTTATGATATACTAGTTGGTTTTTTTTTGTTTTGTTCTTTTTTTTTTTGTTGTTTTGGTTTGTTTTTTTGTTTTGGTTTGTTTTGTTTTTTTTTAATTATAGCATAATGCTAATTTAAAAAGCCTGTAAATCTCATAAATAAGCCAGCTAACAGAGTTGTATGCTGAAGAATAATCTAGCTGTTGCCTGTATGCTGCTAAACCAAAACAGAATTAGAACTCATTTTGAGGCAAATGCAGTTAAGATCCTACATAGTGCATAAGTAAAGCATTGCAATGCTACTAGCAGTCGCAGGACCCAGGAGGACTGAATACATTCTGTCCAAATTTCAGGAACATTTCTTACTGCTTACCTCATAAAAACACTTCTGTTCGTGGCATCTCTGTGTCTCTGAACCAAACATGATTATTGAGTTAGTGCTTGTTGGTTTTATTATGTGTTACACTGAGTGGCAGTGTGTATTGCAAATTTCTTTTAAGATATTGTATGTACTAAAAGGCCAAATCCAGATTAAGTGGGTTCATGTGCCAACAGAGATGCTTTATTTGTCACATTATTATAACAATCTGTAGTAAGCAAGCAATTCAGATTTGTACATTTTTATATTGTACTTATTGGCATCACTGGTCTGAAATGCACATTTTCACCAACAGACCTGTAACAGACAAGTTTCCAGCAAAAAAACTAAAGTCTAGAAATAAAATTGGTAAAACCCAACGTCTGCTTGTTGTTGTCTTTTTTTCTTTTCTCTTTTTTTGTTCCTTTTGATGCCTTCATGAATGCTGAATGGCAGAAACTACCTGATGCAATGAGTAACCCACGTGACATTTTCTGGTTTTGATTCTGTGTTTTAATAGTGGCAAAGCTGAAAACCTTTTGGTGTTATTTGGGGAAACCATGGGCGTTTTTAGCAGTGGGTAGGTGGCTGCCTGTCACAGTAATGTGCATTTTTAAAAAAGAAAATCTGTTTTGCTGAAGACTTTTAAACATCTACAGTCAGGTTATTTTACATTTAAACTTACTTTAAATATTAAACATTACAGTCAGATCATTACTCACGAGTAAAACACCGTTTGCTGGTTCTTCTCAGTAAAAGGTAAAATAAAGGAGGTGTTGGGCGGTACAGAATGCTTATTTTTATTTATTTTTTAAAATTTTTATTTGTTAGTTTGTTTATCAGTGTGAGGTTTTGTGTCCCAGAAGACCTTCAAACAAGATTGGCTCTTTTAAAAGCGGTCTAAAAAGGTTCATCACCTGCCACCTTTTCCTTCCTTCCCCCTCCTAACACAGCGTTTGCGTCTTAGTGTTGTGTCACTAAAATAATAAGGAATCAAATGTAAAAGCCTACTAAAACATAAAGAACCTAAACTCAAAGGGCAGAAATTACATATGGTTATAAAATAAAATTGATTTTTAAATTAATAAATAATATAACCCATGTCCCAATCCACACTGCAAGTGGGGATGCGTGTTACCAACTATTACAAGAGCTGAACGTGGCAGAAACAGCTTATATTTAGTGGAGAATGGTCACACTTCTGACCTGTGAATTTGCCAACTTACCCTGTGAAAATACTTCTGCCATAAGAAAAAAACCCAAACCAAACTTAGAACTTCAAGTGCTTGGCTCTCCTGTTGCAAATTAGAACACTAACTTCTGCCTCCAGAGTTTCTCATTGACTAAACTTCACATGACAACTGACTCTATACTGTAAGTACTGGGAAGGAAACGATAAATGAAACTCCCAAGTTAACACCTAACACGCTAATTAATGTCTAGTGTGAACTAAGTTTGTCTTGGTGCAGTTGCCAATAGATGGGAAACACACCTGCATCTGCAGGATCCCAGTTGAGCCTGTAAAGCGCGTGGGTTTCCCGGTCATTTCAGAAAGAAACCAGACCCAGGTGGTTGACTGTAAGATCTCACATCAGGCAGGTGAAGTAGTATCAGTACGTAGTGGGAGCTGTAATTTTTTCCATTCAAACTGGGGAGCTCCTCAGTCTGGTCAAGTCATGCTGGTAGGTCACCGAGGAAGATTCACGTAGCGCTGAAAGAAGATCTAACCCGGATTCACAGTGACTGATTTGAATCCAGATCAAGCCAAAGCTTAAATTGGACTCCATTTGGTCAAGAACACTCATTTCCCCCCAGATCTTTTATCAGTTTTCTGCAAAACTTTTGCATATTTTAAAGAGAAAAAAAAAAAAAGGAAAACAATTGTCAGAGCTTGCTCTTCTACCACTGATGACCAACAACACCCCTAATTTGAAAAGTCTGAAAGTCAAATGAAGACCTATTTACTAAATGTTGATTTCAGACAAAAACCTTTTTTTGCTGATTAAAAAATATAAATGATTTGAGTGAGACATTTAAACCTGCATTTTGTTGACCACGTTAAGTGGGTTTTGCCTTTCCTATCTGCTTTATAAGCTCTATTAAACCGACTGAAGCGTTCCGTGACTCAACTAGGTTTAAGCCCACAGTCAGCTCTGTTATTGACACTTTCCTCCTCTCAAACATCCCCTCTAAATGCAGACTACTACATTTGAACACTGGGTGAACTATGCCAGTGTTAATCACATTGCAAAGGGCAGAAAGACAAGAATGTAGCAAGAAAAACAATTTACTATAGGCTATACAAAATATGCATGTTCAGCTAGGCTACGCCGTAGCTTATGGAAGGGAAAAATACTGTATCTTCTCACATCAGATTGAGATTGTACACAGAAAAACCTCTGTAAAACCTCAATTCCGTTGCTGAATTCAAACTGATTGACAAGCTTGGATCTTCTAGGAACACTTAAATTCACATGCTCCTTATTAAAGAAGACCTGTGAAATGTAAAAACTCGGAATCCACTTACGCTGAAGCGTATCTGGCATTTTAAGTGGTAGAAAACTCCGGAAGATAGAGGAGAAAGTGAAGCTTTGAGCTGTTATCTCAAAGGAGTCACAGGAATGACCCAGGCTTGTGGGCTAGATGCACTGATAAAGATTCCTGGCAATGTCACTGAAAAGCTACAATGGGACAAAGGCAGTAAAGCTATAAATGATGGCATTTTAATGAATTCCTGCCAGCAGCGTTTTATGGGAAATGTATCTCTTCAGACAAACGTGGTATTTTTACGATCCCACAAATATAATTGATCATAGCAATTGCACTGGCATGGCAAACAGAGATTCCCATCTGGCTTTTGACTTGAGTCCCACGCAATATTGCAATCAAAGGATGAGAAAAGGACTGCGAATCGATCAGTTGACTGGATCCCACTGATAACGTGAGACTCGCCAGACTTCTCATTTTGCTCTTGAGGGTCATGAAATACAAACTTAGGAGCAAGGCAGAAGTTACCCTTTGGTTTCTTTAATTGATAGACATTAAAGAAGGAAAAGAGAAATAGCTGGTGATCCCACTAGTATCTGCAGAGCCCTACTTCGATCTGTCCCACTTTTTGCTTGTGTGAAGACTATGTATTAAAAAGCCTCGTATTTCAGGGAAGTCACAAATTATTCACAGCCATCATTCTCCTGAGGGCTTCTACCTGAGGAGGGAACTACTGACAGAAAGACTGTGCTCACAACGAATTGGGAGTAAAGCTCACAGGCAGCATCCTCACTCTGCGTGGGCCCTGCTGATACAGAAGCACCATCACAGGCTACGGGCAACAGAGCTGCTCGGGGACTACACACCACCACATCTACCGAACTCCTGAAGGTGTCTGAAAAGTGGCCATCAAGCATCAATTCCTTCACAGAACAGCCCTAGATTTTCGGGAGCAGTCACTACCATACACAGACCAATGCAACAACAGTATTGCTTTTCTTATTTGTGATAATATTCGTGGTAAAAATCAAGCAACTAGTGTTTATTTCAGATTAGAAAAAACCACAGGTAGAGATCCATCTCAAAACCAGAACACCAGTCTGTCTGTCCACTCACTTGAAGGCTGCACTAGAAAACTATATTCCCATCATATTAAAAATATATGCTTATGAACAGCCACAGTACAATATCCCCTGCTGACATGTCTGTGGAGGGGTGAAGCCTACCTGAAAGCCAAAGACTGCCCAGTCAGACAGGACCTTGACTACATCTGCTCAGCTCTGACTAATCTGACACAAACTGGAAAACAAAGAAGCAAAATAAGAACATAATTAGGCTAAAGTCACACTTGGTAACAGGTTTGGGGTGGGTGAACTTCCTCCCCACCACTATCTGAAACCATTAGATATGGAAAAAGTCAGAGAGAATGGCCTGGGACTGCTTGTGCTAACACCCCAGTAAACAAAGCTTCACGAAACTGGTGAATAAATCTTATGAGAAGCAACTAAGGAATTGGGACTGTCGAGTTTGAGGAAGAGGAGGCTGAGGGGAGACCTCATCCCTCTCTACAACTGCTAGAAAGGGCATTGTAGAGAGGTTGCTGCTGGTCTCTTCTCACAGATAATTAGCGATAGAACGAGAAGGAATGGCTGCAAGCTGCAGCAGGGTAGGGTTAGGCTGGGCATGAGGAAAGAATTCTTCCCAGAAAGAGTGGTCAGAGCCTGGAATGAGCTGCCCAGGGAAGGGGTGGAGTCACCGTCCCTGAATGTGTTTAAGAATCGATCAGATGTGGTGTTGAGGGATCTGGTGTAGGGGAGAGCTTTGTAGAGTAGGGCTGATGGTTGGACTCCATGATCCCAAGGGTCTCTTCCAACCTAAATGATTCTATGAAGTGCCTGGTCTCCTACACCAGCTAATGTTATCCACTGTAAGGACATTATTTTTAACATTAGCACCACTCTCCAAGTAGCTGGGCTGAGATGGGCAAATCATTTAACAAAGACCACTAAACCACCACTAGAGCATTACAACAACTCACTGGAGCCAGCACCCAACGAGTGACCTAGTGTCCTAAGTCCCTACACCGATAGCAAACTGTCTGAAACGGGCAATTGAGCTTTTTGATGTTTTATTTCTCCTTTTATTAGATTTTATCACTATAGATTGTTGAAATACAGGGCATTATTTCTGAACAGCTTTTTTGCTCCTTGAAAACTTGTGGAACATTTGATCGTTGGCTACTTTAAATCTTCAGCAAATGTGTACTGTGAAATACAGCTGTGTTGTATGCACAGACACAACCACCTTCCCCAGATTTTCAGAAGGCATCAGGAACTTACTCAAAATTAAACATTATTTCTTACAAACCTAATACATGCATTTCATGGGTTTGACTCAGTATTTCTGTAGGTGTTTCCATCATTCCCTAGGACCACTTTGTCCCTTTCAGGCAATTCTACCCATCAGCCACATATTAATTCGGGTGTCTCTTTTCATGGAGACACTTGGGACTGGAACAGATCAGAAAGGTGGTATCCAGAAGGGAGGAACCTCTCTCATATAGGTCAAAGAGTTCACCTGCCTTCACTCCTGCACGACAGTGTTCAACGGTGCTGCAGAGTCAAACAAGTACAGGGCAAAGCCTCACACGTTTGTGGAAACACAAGTGTCCTCTCATCCTCAAACGACTTTCCAATCACCTAAATATAGTCTTTCATGTTTTTAAATCACCCTGTAAACCTGCTCAAGGTGTCTCTCTTTCCACTGCTCCCATGCTTCTGCTGAAGGAGAATTTCAGGCAAATCACCAGTCACAGCTCCTTGAGAAAGACTCTCCAGATTATTCTCTTACCACAATTTGTTTTTCTGTTACTTTAAGAAATAACAATGCTACTGGATTTTTGTGAAGTTTGTCCACACCTTATGGCGTAAGAGAACTTAAAAGAGTAAGACATGCAACTATAGTGGGCCAGATCCTCAACATGTGGTTCTAACAACACGCCTACAGTGAAGCAGGGTTAGGAATTCCCAAACTGTGCTCAAATTATGCTCCATCTTACTCAGGTGGTCTGGATATGACACAGAAATCATAGAATCAAAGAATCGTTTAGGTTGGAAGAGACCCTTGGGATCATCAAGTCCAACCATCAGCCCTACTCTACAAGTTCTCCCCTACACCAGATCCCTCAACACCACATCCAATCTACTCTGAAACACAGTCAGGGAGGGTGACTCCACCACCTCCCTGGGCAGCTGATTCCACTGACTGACCACTCTGTGAAAAACTTTTTCCTAATGTCCAGCCTAACCCTACCCTGCTGCAGCTTCCAGCCATTCCCTCTTGTTCTGTCGCTAATTGCCCGTGAGAAGAGACCAGCACCAACCTCTCTGCAATGCCCTTTCAAGCAGTTGTAGAGAGGGATGAGGTCTCCCCTCAGCCTCCTCTTCCTCAAACTAAACAATCCCAACTCCCTCAATCGATCCTCATAAGCCTTGTTCTCCAGGCCTCTCACCAGCTTCGTTGCCCTCCTCTGTACTCGCTCCAGCACCTCAGTATCTCTCGTGTTGAGATGAACCTTCTTCACCGCTAGACACAAAAAGAGCATGTGGTGTAACCTTACAGAGCACTTGACTAACTGCATCACGACCAAGGTCTCCTCAAGTAGGAAAGACACCACAGACATAACTTCCAGCTCTGCTGAAAAGTGACATTCTATTATATTGACTCAGTTTCAAATAAGCATTTGTTTTTCACTTGTATTTCAAAACCTGCCAAGTGCTTATTAACAATAACTCCTGCTATGTCTGTTTTTTCAAGGAGGTAAATGGGGTCTCAAAAATTCTATGTCTGCACATACATTGCAAAAAAAAAAAAAAAAAAAGAAAAAAAAAAAAGAGCCAGTTTAGAGAACAATGTAGGCATGTGTTTTTAAACTACTGTTCGTGCAGTCTGGTCAGGACTGTGTGACACAGTATACAGTGTTTTGTCATCCAAGGAATGTCTTTGATCAAGAGTTTATGCAAGAAGGAAAAAAAAAAGCCATGAAACCCTAATCCGTTCCCACAGTCCAGTAAACGTGAGCTGGACAAACAGTGGACAATAGCTGTAAAGCTTGCTGCTGGAACAATGGCTGCAACTAAAAAAATTAAAGGGTTGCTGACTCACAGTTCCTACAATCAAGAAAGATTCCATGTGATGTCGATTATTCCCCAGAATCCTGAAGATGCTGAAGGCTGCAAGTTGTAATTACTATAACACTGAGATAAAGCAGCAAAATATGCTGAAAACCAATCAAAATATGAAAGACAGCGACAAATATTGATGTCAACTCTGTCCAGCACACAGCCTGAACAATCCAGCTTCTTTCTCCCTAAACATTTTGCTGAAAGTAAACTCTTTAATTTTATTATAAAGATGCATGAGTTTCATTCTTCCAGTCGGCACCCCACCCACATGGATTCTGCATACCCAAACTACAACCAAGCTTCCTAATTTTTCTAGCCAAAGGCTATAAACACTATTTCTTATACCCATTCAGAAATCTTCTGTTGGTAGTTCTGCCACGCCAAAACCAGTTACAGAATGGCATGTTACTGGTCAATTACATGCGTCTATGAAATAGGACAGTACAATTAAAAACGCTGTATAACAAGCCACTTCCCAATCAACTGGCACTTGCCATGGCTGATGTTTTTCACCTTTCATATATTTCACGAGAACAAAGAGGCACTCCTTTATGTTACTAAAGACTTCCCAAGTCTCCTGTGTTGGCTGTGTGACTGTACTGATGTAGTACAATGACACAGATAACCTACAAAGTCAGATTTACATGTTCTGGCGATGGGTAATTTGGCATTAGCAGCTGACCATCCCAGCATCAAAAGAGCACGCAGCTCTGCAGGGAATGATTTCACTGTACTCAAAGTTTACCTTTCACTACTGATGCCTCAAAACTCTCTCTTGTACTCAGCATGTATCATAGAAAGAAAAATTACAAGTTTCCTGGACTACAGTGACTTCAGTGCACTAGCAGTAATCACCTTTGTATCTGCTTTTTAATAAAATTCTGGATTCTACAGCTTCAGCTGAGATGATCATGAAGAAACAGAACAAGCCAGAACGCAGCCCAGGCAAGTCAGAAATCTGTAAGGTAAACGGTTCAAACCTTCCTCCCTGACTACTCAGCAATAACTCAAGGTGGTGAATACAGCTATATATTTTTTAAATAATTTCTCACAGAAATTTTTTATCTGAAGTGTCCTTAACAGATCAAGTTCTTCTACAAAATTCCAAACCTGTCTGATGATACAGCATAGAGCCACAACCTCTATGTCCCACTTCATTCTAAACAGCCAATATTGTAATCTATGAGATTGCATTTCTCCCCCCACACACACCCAGGAGCTTCTCCTCAGGTTTTTAAAGCAGTACTTAAGTTGCACAGTCAAGCATTCAAACCAGGAAATGTCTGAATGACCGAGGTCCACAGCAGCTTTATTCACCTTCTCTGTGCACAGATCTTCTGATAGAGCCTTTAATCACAGCCTAACACTTGCTTCCACCAGTCCTGACCATTCAAGACATGGGATGAGTAAGCAGGGTGTGAAACTAGTGAACCCATTTCTAAGAGCTGGGTTTCATTTGTTGCAGGTTTTAGGAAGATGTAACAGGAAAGGCACGGAATGAAAAGTCACCAGATGAATTTAACTCCCAAAACTGACTACAGCTTTTTGAAATGGTGATGGTTTCTTTCCCCTCCGCCCCAGCAGCGCTCTGGCTGGCTCAAGCACACGCTTTGCACAGGTGTTTGCTAACTGTAATGGTCCTCATTTTCTAGGTGACTGATCTGAGAAACACAGGCAAATATACAAACACACCAAAAAGGCCAGGTACTCGGAGCCGCTCTTGATGTTGGCAAGCAGCACATTGTGAAGTACTCAAAATGCAAACTTATTTGGAGCAAGTCAGGTTGCTCATCTCACACTGGTCAAGGCAAATCAATATTCTTGACATAACCTGGGCTTTAACTCCTTAGCTGGAAATAAGGTATAAAAATACACCGATAGGAACGCTGTGAAGACTCAGCCCTGAAAAAAATCACAGAAACCCCCACAATTCTGTGGCAAAAAAACAGTTTAAAAAGTTGGCAGTGAAGAAAGTACATGACTACACATTCCAACAGATTTGTTAAGTGCACCTCATTTAATAAACACCATCGTGGCCCACACATGACAAGACAGAGAAGATACTCAGAAAAATACAGACTCATGGAGTAAGAGAGTCCCATCAGTATGTACACACACAGGGACCTAACAGGCAACCATGAAACCAGCATATCCCAGTCTGAAATCCTGGTTGCTACAAGCTTTATAGTTAAATATGTGTATATATATATATATATTCTTTATATCTACAAATAATTTATTTAAATTTGTCATAAATAAAATTAAAGCAATACAAGAAAATTAGCCACCAAACCCATTTTCAAAGCAACACTCATTAACCACTTGATCTGCCAAAGTCCTTTCCCTCCTTAGTAGAACAAAAATAATCTTGTTTTGATACAATCTAGTATTTTGTGTATAATTTATGCATTATGCACTTGTAATAACCAAATGCTTCACAGCTACTCTGAGCTCCCACGCTCCCTCCTTTGCTGCTTTTATATATCCTTGTGTAAACCAGGTACAAAGATGCCAAAAAAGGCCACATTTTAAACCACGAACACTCAGACCTCCAGCATTTTCTTCTCTTTGTACCCTCAGTCAGAAAAATAACAAAACTAGCATTTTTAGACCAAGATCCAGGAGGGGCTTACATAAAGGATAATTAAAGGATTTAAACAAAAACATACTTTGGCTCAAAGTTAATGAGGGAGCACCTTCCACTACTTTATAGTAAACGGGTAAAATGCTTTGGTGTGCAAAAAGGAGCTGGTTTGTGGATGCAGAGACAACTATTCCAATTTTGGACTTCTCTGAAGTGATACAAAGTCAAATTAGCTTTCTTCTCTCTGGTGGGTGATCTTTTTGTTCTGTGTCTATGTACTGAGATTACAGGGTGAGCTATTTTATTTTACTTCTATTTTCAGCTACTTGCAGTTTGGTGCTTGTGCTGGTTCCCAGTGGTTCAGCTGCGTAACGGTTCAAAGGCAGCTGTACTCAAGAAGAGCTGTATCACACACACATACATTCTGTGCTGTATTTTAACAACTTCTATCTAGATAAATATTTCTGAACTCTTACAATCTATTTCTTACACCATAGAACCCCCTCCTCCACTAGATGGCCCTGACACTCACTCCGTGTATCAAAGCTCTTTGAACACTTACACGTGTAAGATTATTAAACAAACAAAAAAAGCAACTAGTTAAGAAAAGCCTCTGACTCTGGCATACTTGCATACTCAGGAAATAGACAATAAATAAAAGATTTTTTGAAATAGATTGCTATATATGCACATAACTCCATAAAGACAGCAAATCTTTTTAGATCAGAGTCAAAAAAATCCAAAACATTTAGCAGAAAGCATGTCCCTCATAGCCCAGATATAAGAGCAGATGTTTTACAAATCCAAAATGCTTATGTTCTTGTATTAAAAAAAAAATATTCTTGTTTTATTATAACAAAAGCTGTACAGGTAAAACAGAATTGAGGCCCACATGGCACAAAGTAGTGCTGTTATGGCCTTATTAAAACATGCATATAGCTTCTGGTAGGCAAAATCTGTCTTTAGGAGGCCACACTATGCCATTTAGACTTCAGCAGACACACAGATGTTACAGCTGATGAAAGGTCTCCTATAAGGCATTATAAAATTGTATTGCAAATGGCATGCAAAGACATCCAGCAGCCCAACCTAAACCAGCTTTCAGGTAAAATAACTGACTGTATTTCTTATAAACTAACATAGTTGAGTATGTGTAGCTGACAGCACCCGTTCCTTGGAATGAGACTAAAAAGTGTATTTTCAAGACTGGAAAATGAAAAGCTATTTCTTGATAAAATGTACTAACAAATAATAATTTAGGATCACAACTCTTCTAGTAGCCAGGTTTCTCTCACTGATCACTTAAATTTCCTAGCTTTTTGCATTTATTTTTTGGGGGGATTGGTGGGTTTTATTTTTCCCCCACACTGGATCAGTCTGGAGAACTAGTGGAAAGTTCAAATGGCATGTTCTGAGCTGCAGGTACTTTGTGAGCCAGGAATCTTAACCTCTCTAGTTCATATTCTGACTTCATTTGTCTTTCCATCCTTTCCCCACAAAAATGTTTCCTTCTGCAAAGTCTGCAGGCACTTGATTACATTTCACTTTACCTACAACACTTACACCTCATGTGAACTGAATCATCTGTATGCACAGATTTTTAAATACCAAACACTCTTTACATCAGGAAACTTTGCAAATAGATTAATTCTTCAAAAGGAAAACATGCATCGGTGTAAGACTCACGAGGAATTAAAACAACTATTTCTATTTCACTGGTTTGCAGACTGGTGTTTCAGTTTTCTGAACTAAAACCTGAAGATAATAAATGTAAAACGAGACCTGCAAGTTGAATGCTCTTCCCTTTCCCCTTCAATATCTAGCACCTCTCAAAAACCACTGTTTTGATTTTAAAATAAGAATAGATAAAATCTTTTCCAGTTATCTGNAGATAAAAACTTTTCCAGTTATCTGTACTCTTAATGTTTCTTCTTTGGTCATCCAAGTTTGTCTTCATCTGTTATATTCAAAATGTTAGTGAAGATCTTTCAGTACCGATTCTAAAATCAGACTGAATGTTTAGCATTGAACAAACCTAAAAAAAGAATACATGAAAGTATTTCAAAGCATCTATTTTCCAAGGAGAACGTGCAACGAATCTCTCAATTTCCCCATTTCTCTTCTTCTGGTTCCACTTGTAATTCATTGTCAAATAGGATTTTCAGTTTTCATTTAAAGAATATTTTTCTTTTATTTTGCATTTGTTATTGGTTGGGGAATTGTCAAGTATTTTCACTTAATTCACTTTGTTT